>CM050327.1:27054868-27169446 GCA_027475135.1 Bactrocera correcta
GTATCATAATAATACATATGTATGTGTTTATGTTCGCTTTCGCGAATTCAAATCACATTATCACTTATCAGTAGTAGCATGTGTGTGCTGCTCATTGTATGTACATAGATATGCTCGCATGACATTGGCCAACAAATAATGTTTACACAAACTTACATACAGATATGCGTTACATGTAGATATGTATGTCATCCACAAAAATTACAAATATTGTTCTGCCAAAACAACAATCGTTTGAAATATGCATGTAGTAGCATCAGCATCATCACAAGCCAATAGGCATGGCAGCCAAATAGTCGATGCCCAAATTTATAGTAAAACACCCAGCAACAACATTTTCATTCATGAACGCAAGCGCACTTTCAACAGGCAAACTCGCTTCATTCATAAAAGCAAACACCATAACATCTCCCCCATCATGCCTTTGCCCACAAGTGTCTTTTCGCGACGATGGCAAAAGTTAAAAATCATGCATAGAACAACTTTCTGATGTTTCTTCACAGAAAGAAGTGTGTAAAGTGGCAACATAGCTGTTGTCGATTTATAATATTCAATTCTAAAATATTTTTCCGCGACTCGCAAAAATCAGCGTCGATATGTATGCACGCTCATACATTTTCATATATACTTACGCAAGATCCGTGATAAAGCTGTTAGAGCGGCAAGGGAAGCGGTAACAATCGGCGATCGTTTGTTTGTTTCCTTCGCGTCTCGTCGCGTCAGTGCTTCGACAGATTGATGTACTGAACACGTAGAACGCGACAGATTGCAAGCGCCATCTGAATCTGATATTGAAACAATATGCGTATGGTTATTTTATATTTGTTTACATGCACACATAATTACATATATGTATGTATGTATATGGGCAAATGGTCTTTTAACATGATATCGAAACGATTAATGACCAAAGCAAATATACATATAAATGTATGTCGTATAAAACCTACACAAGTACATATATAAAATGCATATTTAGGTTGTAATACAAATCTTATTGAGTTATATACATACATATTTCCAAAGTTTTTATGGAATTTATCATAAAATATGTAGGTAAATTTTAACATACATATGTACATACTAATGTACTTAGTATATGCTTTGATGCCAAATATACACGGATCATATGAAAATTATATGCCGAGTCGGTTGCGCATAGGAAATAAACGAATCTGTAGGCATAAATTCTGCTATTTTCGTGGTGAAACACGCTCATAATTTGTCTGTGGTGAGACTCTTCCATCTCTGCCGAGTTAGCCAAAAATATTTTTATGTTCTTCGCGACGTAAACCTTCTCCATCTTAAACGTTCTCTGATATAGAGAAGGTTCAATTGCGGACCAGCGTGTGAACTGTCAAAAGCTAACAAAATCCTATTAGTGGATTTCACCACTTTTGGCTGAGAAGGAGAAAATTTAACAGTGCTGAGCGAACAGAGCTGAGCATTCAAAGAAAATTATGCTCAGGAATATACATTGCTATTACAGACGTATGTTGGGCATTTGGCTTATATTTTTATACGATTATATGCAATCATACCAATTGATATGAATGTCATTTTGCGAATTTTTGTGAATTCATGCAAAATTGATAATATTGTAATGAAATTATGCTATTTTCAAGGAAATATTTGTAGTTAATGTCCAAATAAAAGCTACTTTTTAAATATTTCTTATCTTTGATAATATTATATAATTTCGTATGCATGTATACATATAGTATGAGCATTCAAAGAAAATAAAAATATTATCATAATATCCTAAAAACATAATATATACAATAATAATATACATATGTAAACAACACATCTTATCATTTAAAACTTTCATACGCATCTATCCTGCAGATATGTATGTATGTATGCAAGTACAAATCAATTTCAAATCAAGATATTATCATTCATCAATAATATAAAAAGCGCGCGATTCTCTATATTTACGTACACACATATGTTTGTATGTGCGTATGACATTCTCACACAAATAATATATTTATGCGTACGCATGTAAAAAAAATACAAACATTCTTCTGGAAAAAACAACAATAGTCTCAAAAATCATCATACATACTTACTTACAATGTGAGTACACACGTAAATATGTGCGTATGACATTCCCACACAAACAATGCATACACAACATACATATGTATATGTGTTCATATGTGGTTATGTCACCCGCAAAAATTACAAACATTGTTCTACAGAAACAACAATCATTTTAAATAGCATTAGAAACCAATATGGCAGCCAATTGCCGACGTAAAACTTTATAGTAAAACACACAACAACAAAATTTCAATTCATGAACGCAAACGTACTTTCAAAAAGCATATTCGATTCATTCAAAAGCAAAAGCCATTACATCTCCCCGAGCATGCCTTGCCTACAAGCGTCTTTGGCGACGATTTCAAAAGCTAAAATTCATAAATTGAATATATTTCTGAAATGTATGATAAGAAAAAAGTGTCAACCCCGCAAAATAAGTATTAAAATATATTAGAATAAAACGACAACATAGATTATTTGTCGATTTTCAATTCAAGAAATGTTTCAAAGAAAATATTCAATATTCTTCTGATTCATGTGTACAGTCAATCCCGATTAAGTAGTACTCCGCTTAAATAAAATCAACTCTCTCCCTCATCACTCTTAACAGCCTATATTATATCTTGCTGCATCTCACGGTTTTTTTTTTTTTTTGTTTTTGAAATACGTAGAAATTATTGTTCTAAGTACCACTCGTTTAGGTCTCCTCACTCACTTATGTACCATATTATATTTTTATTTTTAACTAATTACAAATATCTGTATCTTTGAATGTGGCACATAACCGGGATTGACTGTATTTGTGAAGGAATGTAGAAAATATTTCGTTATTCGGAAATGTTTTTACGTATGCAAGCTCACGCACAAACATATGTACATATTTACGCTGGTTTGTAGGCGGAGCTGTACAACGGCAAGGGAAGCGGTGACAATCGGCGGCCATTCGTTTATTTTTTTTTTATTTGTCGCGTCAGTCCTTCGCAAATTGACTTTTTCATAAAACGTAAAGTTCGGCCATTGGTTGTCCGTGACAACGGAGTTTTTGTATGAAACAATGGGTGTGTAAATTTAAAAACAAAGTTGTGTGTAGACAAAATTACAAACTTGAACGATTTTTTCAATTTTGTTTAGACAAAACTACATATGTACATACATATGTGAGCATTATGCGAAAGGTTTTTTAAAATCTTTTTACAAGTACACATAATTGTATGCATATAATATGGTCTTTTAAGATGTTATCAAAACTTCTAATGCCCAAAGCAAGTAAATACATATATTTGTACATACGTATATAAAAATATAACTTATCAAACCCATATTAAATTAATATTTAAGTAATAATAAAAATATGACTTTATTATACATTTCAACAGATTTAGTGCCATTCATCTTTAAATGGGTCAAATTGCACATGTATATTATTATATTTATAGTAAAATATGAGTTTTGGATAAAAGCAGTTATATTTTTTGGTTATTATGCATTCAAACTCATATTTTAAATATAATAATATATATATTGTCACCTAAAATACAAACCAATGTATCATAAAAAGTAAATGGAAATCGCTGACTGATATAATAACGAAAATTTATCTATTTTATAACGAAAACTTAAATTTTGTTTGAATAAAAGTGCATAGTAACCAAAAAATAAAAACACTTTATAACAAAAACTCAATATATTTTTTTATTTTTAGCGCAGAGGAGTTCTACGCGAAAGTACTTCAGTCACACCGGGCATTCGCTCGGCCAGGATTATTTTTTTAGAGCCAAGGCAGAAAGAAATACTACGCAAAAGTACTTCAGTGACTCCGGATACTCGCTCGACCAGGGTTATTTTTTTAGAGCGCGGCCGAAGGCCGCCAACGCAGAAAGAAGTAATACGCGAAAGTACTTCAGTCACCCCGGGTATTCGCTCGAACAGGGTTATTTTTTTAAAGGGCGGCCGAAGTCCGCCAATGTAAAAAGAAGTGGGACGCGAATGGACTAATGTTTACCCTGGGATCGGCCAGGGTTTTTTTAAATGCAGCCGAAGGCTGCCAATGCACAAAGGAAATCTAAAAGTTACTTGTATGTTAAATAGGGTATATCATTATCTTTAAACTGCATTTGCTCCTACTCTCTTTGATTGGTGCACTTGCCATAGGCGAAGGGTGCTTTTTAAATAAGAGTAAAGTGTGATCCCATTAGGAAACGTTACCCCTTTTTTTAATTTTTTTACGGAAATGTAATTAGGCTACACTTCATAATGTTTCCCAGAAATTTTTTTGTGATTAAAGGGTTAAATAAAAATCTTAGGTTTTATAAATAATTAAAAAAATATAAAAATTTTGGAATTGTAAGGATAAAACCGAAACAAAAACCCCCCTAATACCAAAAGGTTTTCAAGATAAACCCAATGCCAAGGGCTGAAAATTTAGTTTGCGGGGGGAACAATTTTAAATTTCTTTAAACGGAACGTATCCCCTCCATTTTACCGGCGAAAACGTCGGGGGGTATAAATTTTCCCCTTTTTTTTCTAAATTAAAAAAAGGCTTCCTTTCGGACGGGGGCGAAAAAAACCCCGCCCTTTCCGTTTTCCCCACGTGTTCACCGAAACATGAATAAAAAAACCAAAAAAAAAACCAAAAGTAAAAGGAACAAAAGTAATTAATTAATTTAAGACGACAACAGGGGAAAATGGTTTAATTGGAAATAGCTTTAAACAAGGAATAACTATTTAACGAAATCCGAAAAGGGGGGACCTTTTTTTAACAGGCTTCCTCCAAAGGCCAAAGGGGGACCAAAAAAAGGAAGTGCCTACCCAGGGCGTACGAAATCGGAAGTACCCGCTTTTATAAAAGATAGACAAAACATCAATACACCCTCCTTCCAACACTCAATTTAAAGCAAAAGAAGGTGAAAGGGGGCAACTGTCCGGCTAAAGGAGACAGTAAAAAGAAACGAAAAAAATCTCAGAATCAGCTGAGGAAAAACCGGTACCAGAGGGCGGTCTTCATACTAGGGAAGATAGCCAAAGACCAGGCGGCCGGTATCCCAGTTGATGAGGCTGAAACGAAGCGCCTTAAATCTATCGCAGAGGAATATGAAAGCTACCTGAAAAGGAAGCAATCACAACCTCAAGAACAGTGCAAAAAAGAGTGCACTTCTCAGAAGAGAAATCGCTCCACAACAGAAATACCCGGAGCTCAGCCCAAAAAACCGAGGAGGAGCGAAGGAGAGCACAGCAGCACAACAACGGCAAGGCATTTCAGCTATGTAGCCAGAGATAGCCTGCAGGTGGCCATTATAGACGGGAAATCCTCCTCTCCGAACACTATACAGGAGAGATGGGTGGAGATCGACGTCAGATTGTCGAGTATGGTGCTAAGCTATGTACTCGACAATCCTGCGGGTCCCCACCCGGAGTTTGACTCCTCTGAGACCCTCAGGGGCTACAGGGTCATCAAGTGCGCGGACCAGGCCTCGTTAGATTTCCTGACGGGTAGTGTTGCTAAAATTAGCAACGCCTTTGAAGGCCTCCAATTGAGGCTTTTACCCGCCAGCGATATTCCGAAGAGGCCTCGGGCTCGCATTTGGCTACCCCCACTAGAGGAGCCAGGCGAAAAACTCCTGAGGTGTATTAAGCTGCAAAACAAATCTATACCTGGTATAGATGAGTGGCAGCTTATCAAGGAGGAAAACCCAAACAAATCAAGCAAGCCAATACTAGTGGCCATTTGTGAGGAGTCCATTGAGGCTCTGAAGAAGACTGACAACAAAATCAGCTTCGGTATACGCAAGGCCAGATTAAAAATCTTCCAAGGCGACAAAGCGGCTGACGAAGACGACACGGAAGATGTCGACGACGCCAGCCAGTTGCTAAGGAATGTGGGCATTGAAGAACCCCGGGATGCCCAACAATAACAGCATGAGGTGTGTACAGATTAACCTGCAGCACTCGAAGAGTGCCACAGCTAATCTGACAACCCTCGTGAACGAGGGAGGCATCGACATCAGCCTAATACAGGAGCCCTGGGTCAATGAAGATTCCATAAAAGGGCTAAACAGCAGCAATTATAACCTGTTTTACACGCGGAACAGAGGTAAACCTAGGGCATGCATTCTTATTAATAAAAGTATAAATGCATTTCTTTGTCCTAATTACAGCACAGCAGATATCACAGTGGTGAAGGTGGAACAGAAAGAAAAGCCCTTCTTCTTGGTCTCGGCCTACTTGGCCCATGACGAAGACATACCACCGGCCCCACTCACCAAGCTAGTAGAGGAGAACAAGAAGGATGATGTCCTAATAGGGTGTGATGCAAATGCAAGGCACACCGTATGGGGTAGCTCCAGCATAAACACCAGAGGTGAGTCACTCTTGCAGTATATTCTGAATAGTAATCTAAGTATTTGCAACAAGGGCGATAAGCCAACTTTTATTTTCCCAAGCTCAGATAGGTTCCCGGGGTGGGAGGAGGTTCTTGACCTCACGCTATCAACAGACACAGACAGTCTCGTTGTGGATAACTGGAGGGTATCCGACGAGCCTTCCATGTCGGATCACTCCTGGATACTCTTCAGCATCCGAGAGAGGTACAGTGCGCCTCTCACATACCGGAACCCTAGAAGAACGGCATGGGGAAAATTTACCAATATAGCAACAAAATGCCTCGAAAAGGGAGGCAATAAGAGTATCAGAAATTCAGAGGAACTAGACTCAGAAGTTGAAAAGTTGGAAAAAATCCTAATCACAACTTTTAATAAATCTACTCCGCTAACAGTTTTGAAAAAGAGAAAGTCTCTTCCTTGGTGGAACAGTGAACTCAAGAAGTTGAGAACACAACTAAGGAAAGCTTTCAATGAAAGTTTTAGAACCAAAATCTGGCAGCCATATAAAGACCTTATGAAGGAATACAAAAACGCAGTCAGGAAAGCTAAAAATGACTCATGGCGAACTTTCTGCACATCGATTGAAAGTTGCAGAGAAGCCGCTAGGCTGAGTAAAATGCTATCTAAAGACCATACTAATACTGCCTACATTAGGGCGGAGGGTAGTGATTGGACCTCCTCGGCAAAAGAGTCTCTGGAGGTACTAATCACAACACACTTCCCCGGGAGTCAGCAAGCACCTTCAACGAGGGTTCAACCGGAACCACCGGTGAAAGCAGCTGACTATCGAAGCCAAATAATAGACAAAAGGAGAATCAAATATGCCATAAATAGTTTTGCACCATTTAAAGCGGCAGGTCCTGACGGGATTATGCCCATAATGCTGCAGAAACTGGTAGAACCCATGGTTCTGAGGCTTGAAAATATTTACAAAGCAAGCATTCAACTATCTTACATCCCAAGAAGTTGGAAAAGGAGCAAAGTTGTGTTCCTTCCGAAACCAGGCAGAAGAACACACGAGAATGCCAAGGATTTTAGACCTATTAGCCTTACCTCATTTATGCTGAAGGTACTAGAAAGGCTAATAGATATACACGTAAGAACAATAATGGCGGAGAAGTTATCGAAGTCCCAACATGCGTACATAAAGGGCCGATCAACCGAAACCGCCCTTCACGAGGTGATAAGTGTAATTGAAAAATCACTACACCACAAACAATACACCATGGCTGCCTTTCTAGACATAGAGGGCGCCTTCAATAACATAAAAGTAAATTCGATAGTTAATTCTCTGGCGCATGGGGGCATAGATGACACTGTGTGCAGATGGATACTATCGATGCTTGAGAATAGGAAGATTATAGCTTCAAACGGCGCTGCAACACAAACAAGTTATGTGAGTAGAGGGACGCCTCAAGGGGGGGTCCTCTCACCGCTTCTATGGGTTGTAGCGCTGAACGAAATACTCCTCCAATTAAACAGTGGAGGAGTGAAAGCAGTAGCATATGCAGACGATATAGTGTTATTGGTATCAGGAATGTTTCCTTCTACAGTCAGCGAGATTATGGAAAGAGCACTTCGTAGGTTAAACCTATGGGCTAAAAGCAATGGTCTAGGAGTTAACCCGAATAAAACAGAACTGATGCTATTCACTAGCAGAACCAAAATACCTCAGTTTCAACTTCCGGTACTAAACGGCACAACACTCACTCTATCCCCAACAGCTAAGTATTTGGGGGTGGAGATTGACGCCAAACTGTCCTGGAAAATAAATATAGAAAAAAGATTAAACAAAGCTTACATGGCCTACTATACTTGTAAGAAAATCGTCAACAGGAATTGGGGCCTCAAACCAAGTATAATCATGTGGATGTACACGGCGGTCATAAGACCCATACTCACATATGGAGCTCTGGTATGGTGGCCAGCGCTAAATAAACAGTACAACATTAGAAAATTAAATGGAATACAAAGAGCAGCATGTGCGGGTGTTACGGGCGCAATCAGGTCATGTCCGACTGATGCGCTCAATGTGATCCTGCATCAACTACCAATGGACATTTTTATTCAAAAAACAGCAGCTATTGCGGCGATAAGAATAAAAGAATTGGGAGGCTGGAATCAGCAGAACTACGGACATAGTGTAATCCTGAATAAGCTCACTATTAATAAATCAGACTACATTCTCCCAAAGCTGGATTTCAATAGACACTTCCAGGTGAGGATACCATCTAGACGAGAATGGAGAAGAGGCTCAGTTGCAGAGGAGGGTACCACCTCAGTCTATACCGACGGGTCCAAAATGGACTGCGGAGTGGGCACGGGGGTATTCTCCGCTGATCTGGGCATATCTCTCTCTATACGTCTACCGAACTCGGCTAGCATCTTCCAAGCAGAAGTACTAGGCATAGAAAAAGCCTGCGAAGTTCTATTAGAAAATCACGGGAATATACGCAATGCAACTATATTTACGGATAGCCAGGCGGCCCTCCTGGCATTGTCTTCACCCATGACAAATTCCAGTATAGTTCACAACTGCAAGAGAGCACTAAGCACAATAAAAGACAAGCTCCAACTAAACTTGATCTGGGTTCCCGGCCACAGGAACATTTTCGGTAACGAAAAAGCAGATGAGTTGGCAAAGGCAGGAGCTTTCCTCAATGAATCCGAGGCGGAGCTCATACCGAGCCCGCTAGGATCGATCAAAAGAGTGATCAATAAACAATTTCAACAAATTGCAAACAACAGGTGGAAAAACAGTACAAAATGCGTCATAACTAAACAATTATGGCTAACATACGACAGGAAAAGAACCAACGACCTATTAAATAGGTCAAGAAAAAGTATTTACAGAATAACAGCTACTACAACAGGGCACTGGCCATTTGGGGTACATGCGTCCAAAATGGGTATGCCCTACAACGACATCTGCCGAAGCTGCGGAGTAGCAGGGAACAAGGAAACAATCCTCCACTTTCTCTGCGAATGCCCGGCTCTGGCACAGATACGACACAAAACACTCGGAATCCACCAAGCACCAAATCTTGAATGGATTTCCACCAAAAGCATATCGGACATAAGTAGTTTCATCGAAACCTCAAAATGGTTTGAAAGAGAGGGTGGAACGTAACAGCAGATACAGGAGGTTCTACGAATAGTGTATCAAAATGGCACATCAGTGCTAATTGAGCCCGATAGGGCTGCACTCCTACCTACCTACCTACCTACTTAATTTTTGAATATATATATTTGAGTGAAAAATATTGCAAATAATCATTATGATCCTCTTTTTAAATTATTAGATGCAATTAAACATACGGATAAGCCTTAAAACTTTTTTTATTACAATGGAAAAATTATTTCAGATGTTATTTGTTTCCTGCGTTTGAGTTTTTATATTCATTTTTATTCGTTTGATCAATGTGTAATTATGGCTACACTTAGCAGCTGTCAACGCAGAATACTTTTGTTATTGTGCATGTAATGAAATGTGTATAAAATATAAAATTCTTATGTTAAACAAATATATAAATAATTAAAAAAAAAATATAAATATGTAGAAACAATGTAATGAAGTGTAAGTGCATAAAAAGTGCATAATATAAAACAAATAATTACCAGAAATCGAGAAATTGCAAGATAAAATTTTCAAAATTTTCAACTTTAAATGCAAATATCTCGAAAAATCTAAGTTTGCGGCGGCAACAATTATATATTTTCTTAATCTGGAGCATCAGCCCTATCCAACCATACCACTTTTAACCTCGAAATCGTGGGATGGCATACTAAAGTTTTCCCTTCTTATTTGTTTACTAAATTAAATAAAGAGCATATCCATATGCATGGATCGAGGAATTTTTGTGAAATAAGGCATTACAGCGCTCCATTTCGTCGTAATTTTTAGCACACACATGATGTTCACTACGATTGTAATATGTAATTTTTAAAATAAAGCTTTCTTAGGAAAAAAAAGCTGCTAAAAGTGTAAAATGTGGATTTACTTAAAAGTTTGTAGTTTATTTTAATTAATGTGAAGTGAAAAATGTGAGTAAAGTGTGTTTAATTTGGTAAAATAGCTTGTTGAAATGTTCGAATTTTTGGAATTTTAAAACTTTAAGGTCGAATATCTCGTAAACTAAGCGTTTGCGGTACCTATATTATATTTTTTAATCAGGAGGACTTCCTCTTTCAAACGGTACCTTCAAATCGCGGCGCCAAAGAAATCGGAATTGTGCCGTACCTTCAGATCGTGGCACGAAAGAAATCGGAATTGTGCCCGTCTTTTATCAACATGTTATATTTTGACAAGCTTGAATGACGTAGTTCCCTCTTTCTTACTTTCGTTTTATCACACTCAATTGAAAATTGCAACAGAGAGGGTGAATAGCTGTGTTTGTGCAATCTGCTACCTCCGTTTTGCTGGCAATAGTACATTGAATGTGCAACAGACTCATCAGCGTTATCCGATAGTAAAAGTAACAATTTTTATTACTTGTGCAGACTTCACGCAATTGACAATGACAGAATGTTGCCTCAATTTATCGTTTGTTAAAATTTCTGTATGAGTTTCTTTGTACTCGTATTACTTGCCTTTGTTTATTCTTGCAAATTTTATTTTAATCATCATGTCTATGACAACGCTCATCCGTTCCTATAAATTTTTACGTTTACCTAAAACTAGTGTAAAGTAAGTTTTTATTTAAAAGTGTCTACCGTAGGGAAAACAATTAATAATTAATTAATAAAACAACTCTTGATTGTTTTTCATAGAATAGGTGTAGTTTGTATGTATACCGTTAGCACAAAGCTCATATATTAAATATATTAAAAAGCATTAATTAAAAGTTAGAAAGAGTTCTAATTACATTAGTAACAAAACAAAGTTCTACAATATATGTATAATACACTAAATATAAAAGAATATGTCGGATTATTCGACTGTTTTAATTATAAGCATAAATAGGCAACTAGTTTAAAGTCCGGACCAGTGATTATATTATATAAAACTTGGAGTAAATATTAGAATAGCATCATTCGACTCCCAATTTGACTTCGAAGTAACTGTTCACAGTAGTATATAATTTCGTGGCACAATTCCGATTTTTTTGTCGCCGCGATTTTAAGGTATCGTTGGAAAGAGAAAGACCTGATTAAAAAACATATGGGGTTATATGGTCCGCAAAAAAAAAATTCGAACATTTCAAGAAGCTGTTTCACCACGATAAGCACACCTTATTCACATTTTTTTCTTCAAATTAATTAAATTACACTAAAATCTTTTAATTAAATCCACATTTTACACTTTTAGCACGTTTTTTACCTAAAAAATCTTTATTGTAAAATTAACTTTTTCCACTCGTTTGAACCTCATTTGTTTACCACAAATTACGACTAAATGGAGCGCTGCCATGTAATCATAAGACAATTTGCTGAAATTCCTCTTTTTTCCGCAAAAATTCCTCTATTCATGCATATGGATATTTTCTTTTTTAAATTGATTAAGCAAATAAGTAATATTATATACATGTATAAGTAATATATAATAATATTACGTAATAAAGTGTGAAGTATACAGGACAGTTCGAAAACTCAAATTTTGTTTCAATATGAGTGCATGATAACCAAGAATTATAACCACTTTATAACAAAAAGTCAATATATATTTTTATTTTTAACGCAGAAAGGAGTACCACACGAAAGTACTTCAGTCACCCCGGGTATTCGCTCGGCCATGGTTATTGTTTTAGATCGCGACCGAAGGCCGCCAACGCAGAAAGGAGTACTACGCGAAAGTACTTCAGTCACCCCGGTATTCGCTCGGCCAGGGTTATATTATATTAAATTAGAATATTGGGGTCGGTTTTAGTATACCATCCCACGATTTCAGGGTTGAAAGTGGTATGGTTGGATAGGGCTGATGCTCCAGACCAAGAAAATATATAATTGTTGCCACCACAAATTTATAGTTCTTGAGATATTTGCATTTAAACTTGAAAATTTTGCAAATTTCATATTGCAATTTCCCGATTTCAAGTGATTATTTATTTTATATTATGCACTTTTTATGCACTTGCACTTTAGTACATTGTTTCCACATATTTTTTTTTTATTTATTATTTACACATTTGCTTAAAATAAGCATTTTATATTTTATACAATTTTCATTTCATTCACAATAACAAAAGTATTACGTGTTGACAGATAATAAGTGTTGCCATAACTACACATTTATCAAATGAATAAAATATAGGACTATACCCCGAAGGCCCCCAACGCGAAAAGGAGCTTTACTACCCGCTTAAGCGAATATAGCCGAGTCAACAACAGCGCGCCAGTCGTTTCTTCTCTTCGCCACGTGGCGCCAATTGGATATTCCAAGCGAAGCCAGGTCCTTCTCCGCTTGGTCCTTCCAACGGAGTGGACTACTGCGTTGCCTACTTTCAGAGCTGGAGTGTTTTCATCCATCCGGACAACATGACCTATCCAGCGTAGCCACTGTCTTTTAATTCGCTGAACTATGTCAATGTCGTCATATATCTCGTACAGCTCATCGTTCTATCGAATGCGATATTCGCCGTGGCCAAGGCGCAAAAGACCATAAATCTTTCGCAGAACCTTTCTCTCGAAAACTCGTAACGTCGCCTTTACGTTTGTGGTCATCGACCAAGAATCTGCACTATATAGCAGGCAATCCGTCGGCCCCTGCCGCTTTGTTGTTTTTCAGGCGGGCAATTACTATTCGAACTTCTTCGTGGTCGGGCGATGGATCGTCTGCTCCATCGTCATCGATTGGGGTATCAGGTTCGTTTTATCCTGTTGTTGTGAGTTCACTGCCATTCAGTAGGCTGGAGAAGTGTTCCCTCCATAATTTAAGTATGCTCTGGCCATCGGTGGCTAGATCACCTTGGGTGGTTCTACAAGAGTGTGCTCCGGTCTTGAAACCTTCTGTAAGCCGCCGCATCTTTTCGGAGAACTTTCGAGCATTACCCCTGTCGGCCAGCTTATCAAGATCTTCGTACTCACGCATTTCGGCCTCTATCTTTTTCTGTCTACACATGCGTCTCGCTTCCCTCTTCAACTCTCGGTATCTATCCCATCCCGCGTGTTTTGTGGTCGATCGTAACGTTGCGAGGTAGGCAGCCTGTTTTCTCTCCGCTGCGACACGGCACTCCTCGTCGTACCAGCAGTTCTTTTGCACTTTCCGAAAACCAATGGTTTCGGTTGCAGCTGTACATAAGGAGTTTGAAATGCCGTCCCACAGTTCCCTTATACCGAGTTGTTGACGAGTGCTCTCAGAGAGCAGGAGTGCAAGCCGAGTAGAAAAACGGGCTGTCTGTTGTGATTGCAGCTTCTCGACTTCAAACCCTTTCCCGTTGTTTGTTGGCGTGCATTTTTTGCTGCCCAGCGGCGAGTGCGAATTTTGGCTGCAACAATATAGTGGTCCAAGTCGATGTTAGGACCTCGGAGCGCACGCACATCTAAAACACTGGAGACGTGTCTTCCGTCTATCACAACATGATCGTGGTTGGTGGTTTTTCGATCCGGAGACTGCCAGGTAGCTTGATGTATTTTCTTGTGCTGGAATCCAGCACCACAGATAACCATATTTCAGGGGCCCCCGGGGAAGTCGATCAGCCTCTACCCATTTGGGGATGTTTCGTCGTGGAGTCTGAATTTACCAACACTAGTGCCAAAGATACCTTCTTTGCCCACTCAGGCGTTAAAGCACGATTTTGACATCGTGACGGGGGGAACTCTCATAAGTGCGCTCCAAGCACTCATAAAAGGCATCTTTGGTCACATCGTCCTTCTCTTCCGTCGGGTCGTGGGCGCAAATCAGCGATATGTTGAAGAACCTCGCTTTGATGCGGATTGTGGCTAGACATTCATTCATAGGAGTGAATGATAGTACTCGCCGACCGAGTCTCTCTCCCACCACGAATCCAACACCAAACTGGCGCTCCTTTATATGGCCACTGTAGTAAATGCCACAAGGACCTTTCATCCTTTATTTTCACGAGGACATCAACCAGCACCTTCCCAATTAAGGGACCGGACTGGACATTCCAGGTGCATGCCCTCAAATCATAGTCCGTAATTCGTTTGGCATGGTCGTCATCAAAAGGGGTGTCACTCATCCGAGGCTTGTTGTTTCCTTTCATTGGGGGTGCTTTTTTACGTGGCGGGTCCCAAACCCAGCGCACAACCCCAAGTAGGGAATATTTCGCCTTCTCACTTTAGCTCGCCTTCAAACGGATGTCCTTAGGCTACCCAGAGGATACTTGGTCAAAGACCGGAAGTCGTGAACTGCTTGAGTCATATGTAAAAGAATCGTTTCTGGCCACTCCCAAGTGAATGGCGATCAGAGAACTTTCCTCACTTGCGTGAACTTCTACACATGACTCCATCTTCCACTGTAATAAGTAATTTACAATCTTTCAGAATTTTCATTATCTTGATAAATCTCGGTGTTGGATCGGCCAGGGTTTTTTTTTTTAAGCGCGGCCGAAGCGCCAATGCAGAAAGATGTCGGACTAATGTTTACCCTGGTGTTGGGTCGGTCAGGGTTATTTAATCTAAAAGTTATGTTAAATAGGGTACATCACCCTCTTTAAACCACATTTTCCATAACGGGTATTGTTACAACTAAACAATGCACCGTTCCCTTTTTCCCCACGTTGTGTAATTATTTTCATATTCATTTTATTCCAATTCTGCGTTAATAAAATATTCAAGTTCATTTAAAAAAATTAGTCCAAATTCATCAGGTAAGTTAATAAAAGTTTTAAATTGATAATATAAATATATAAAAAATATTACTCAGAGCCTTTAAATAGATTGTATAGAACCGTCAACCAGCCGATGTGTGGAAAGGCGAACAAACGTCCTTAAAGCGTCGGAATTAAAATCAATGTGGAATATTGCAAAAATAATCCAAACATTCGGCAGTGGAGAAAAATTTATTTCCTTTGCGGAAGAGAAAGGATTAATTCTAAAAACAGAAATGTATCGTACACATAAAGTGCCAGTGACGCTAATATTAAATAGCAGTAGTACTGTTGGGGTCTTCCGATGCCGAAAAGGTGTTTGTCGCAATCGTTGGCAAAGTCAAGCTATGTATACCTGGTTTGATAACGTTAAAATATCAATTTCTCAAGTGTTTTACTTAACGTATGTGTATGCATCCCATTGGTCGCATGCATAGGTGAGGAAGAACAGTTTTATCAGGGAACTAGTTTTATCTAGGACTACCATATCTGACTGGTATAATTACTGCCGCGAAGCCGTAGTATTCTACCAGGTTGATCATCAGGTAACGAAAGGTAAAATTGGCGACCCTGGTAAAACTGTTTAAATAGATGAGAGCAAATTTGGAAAGAGGAAATATATCAAAGGTAATAATAAATATTTTATTGTTTTTTTTTTTTTTTTTTTTTTTTTGTAATTAATATATATTTTCTTATTTTAGGGCGGAGAGTCGAAGGCCATTGGGTTCTTGGGATGGTTGGGAATAGGATTAATGACCTTAGGCTGAAGGTATGTCCCGGCAATGTGAGGTCTGCTGAGGTGTTCATACCTTCGATAGAGAAGCGCGTGGCAAAAGGTACTGTTATATGTACCGATTGTTGGAAGGCGTACGACAGGTAAATCACAGCAACTTGGATAATCCGTTCGTCGCAGAGGACGGAACCCACACTCAACGCATCGAGTCCCAGTGCGGATAATTAAAAGTTTTTTTTTTTTTTTTAATATATAATTAATTATAATTAAAGTGAAGATTTTTCAAATTTAATATATGAGTATATTTGAAGAAAGAATATAGCGAATAAGCATTATGACCTTTTTGTAAAATAAGTAGATGCAGTAAAACATACCTATAAGCCTCAAAACTTTTTTATTACAATGGAAAATTTATTTCAGATCATGGTGTTTGTTTCCTGTGTTTGAGTTTTTTAAATTTATTTTTGTGGTTTTCAATCGTTTGGATATGGTAACACTTATAATTAGACAACACGGAACACCTATGTTATTGTGCATGTTGGGAAATTTGTGTAAAAAACAAAATATTTATTATAAGCAATTATCTAAATAATTAATACAAAATAAATATGTAGAAACAATGTAGAGAAATGTAAGTGCATAATATGAAATTCTATAAATCGAGAAATTGCAAAATAAAATTTACGAAATTTTCAAGTTTAAATGCAAATATCTCGAAAACTATAAGTTTGAGGCGGTTATAATTATATATAACCCCGAAATCGAGGATTGGTATCCAAAAGTTTCCCCGAAAGAACCGGTGTTGGTTCGACTAGGGTTATTTTTTTACGTAATTCTATGCGCAAAACGAATGTGTTATTTATTTCCTGTCATTGGGGCATTATTGTTTTCTTTATTTCTTTTGGTTCTTTTGTAAAATATGTACGTGAAGTAAAACTGATTATTAGTTAGAATGCGACGCTTTTGTTATTTTGTCAACAAAAATATTTGAACAAAATTAAGTATGGAAGAAAAGTTATTTTTGCGCTATTTAATATAAAACAAATGTATAGAAAGGAATTAGTGGAGTGTTAGTGGATTTAAAAGTTAAAAATATGTATATGTGTAAAATTCATTATAAATAGGAAAAATACGCTTTTTAAATAGTTGAATTTTTTAACTTTAAATGCAAATAACTCAAAAACTCAAAGTCAGCGGGAAGTATATATATATGTATATTTTTTTTTTCTTGATCGGGACATATCCATATCCATTTTAACCCCGAAATTGGGATATGCTATTCTAAAATTGTCTCGAAAAAACTAATAAAACCTTGAATAATACCATGGTTAATAAAATTTTTTGAATTTTTAACTTATATTTGCCCGATTAATAACACTTGGTATTTCTCAATGTTTATCTAAATTTTTTTTCATACTTTTTGCTTCTCATATTGAAATATGCACTTCAAAAACATTGAAATAAGTTCAAATTTCACTTTTATTTAATTTATCACTTAACACACTCATATCCGAACAGGTCAGAGTGTATACAAGGGGAGGAAATTCAGCTTTGTCACATTTTAAAAACCAAATAGTATAAAATATTTTTGAAAGACAGCGTTTTCATTGTACTTTTGCGTGATTTTTTTTTTTTTTATATCAGCTATAACAAAAAATTCTTTTCAACATTTTTTGAGCTATAATTGAGTTGTGAACCCTTTTTCCATATATGTATATGTATGTGATTTACTTTTATTTAATAAACACAAATAAGAAAAACTCTAAGGTCATATAATATTTATACATATTACAATTTTATATTATAAGATCGTGTCGCTCTAAAAAATAGCTCTGTTCGAGCGAATACCCGGGAAGACTAAAGCATTTTCGCGTAGTACTTTTTTTTTGGCGATGGCGGCTGTTGTTGTTTTAACAGGATTACTAATCGCTGTTTGGGTGGTAAGGGTCGTTTGTGCTGTCGTCTACGTCATCTAACGGGAGGCCCAGGAAACGTGCTGTTTCGACGGGGTCGCACTAAAGGGAGGAGGGTGTTAGATGAGTGGGGTTCGTAGGGCATGCAAAGAGGTGGCCAGGGTCATGAGAAGACCCGTTGCATACGGGACATACATTGGGTATGTCAGGGTCTATTCTGGATAAGTAGGAGTTTAACCTGCTAAAGTATCCAGAACGAAGTTGCGTTAGGGTCGCTCGCGTTTCTCGCGGCAGCTGGAGCTCTTCGTCTGATATGGGTGGTGATTTGACTCCAAGAACGCCATTCACGGGAAGGGAGTCGATGAAGGTGTTAATGGCTCCGCTGTGAATGGCGGTCAGTACTTGTCGAAAGTCAGTTGCGTCCGAAGTCCGGTCGGCGTACTGTACGACAACGTCGACGTAGTCGAGGAATGACCTTTTAATGCTCCTAGGGGGCGATTCCGCTGCAAGCAGGTGGCTGCAAGGGTGATTTCAGCGGAAACATCCCAGCAGGAACTGCCTGGAGAGGAGTTCATTATGCTCCCTGACTGGGAGCATGTGCGTCTCACTGTGAAGGTGTTCAATGGGAGACATCAAAAGGCATCCTCATCTGCGTGCCACTGCATCCAGGCGACCATATAGGTGCTGCGTAGTTGAGGACCGGCCGGCCGATTGCCTTGTATGTTGCCAACAACGTTTCTTTGTCTTTTCCCCATGTGCTGCCGGCTAGCGACTTGAGGATTTTTTTGCGGTTTTGTACCTTGGCGATAATCGCGGTCGTATGGGGAGAGAAGGAGCATAGAATATCGAAGGTTACGCCTAAAATCTTAGGGTTATTGACAGTCGGAATTTTGACGCCATCGACTGCAATATTAATTTAAAGTCTATACTCCTTCGTCCAGTTTGTAAATATAGTCGCTATGGACTTGGTGGGGGAAAGTGTGAGGTTCCGTACAGTGAGGAAACGAGAAAGTTCGGAGAGGTAGTTGTGTACCTTCGAACACATGCCATCGATTCCATTGCCCTACGTCAATATTGTGCAGTCATAAGCGTACGAGGTTATGGAAACCTCCTCTGGTGTTTGCGGGAGTTTCGAAATGTAGAAGTTAAACAGTAGTGGGGAGAGGATACTACCCTGCGGAACCTTCTGTTTAATTCTCCTCAGTTTAGATGTTACCCCTCGAAATAGTACGGATTACTGACGACCGTTCAGATAGTTCATGGTCCACCTCTTTAGCCCTGGAGGGAGCGTAGTTTTTTCAATGTCCTCCAAAGCGTTGTGTGGTTGACCGCTGGTCAACGCTACGGGGATCGTTCTTTCGCAGGGTGGTTTCTGGTTGAGGCCACGAACTATCTGAGCGTTTATGACGCTAAGTGCTGTGGTGGTGCTGTGCACTTTTCGGAAGTCAGGAGTAGCAAGGCCTCAAGTGTCTTCATTACTGGAGAGAAGAGAGTTATTGATCGATAAGATTCCCCTTTGTTGGCGGGCTTCCCAGGTTTCAGTAGTATAGCACTCTTCCGATTTTCCACACATTGGGTATTTGAAGAATGGCGACAGGTTGAGGACCTTGGTGAGATATCTTACTTCCGTCGAGCCTAGATGCTTTAGTATGTTGATTCCATCAGGTCCAATGGATTTGGAAGATTTTGCCTTGTTGATGACACCCTGAACCTCCTCATCGGTGAAAGTAAGTGGCGCGCCGTCGTTTGGCATTTTGCGCAGCCGTCGGTTAACACATCGTTTAGCTTTGTCTATCGAAGGGTGCGGTGTAAACTGCCGGCTAAAATAGCTTCTTCCGGTCCGAATAGGCATGACCATTGAATTGAACTTCAACTCGGTCGTCGTGTCTCTTCGGGTTAGACAAAGCTTTGACAGTAACCCAAAGCTGTTGTTTTACATGCTTATTTCAATCAATTCAACGGAAGTGAGGCATATTAGTTACAGATATTGCATGACAGCTTAACTTAAGTTACAGTGCTATGAATTCTTCGCAGGGTTGAAATTAAATTGATTCGTTCTCTCCGGTGGAGAGGTTGCAGGACTTCAGGTGCTCTGTCCATTTCGTCCTCTTATGGTGGTTTACCATTCGCCGAATCTCCAAATTGAGATCCCTTATTCGGGGATCCCCGGGATCGGCATGGCGTAAGGTGTCGCGCTCGTTGGCTAAAACGGCTGCTTCGGCTGGGAAATTGGGGCGGATTTTCGCTATTCTTCCAGCCGGGATGAAGCGAGCGGTAGCTGCTGCGATCACCTTGCGGAATTGACGTTCGCCAACGCATACGTCCGTAGGAATAGGTAGAGCGTTGAAGGTGCTCTCAGTAAATTTGTGAAGCCGACCCAATTAGCTTTGTTAAAGTTAATGAAGGTGCGGTTGTCCACAGAAACAAAATCGAGAGGCTTCTCGATCAAGATAATTATGGGCAGATGGTCTGATGCGAGAGTTAGCATACGTCGCCAGGTTATGCTTTTTTATCAGACCACCGGTAGCAATGATAATATCTGACGAGCTATTACATGTGCCCATAACTCTGATGGGGGCTTCGTCATTCATTGTGCAGAATGTCGAATCGTCAATCTGTTCCGCCAGCTCTGGCCCCCTACGATCATGTGACAGGCAGAAATGCCAAAGATCATGGTGGGCGTTAAAGTCGCCTAGTACCAAACGGTTCTCACCACGAAGTAGCGCACCTAAATTCGGGTGATATCCTGTAGGGCAGCATGTAACTGGGGGGATGTATATATTAAATATTTCGAGCTCGACATCGCCTGACCGGATAGCTATGCCCTGACATTCTAGGGTAGTATCCCTGCGGTCGATGCCTTCATCGATTAGACGATACTGCGTCGTGTTGTGCAATAAGAAGGCTATCTCGCTCGCGATCTTTACGTATAACGTTGAAACCGGCACAACTAAAAAGATCTGAGCAGCTGTTTAACTTGGTTTCTTGGACCGCAGCTATCGATTCACGTTCCCGATTCATAAGTGCAACTATCTTCTCGATCTTGCTCTGGAGTCAGCTGCAGTTAAATTGAAGTAGCCGGGTTTGTCGCCGGTGCCCGTGGGTGATCCTGGGTGTGAGGGAGTGACGTGTTGGTGGTGGTTGTTGCAGCAGGGGCGGTTGTCGCGCTGGGGTGTTGGTAGGCGACGCCACTGTTGCGAATTGCAGACTCCTGCAGCATGGGGCAACGTACGTTTCACTCCTCTCACATGTGGTGCGCAGGCCGGAACACGTCGGGAAGTGACACCAGCCAATACAGAATTGCACTTGACTGATGTAACGTTCCGACGTATGACGGTCTGACATACGAAACAGACTGTGCGAGGGACCCGGAGCTTCTGGGTGGTCGAGCAGCGAGGATTGGAGCGGGATGAAGGTTGGGCAGGGACAAGTCAGAGTGGGAGCTATGTTGCCTGATTGAGCTCCTGGGGACCGTGGAGGTCCTCTGGTGGCCACTTGGGTTGAGTGGCGGCGCAGCGCGCGAACAATGTACAGATTGCACAGCCGTAGAGGCTTGGGTCGCAGTATTGCGCAGGCAACATGGGGCCACGTAACGCGTGGTCCACTCCCTTTGAGTGTTAAGGCCAGAACAGGTCTTAAGATGGCTCTATCCATTGCATGTATCGCACCTGACGGAGGTGGAGTTTGGATGGAGCCGTTTTGCGCACACGCAGTAGAAAAATTCCTCCGGGCCCGGATTTGACTCAATGCCAGCACGAGTCAGGAGGATACGGAGCAACCCTGCTACAAGGCGTTGCTCCAATGACGGAAAACACAAATTAATACTCACTGATCCAAATGGGGTAAATCGCCGAAAAAACAGTCCGGTACGTAGAACCGGCTGTCGTGGGAAATGACGATGGCGGCCGTCGTCCGCGCTTTAAAAACATTACCCTGGTCCAGCCAATGCCCGGGGTGACTGAAGTACTTTCGCGTAGACCTGCTTTTGCGTTAGCGGCCTTCGGTCGCGCTCTAAAAAATACGCTAGTCGAACCAATTCTCGTGGTAACTGAAGTACTTTTGGGTAGTACTCTTTTTAAAAAAATAATACTGATCGGGCATTACCCCGGGAAGCCTAAGTATTTTATTACGCACCTAGGTGACCCGTCCTTGCGTTACTGTGGTTGACCCGTAGATAATACTACTACTCCCATTTATATGATTTCTTTTAGTTAGATTATAAATATTAGTTAATGAGATATAAAAACAACAAATCGGGGATTCTGAGGAGTGTTTGAATGCTCTTTAATCGTAATAAAACCGAATATTTGGAGTCTTTTGGGATGCACGTGGTATAATATTCATCGACTGTTTATTAAACCGGTTATAATCCATTGTACTGTGTATTTGGTTGTAGTTCTATTCTACTATTGAGGCAGGATCAGACCAAAATAGTACGAATATACTTCATCGTTTCCGTTTAAAAATTTCTCGCTAGAGAGCTTCGATAATAAACGCGTCCGATCGCTGATAAATTCAAAGTCCTGCAATTTTTTAATCTGTATGTCTTCGAAAATATTCATTTAAATATATCTATATTAAATTAACAATGTACAATTGAAGGTATTTAATGAGGTAACGATTAATACTGCATTGATTAAAAGCGCTTCGAAAATTAGCCATTATTTTTCGTAAAAAGTAATTGACAAAAAATATTATTGTGGGATATCCTTAAGAGATAGACGTATATTTAATCGCTGAGTTTTCTGTGGATCTTTTCAATGTGTACAAGTCTTAGTACATTATTTTGATAAATCTCGTAGAGTTCAGCCTACGTTTGCAATGTAAGCAGAAAAAATTTAACTATTTACGACATCACATTAGAAATTTCAAAAGTAACAGTATTTCTCCACTATTTAATCGATGTTAATATACATATAAACTTTTCTCTTCAGTCCCTCTATCTATTAAAAGAAACCGCACCAAAATACATTGTGTAGTTTTAAAGATTTAAGTATACAAAGGGACATAAGTATGAACAGAAAAATTGACTTTCTTTTATACTATGTATATTGACATTATATAATATTATTTATTTGTTTAATAAGAATATGCATGGAAAGATTGTTTATACTCACTTTAATTTGAAATATAATATATGGACACTTGTTTTTATTAGAACTAAGATTGCTAAATAAAGAAAAAGAAAGTATAGCGTAAAAGAAAAATTTCACCAAATTGCTCATATTTGCTTATTGTCAAATGCCAGCGCTTCATTTACTCATAACTGGTAGCACATAAATGATTCTCACTACGAGTGTAAAAAATAATTTTTAAAATATAGATTTCTTGCTTATAAAGCCTGGAAAAAGTGATTTATTTTTTTTTTTTAAGTTTAATTCAATTAATTTGAAGTGCATAAAGTGTGTTAAATGTAGTGAAATAGCTTATTGAAATGCTCGAATTTTGGGAATTTTTGAGCTTCAAAGTCGAATATCTCTTAAACTGAGCGTTTGAGGTAGCTATTAAATTTTTTAATCAGGAGGACCTTTCTTCTTTTCAACGGTACCTTCAGATCGCGGCGCCAAAGAAATCGGAATTGTACCGGAATCTGGACACCCACCTATCGGGGAAAGCAATGTGGTAAATTAAGCTAAAAAAAATAAAAGTGAAATTTGAATTTTTTTAAATTTTGTTGAAGTGCATATTTTAATATACAAAGTGAAAAAAAAAATAAGTTAAACATTGAGAAATGCCATATGTTATTAATACAAATTTGTGAATATCTAACTTATAATACTCCCGGTTAAAAATTAAAAAATGTGTATTAATAACACATGATATATCTGAATGTTCTTCTATTTCTTTCATGTCTGGTCTTTGTTCGCGGAAAGAGGACTTCACCCCTAAATTGCCTACTCAGTCCGGAGTAGCACCTGTTGGCAAAAGTTATTCTTCGTTGGATATCGAGGGTGACGTTGTTATTGGTGCTAATGGTGGTTCCAAGATAGACGAAATTATATACGACTTCGGAATTATGACGGTCAACGTGTTCACTACCAGACCCATTTGTTTCGCTTCCTTATCAGTCTGGAGAAGCAGAACTAACGGCGCAATTGTTGAACAGCAGTAGTTGTATACTGTTATAAAAAATTGTACAGGGTAGGCCATTTAAAGTTGACCCATCTGGCAACGCTGTAACTTTTAACAGCGCTGACAAATCGGCTAATGTCATACCGCGTTAGAAGCGTCATTCGAAGACAATTTATACCATGGAACAGTACACTCCAAAAGAACGCGCTGAAATTGTTCAGCTTTATATTCAAAATAACTTTTCAATTGTGTTAACTCAACGTGCGTTTCGCAAAAAAAATAAAGTGAAAAGTGCTCCAGTTAAGAACACAATTAAGTCTTTATACGCAAAATTTGTGAACACCGGTAATCTCAGTAATGCCAGTCATGCATCCAGACAACGCACAAGACGTTCTGATGAAAATATCGAAGCTGTACGAGCCAGTATTGAGGAGACTCCATCGACATCGAGTTATCGCCGCTCTCAGGAATTAGACATCTCTCGCACCACTCTCCGACGCATAATTCATAAAGATTTGAAGATGTTTCCATATAAAATTCAAATGGCACAAAAACTAAACCCAGCTGATTATCCGCGACGCCTTAATTTTGGCAAACAAACAAATGGGTCAACTTTAAATGGCCTACCCTGTACCTTCTCTATTCAGATTTGTAGCTCGAATTATTTTTTCTAGAAGTAGATTGAAGAAATCGCAAAATAGGGGGCCGCCTTGTCTGAAACCTCGTTGGGTATCGGTACACTGATAAGGTTCAATCAGTTTGTTGAGGGTGGGCTTTGATTTTTCACACAGTACGCTCGATAGAGCTTTATATGCGATGTTAAATATGCTTAGACCTCGATAGTTGGAGCAGATTGTGGGGTCTCCCTTTTGTGGATTTGGTAGATCACACTTAAATTCCAATTGTCGGGAAAACTCTACCGATCGTATTCTACAAAGAAAATGATACATGCTCCTTATCAGTTCTTCGCCGCCGTATTTGAATAGTGCGGCCGACAATCCAACGACCCCTATCTCTGTTCTTCAGAAGGGTAATTACTATTCGAACTTCTTCGTCGTCCGGCAATGGAACGACTGCTCCATCGTCATCGATTATGCTATCACTGTCATTTAGCAGGCTGGAGAAGTGTTCTCTCCACAATTTTCATATGTTCTGGGCATCGGTTACTAAATGACCTCTGGGTGTTCACCAAGAGTATGCACCGATCTTGATACCTTCCCTAGGGCCGCATCTTTTCGTAGAATTTTTGAGCATTACTTCTGTCGGCCGCCTTGTCAAACTCTTCATACAAATGAGCCTCGCTTCATTTCGGTATCTATCTTATCCTATACGTGTTGTGTTCGATTGTAAAGTTGCGAGGCTGTTATAAGAGAGTAGCGAAATTGATCATTCACTCCACTTTCCTACTTCCCAAGTGTACGTTCACAATAAAACCGTCATGGTTCCGCTAAATAAAAAAGGCTGTAATAATTATTTATATATTACAATACTATATATCAATGAACTTTGGTGAATGAGTTGAACATAACTTTAAGCTACTTGTGATTATTGCTCACGTTTAGCCCTGTGATGAGACGACAGCGCTTATTTGCATTAGCGGGCCTAATTTATAGTTACTTGCGGATTTGACCTATGTTAATGCAAATTTGTAATGCACAAGAATTTTTGCATTTAGCTGAATTTACTAAATTTGGGTAGGCAACGCTGCTAAAAAATGGCCGATTTTTGCTATTTTTTGACTGATGTCGCTTGAAGTCTGCCGCCTCCTTTGCGTTTGCGCATCAAAGGTGAGCAGTTCTATATTGCTAATTAAATTATGTGCAAGTATATTAACAAAAACAAATTTTAATATTTTTAGATGGCTGAAAATATACAACGCACAGTTCGCTATCCATTTTTCCAATATTCTTAACTTTTTCGCACCCTTTTTTCGCATTACATTCAATTATTGCTTTTAATTTCACTCTATTATCTTTGAACTTATTTTTTCGTTAAATTTATATTGATTTTACAAAATTTCCATAAATAATTTTTCTTATTTATTTTTATTTCCCTTTTCTTAAAATAAATAAACAAATTTCACAATAAGCTGTCTAAATGCACAAGTCTGCCGTCTGTCAATATACAATTTCAATGCGCATTAGCGTTGCTTAATGCGTATTAATTTTGCTCGTCTGTCAGGGCCATTACATAAGGGTATGAGAGAGAGAATTTTGGCTTGTGAGCTGCTAGCAGAACAGTGAAAAACGCTACTCACTTCTCTCTTTGCCGTAGGATGCCGAAGGAATGCAGGGTTGCCAATACCCGATATACTGTAGTAATTATAAAAGTTGTCTTCAATATGTTTGAAATTTTCTTAAAATAACACAAAATCAGAGTCGAATGCTATTATTTATAAATATATAAACTACTTTTAATAGTTAGTTTTCAGTTTAGATATTTTATATTGTAAAAAATTGTAATTGAAAACATAGATGTAGATGTGCTCAAAACTATAAATGCGTATTGGTCAATGGCAACATTGTTTAAATGGAAACAATCAAAGATGACTGATTTCTGGGTTTTTACCACGTGCCCAACTTTTAACACATTTAGTTCGCTATGGAAGTAAAAATAAGGAAGGGTGTAGCGTTTTTCACTGGTCCTGCTATAACACATTTTGCTCGCTAAGGAAGGAAAAGGAAGGAAGGGAGTAGTGTTTTTCACTGGTCCTGCTGTCAGCGTTGTTAAATTTGTATTGTGTACGGTTACGTTTTGTTCGTACGAGATCTCGTTGACCGTACGGTCGAGTCTACTGATCCCACATAAATATGCTATATATTTTTAAGCGTTTCAATTAACTTATTCATGGACAAATTTGAAATGCAGTTTTACAATGACTGAGAAAATCTTTTAACTTAACTTTTATAACTGAATTTAGTATTACATATACATATGTCATGATAATTATTTTGAACAATAAACTTTAAAAGATATGAAGGGGTAGTTATTAATTATCTAATTAGCAATTTTATTTACGTTTTTTGTTAAAGCATTTAGCGATGGAAGTATGTATCATATTCCATTAACAATCTTTACTTAAAAAAAAATACATTTATAGTTCTTGTGTTCGTTTTTATACTCTTGCAATCAGATGCTGCAGAGTGTTACAGTTTAGTTCACACAACGGTTATACGTATCACCTAAAACTAAACGAGATAGATATAGAGTTTTATATAAGATATACATAAATGATCACGAAGATGAGAATAGTTGAAATCCGGTTGACTGTCTGTCTGCCCGTCCGTCCGTCCATCCGTGCAAGCTGTAACTTGAGTAAAAATTCAAACAACTCGATGAACCTGGGTACGTGGGTTTCGTACAAAAAAAAATGCCGAGTTTGTAGATAGGTTCGGACCACTGCCACGCCCACAAATTGCCATTAACCGAAAACATATAAATTGTCATAACTAAGCTCTAAATTAAGGTATTTAGCTGTAATTTGATACAGGGGATCGCAGCTGCAAGAGGCACAAACATTTTGAAAAAAAAAGAAAAAATTTCTAAAAAGTTTAATATGCATATCTCCTAAACCGTTTAAGCTACACAACCAATTTTCTGACATGCGTACATACCTTATAAGAACTGCTAACGAAAATTTCTATGCGAAAATTGAAGAAATTAAAGGATAACGTCGCTCATTTCTCTTATAACAGTACTGTTAAAAACTACTAAAAGCGCGATAAATCAATAACTGAATATGACAGAGACATTAAATTTTACCACCAAGATGGTATGAGCGAGGTTTATGGAAGCCGGTGTGAAAATTGGGCGAAGGGCGTGGTACCGCCCACTTTTTGGTGAAATCCCATAACTCGAGACTTGATCAACCCATTTGGACAAAATTTACTAAGTGGCAGTAAAAATGGACGAAATCAGACAACAACCACGCCCACTTCCCATGTAGCACAATTTTTAATTCCATTTGATTTGTTCAGTTTCCAGTACACAAATCACGGGATGAAACTTTGCACGGATAACTTATATAGTGTGTGCCACCTTATGACCAAAAATTGTTTACAACAAATGAAAACTGTTCAAGCCCCTAGATACCGAATATTTAGACCCCAAACCTCTTGATCGAAAATTTCGGTCAATCCGTGATATATATAACTGAAATAAAGAGATAATCCTTTCTTATAATAGTATGTCTTCATGTCAAAAATGGGTTGAATCGGACAAATACTTCCCTCTGCTTTCATATACTTAATATAAGGATTTCGAACTTTGGGGTAACTTTGTACCGCATATATCGGCAAAATGACAGGTATTTCAAAAAAATCAGGAGAGAATTAATATTTCCGGATTTCGAAATATAAAAAAATATTTTTAGCTCTGTCGAAGCGGAGCGTTTTTTATTTAAACTTGTGTATCTAAACACTAAAAACTAAATATACTAACTAGTATGTTTTCTTGTTATTAGTTGTTAATTTGATTAGATATAATATATTGTTTGCTTAGGTTTGTGTACATAAATCTTATTGTTACTTATACTCTGTTTACTGAAATATAAGCTTGTTTTGATAATTGTTTGTTTAGGATATTTTGATAGGAACTATTATAAGGAATACGTTATTTAACTAGAGCGTGTTTTGCTCAGAACAGTGTATTTTTGTGCCTAAAATGGATACATTTAAACGAAAACTTAACATAGCCTAATATCATAATTTTCGAAGATCCAGCTGACTTTTCTCTATATGATTGGTTTTGCACCGTAAAGTATTTCCCTGACTTTGATTCTTGCAAGTTGCAAGAGTATAAAATGTTCGGTTGCACCCGAACTAGGCCTTCCTTGTTAAATGTAAACTTAATTTACATACATATGTATATAAATAATCTGTATAATTCGCAGTCATAATAATTGTTTGTCAAAAAAGTCTTGCGGTATTTTTATTGAATTTTTTTTTTTATTGAAATTGAAATGAATTTTTGATGACTCACGCCCAGCTCTTGACCGATGCTACTATGCCGGTCTCTTTCGACCAATTCAGCGATTTTATCACAATTTTCGACGACAGGCCTTCCGGAGCGTGGCGCATCTTCGACCACCTCTACACCAGAACGAAAACGTTGAAACCATCGTTGTGCGGTGGAAATGGAAACTGTGTCGGGTCCATAAACTGCATATTGGGGTTGAGATGCATTTTTGCATTTATCGTAGTAGTACTGTAAAATATACCATATTTTCTCTTTATTTTGCTCCATGTTTGCGACGCTATAACTCACGAACGACTTAAAAGAAACGACAATCCATCAAACACGCGTGAAATAAGCTTTCCAAAAAGGTATAGAGAGTGTACATGAGGACCGTGGAGAGTCGATGCAGTGCCATTCCAATATTTTCGAGCCAAATATTGTGCAGCGACGAGGCCCATTTCTGGCTTAATGGTAAAGGTAAAACAAAATTGAGTAACCTAAAGAGATTCGAAAAAACATTCTTCATCAAATATGAAGTTTTTAAGTTTTTGCGTTTTTTAAAAAGTAGGGAACCTCGAAATGGATTACCCTTTAAGGTAACCTTCTATTTTAATCTGTTTCCAGCTGGTCATTTTCTGAATCAGTAAAAGATAAAAACTGGGCCCAAATCTAATGAATACGGTGGGGGGTCGTAGCTTAATGAGGGCATTTCACGTTCAATCGATTCAATAGTGCAAAATTTTATATTGATTACCATTTATGCGATAGTTGATAGTATTATAATAATTCTGCGTACATAAATGTTAAAACGGGGTAAACCTTGTGCGGTGGAAATTGAAACTGTATCGTTGTGCGGTGGAAATGGAAACTGTATCGGGTCCATAAACTGCACAAATTTTATTGGCGGCTTGATATGCATTTTTGCCTTTACCGATTTATTCGATAGCTCAGTATTTTGGCATTTTATGATGCTGAATAAGTTGAATATTTTATTTACAACTCTTTGCATAAAAAAGTTACCATATTCCTGACTTTGCTTTTAAAAATGGTTTATATACTTTTTAAATAAATTACTTTTGGAGTTTCCAAAATCGCCATGGTATTATAAAATAAATAAAATACGGTAGATTTATTTTTTTTTCTAAAAAATACTTTAAAATTATCTTACGCAATCCTGTTAAACCCTGCTAGATTAAATAAGGTTATTACATGAACCGCGACCTTAGGCCTATTGTGCCCTCTCTTAAGGGGTTAGGGGTAGTCAGAATTTTCAAAAAATTATTTTTGCATTTTCGTTAAGTGTAATAACTCGAAAACCGTACAGTAGATTTTAATGAAATTTATACAGCTTTTAGAACAGATAATAATCTCGGGCCTGGTCGAAGGATTTTTTTTTTTTAATTTCAATTTTTTAAGACCAATTAACTGTTGATTTTTTCCCAAAAATTTAGAAAAAAAATTCCTGAGGTCGTCATTTTGTTAATTTTTGAAAAAAATAAAATCCTTCGATCAGGCCCAAGATTGTCTATTTATAATTTTTTTTTTTTAATTTTTGTTGTCCGATTGATTTTAGATGAATCTCCAAGGACTTATGGTTGTCACCGTAAGTACCTTTTTTTTGGAACTGGGTCAACACATGCACATAACTTTGGAAATTAATTTTTTTTTTTTTTGAAATTTTCGATTGACTTCAAGTCAACACATTCTATAATAATGCCATATTACTACTTTTGTAAAATAACACGATTTAATAGCAAAAAAAAAAATACTGAAAATTCTAATTTTTTTCGTGCCTCTGACTACCTCTAACCCCTTAAATCACAAAAATTCACATACCCCTTACATCTTGATAAAGTCCAATATTCTTTTGGGTGCTAGTAAAGCGATGCGATCCCTATTCGGAAACATGGAACCAAGGGCCTTAATCCTGCGTTTACAGACTGCTGTGCAGTCAATTAGCAGGTGTTCGAGTGTTTCAGGCTCCCTCTCGCAGAAGCGGCAGATTACGCAAGAAGATAAGCCCATGTTGTGTAAATGCTTATGACATGTAGTTGTTGCTAATGCCTTTTTCTGCCTACTCCAATGTAGGGTGCTACCTGGAAGTTGCAGAGCAGGCGAGCTTGACAGCCAGTTCAGGACCAGCTATACCTTTGTGACCGGGCACCCAGATGAGGTGCATCTGGTTACGTTCCGCTAGGATATTGAGCCGTTCTCTGCATTCCTGCAGCAGTAGCAATTTGATCTCGTAGGAGGAGATTGCTCTTAGTGCCACTTCACTATCGCTAAGAATGGTTATACGCTCATTGCAATAGTTGCGTTGGAGCTTTATCTCTACGCACCGACTTATGGCAAAGACTTCTGCCTGAAAAAAGCTTGGAAAATTTCCCATATATATGGAAAGATTAGTGCGTGGTTCTTCTGCCACCATTTCCAGAAGTGTGTGCCTGCATACTTGACCGATCACTAAATGAAGCGGTGTGAGTTCATGCATGATTTCAGGTGCGGCCATCAGGCAAGTGCGCATCGCACCCTACATACAGTCACAAGCTAGTCGTTGCAGCTTCGATAGTTGGAACCCTACCGAAGTCTGCGAAGCTTTTGATGCTTAGGCCACCGCTCCATACGTGATTATCGGTCGCACAATCATGGTGTACAACCACCTAACAAACCTCGGTTCGCAGCCCCAGGATTTTTCCGCCAACCGATTGCACTCCATTAGTGCTTTTGTCGCCTTAACCAAGGTCATGTCAACATGCTGCTTCGACCGCAAAGTGGAATCTAACGTGAGACCAAGATTTTTGTCCATTTTGATCATCTCTGTTTCCCTGCCCTCAAGTGTAAGATTGCTGAGGGCGGGTAGTGACCTACGTCTCACAGAGAGTGTCTTCGAATTTTAACATCTGGCTATAATATCGTCAGCGTACCCTTGACAGCGGACCCCATTGTCAGTTAGCAATGCTAGAAGGTCGTCCACGGCAAGACTCCATAGCAGGGGGCATAGCAAGCCCTCTCGTGGGCAGCCCCTTGTTGTGCCAAGGCGAATCCTTGTATCTCTTACTGTGATTCCAGCTATTCTGGTGCGCAGTACGGTCTCTATCCATCTGCGCACCCGTGATACCACATTTTCTCCAGTGCTCTGGCTACACTATTGTGAGATATGTTGTCAAAAGCACCTTCGATGTCTAGGAAGGCGCAAAGCATCATTTCCACTCCATCAAATCCGCAGTAAATAATTGCCTTTCGAGTATCCAATCTGAGTAAGATGGCTTGTGTTCGACTCCGGGTAGACACAGTTTGGCCTGTTTGTTGCGTTTAGAGACTACCGAGGCTCCCGCCGCAGGTTCACCTGGGGAACTTTCACGTTGAAGACCACTATAGGATCGGTTTAATGAGGAGCCGGTCCTCATCTCTATCGTCATCCGCACTGCCAGCCATGGGGTCCCTTAGCCCCTCGAGGAGCTCCTGCATGGAGAGTAGCTCCTCTCCTTGAGGGCAAGGCCTCTTCTCGGGGACCTCCTACGTCGCAACAGTCACAGCCTGTTCCGCCGAGCTATCGCTGGGTAGAGTGGCAACCTCATCTACTAGCATTTTCTCCGCTTCCTTGCTTTCGGTAGTCGTTGTAGTCTTGTATGGCCTCACCACTGAGCTGTACCTATAGTACAGGCTCCTCGGACGTACGTATACGACTTGTCGTCGATCGTCGATACAAAGATTTAGTCTCCAACCATTGTTCTTGACCTTGCTTCTGACTAGGCCAGGCCGAGATGCTGAGGCCCAAGTTCTAATTTCCATCAGTCTTAGAGCAAACTCTTACGGCGTGCCTGCGCACCTAGGGAGAAACATCGTCATGCTGTGCATAATCGGTATGCCCTCCACCCTTTTTGCGCAGAGGACGTTGCCCTTCTAGCCTTCCAACTTGGGAGCGATCTCCAGTAGCCAGATAGCGGACGTCTTGTCCTTGCTGTCCGCCTGCAACATACCACCCTTGAAATCGAGAGGCAGTACAGGCATTCGGATGCCTTTTACAACATCCGCATATTTGCGCCGTCTCTCTTCCACCCGGGAGGTTATGGTGCGGAGGGTTGGCCTCCGGCTGCCCTCGTACTGTTACCCTTCAGCCTTTTAAAGCAAGGAGGCCCCTGCGGCGTGATTTGCCAGCTTTTTCGCTTCGCGGTTTGTGCCTGGGTGGTCGAAGGTGCTGCCTCGCGCGCGACCGAACGCGGTATTGCTGCTACGCTCGTTTGCAGCGTATACACTGCTTGTCCTGACCCTGCTCCTGGCCAGAACCTCCCGACACCTCAGAAGTCTTCCCCTGCTTAATAGCAATACTGGCAAAATATTTGAGTATTTTTAAATTAGGTTTAGAGGATCTTCAATGCGGATTATGATGGTGACTATTGTGTGATCGACATATTTTTTTTATCAAAATTACCCGATATTATTCATATATTATGCAACCGTTCTGACAAACGAGTTTCACAAGAACCTACTGGACTCAGTCGTTGTCCCGTCCATCGCTCTTCTTTGACGGCGGTGATGTCAGCGTATACTCTTACGAGGACACCAACCAGCTGGACAGCAGCACTTTCCCAATTCCAGGTGCATGCCCTTATATCATAATCTTTAATACGTTTTAATGGGCAACGGTTTCTCAGCTCGTTTTCAAAAAAATCGTTTCTGGCCACTTCCAAGTAAATGACGGTGAAAAGGCTTTCCTCACTTGCGTGAACTTCTACACATACCTATATGTACATATGTATATTTTCGTTATGTGGAGAAACCCCTCCATCCGTACATACCCATTTTGGCAACGAATTCCTTATGCTATTCGAAAACTTACCCGAAAAAAGTTGTGGTACCAAAAAACTTCCAGATAATATTTAGAATATCGGATCCTGAATTTGGGGTTAAAAGTGGACAAATTTAAATGAGCTATTTTTGGTTTCAGTTTTAAATTTTTTGATGCGCATTTAGAGAAAATTTAAATATACCGTCTGCTGAAGTCGTGATTAAAAAGGATATATACAGCGTGGGCCGTTATAGCCAGGAGTGTAGTGTTCTGACATAGCCGACGACGGTGTGGCGTAGTAGAGAACTGACCTGCGCATTGCCCTGTTTGTTGCCACCAACATTTCTTTGTCTTTTCCCCATGTGCTGCCGGCTATCGACCTGAGGATTTTGTTGCGGCTATGTACTTTGGCAGTTATCGCGGCCGTATGAGGAGTGGAGGAGCACAGGCTGTTTAGTGCCTATTGACTAATGGGATTTGAACGTCATCGACTGCAATGTTAAGGTATAGTTTGTACTTTTTCGTCTAGTTAGTGAATATGATCGCTGTGGATTTAGTGGTGGAGAGTGATATGCTCCTTGGAGCGAAGTAACGAGAGAGGCCGCTGTCATTGTCCTACAATCATATGCGTACGAGGTGACAGAAATTCCCTCTGGTGGTTGAGAAATGTAGAAAGGGTGAGAGAACACCACCCTGCGGAACTCACTGTTTAATTCTTCTCAATTTGGAACTGTTACCTCGAAATTGCAAGAATCGTCCTCTTATAAGGTGGTTTATGGTTGAGGCCATGAACTATCTGAGCGTTTATAACGCTTAGTGCTGTGATGATGTGTTGCTAGACTCAGGACCTGGATTACCAAGGCCTCAAGCGCCTTTCGCAGCCGTTGGGTAACACATCGTTTGGTCTGCCGAAGGGGGAAATGTTATTTGCCAGTTAAAATAGCGCCCACACTTCTTCGAGTCGGAAAAAACATGGCCACTGAATTGAATTTCAACTCGGTCATCACATCTGTTAGGGTTAAACAAAGCCTTGACAGTAATTCAAAGCATACTCACGCCGGTGGTAAGGTTACAAGACTTTAGATGCCATCCATTTTGTTCTCTTATGTTGGTTTACTATTTGCCGAACTTCAAAATTGAGATCCTTTTATCGGCTGCTTCGGCGGTGAAATTTGAGCAAAGTTCCGCGATTCTTCCAACCGGTATGAAGAGAGCGGTAGATGATCTTTTTTTTTAATGGCGTAAACATCGCTTACGCGGTTATAGCCAAGTTAACAAAATCGCAATCGTTTCTTCTTTAAGCAATTTGGCCCCAATTTGAGATACCAAGTGCAACCAGATCCTTCTCCACCTGTTCTCTTCAACAGAGTGTAGCTCTTCCGCTCCCTCTGCTTCTTCCGTCGTCGGCGTACTGCGTCGAATATTTTTCAGAGGTGAAGTGTTTTTCATCCATACGGACGATATGACCTAGTCAGCGCAGCCGCCGTCTTTTAATTCGCAGAACTATGTCAACGTCGTATAACTTGTACAGTTCTTCACTCCATCGAATACGACATTCGCCCTGGACAACGCGCAAAGGATCAAAAATCCTCCGCAGAACCTTTCTTTCGAAAACTAGTATCGTCGACTCATCTGATGTCATGATCGTCCATGCCTCTGCACCATACACCAAGACTAATAGAAGATGGTACCTGCTGGATTAAGTTTTGCAATTCGAATTATTTTCTTGTCGCCTTGTCTGTAACCTTGTTTAGTATCGAACGCTCGGAGAGGTCCTTCCCGGTCCTGACGAAATGTTAGTTTACACAGCAAAATTAGTTTTGCGGAGATACCAAAGGCGGAAAACTTTCCTCACTTGCGTGAACTTCTACACGTGACTCCTTCAGTAAATTCAGTGGTTCAAAAATTTTGTTCTTTAAAAGAATTACCTTCAGAAACAAATGTCATCAAATTCACATCCGAACAAAAAGAGTGTAAAAATTTTTTTTTGAAAACAACTCAAGTATTGCCTTCAGGACGGCTTCAAGTCAGAATGCCCTTCAAAGCTGACCATAAGTTACTCGGTCACTCTTATGGAACCTCAGTTCGGCGATTTCAGGCCTTGGAGAGAAGAACATTGAAAGATACAAAATTTCGTAAAATGTATCTGGACTTAATGAATCAATATAGAGCACTGGGTCATATGAGCCCAACAAACAATAGGATCCCGAGTGAGCCACATTACTTCAATCCGCATCAATACTATGAGAGCTGCCAGGGTTTTAACGGGACGGAAGCGGTAGCGATATTAGCTCGTCAGCCAATTGCGAAGAGTGCCATCTCATACTCAGGTGGCAGAATGCCGCCGCCACCAGCCCCGGTTCTCCCAAATCCAAAGAAAGTTTTACTCTAAACCAGTTCGAAGCCAAATAGTCGTCTAAGGAGTTGTAAGGCCGTGAAGGCCGTAAACCATTTAGAGTTACCCAGGATGCACTAGCTTGGAGGCGACCTGTATTACATCCCCCTCGAACCTTTCGGAATTCGATTTATCCAAAAATGGGCAGTCTTTTTTTTAAGATTCATCCTTTGTCTTTAGTAACAGTACAAAATGTAGTTCAATTCATTGCTAAAAAAAATAAATGTGAAAACTTTGGTATAATGAGCTGGACACATAATTTGCACAATCGAGAAAAAGGTGGCCAATTTAGTGCTCATTGCATTTTTATAAACTTTGTTCCATACAAACGTTTTTATTGTTGATCTTTTGTGCTGAAACCTTTATTTTTAATGCCTCACATCTGCGACCCATACTTTCTACAAGATTCTGACACTTAGCTTTAGGTAAAGCGTACCTAGTTTTTTTAACGGCAGACCAGAGATCATCGATATTTTTATAATTGACCTTTGTAATTTCAATCTTGACTTCATTTCATAGGTTTTAAATTGAATTTAAATCAGGGCTTTGCTCTAGCTAATCAAAAATATCATCTCTGCAGAAAACCAATTTTTAACTAGCTTCGAAGCGTTCGTTGTCTTGCATAAATTTCAATTTAATTGGGATAGGCTGAACAGCATATAGTTTCATATGGTTTTTTAAAATGCGTAAGTACTGAAACTTGTCCATTTTTCCATTGATTCTTACGAGCGGACCTACACCATGCCAAGAAAATGCTCTCCAAACCATAATATTTCCGCTACCATGCTTTATAGAGTGTACCTATTATTATATTCTTCGCACTTACGTATTCTTTCGTCACTTCACAATACATTTTTCCAAAAACTTAAGCTTTTCTCATGATGAGCTTTGGCGAAGATAAGTCGTATTGAAATATTTTTTTTTTCGAAAGGAGTGGGTTTTTCCTCCAATTTTGCCTGATTCAGACGTCCTCTGACAAGTCTAGAAGATATTTCTAAACCCAATGATTGGTTGATATTAGCTGCTACCTGCCGTGATGATTTAAGTGTATCGTTTTTGACGGTTTTTCCTATAGCAGCGTCTGTACGCGCATCCGTTTTACGTGGTCTTGGCTTCCGAATCCTGCCTTTGACCAATACTTGGAAACTCTCCATACATTACTTGATTGTTTTGTATACTTTTTTACGAAAAACTTCCATTAGTTTAGCAATTTCGGTAATTTTTTGCCCTTTTTAATACATATTCCAAATTATTCCCCTTTCTTCTATTGTAGTATCCCATTTTATATTATTTCTTTCACTGAAATACTTTTAATTATTTATTTTTCAACAACACAAAAAATGATGTTTTTAAATTAAAATCTGCGCGGGTACTACTTCTTCGAAGTAATCTTTGCCATTTATGTGTCCACTCAAAATCAGCATTTGACTACGCATAATTGATAACGGTAAATAAAAATCAAAACATAACGGAATATTTGGATAGTACAGTACAACTCTAGTACATCAGCTCCAAATTGAATGCAAAATATGGCAGTTCCTTTTCGTGTTGCCAAAATCAGTTTTGAAAACGATGAAGAGGTGGTGTGTGTCGATTTTCTTTTCACAGGTCCTTTCCAAGATTTGACACATGGTGAAAATGGTCGGTTATTGATTTTCCAGGTCTAAAGCTACACTGAAAAAGTTCTAAACAGTTTGGGGGTGTTCGAGTTTCAATCACTGCGGCAGTATCGCAAGGCATCATATTCGACGCAAAAATGTTGCAATATGACTATCAGCTAAGTATCTGCAGAAAAACAACACTATCGCAATATTGCTGCAGTTATTTGCTTGCTCCAACATCCCCTTTGTTTATTATGGACTTTAATCTTTCATTCCATCGGCCCCCGCCGCTTTGTTTTTCTTCAGACGGGTGATTGCTACCTTCGTGTAACTTCTGGCTATTTAGCAAATTCACGTGACCACTCTGAAGATACCGCTTTGACTCAATTGAGGATATAAAAGCTAAATTGAATAAGGCTCTGATGGCCATCACGGCGGAGGATTCTTCCAAGTGCTATGATGACTGGAAACTTCGTTGGCATAGGTGTTTTGCAGCGAAAGGGGATGTCCATGTGTGCGGTCCCAATTTTCTTATAATATTTCAAAAAGATTAATAATCTGTAGGAAATTCGCTATCGCGCTATGTAAGTTTTTTTGTTGAAATGTGACAAAATGGCGGCGGTTTGAACAAAAAGTATCGAATTTTGACCTTTTTTCGACAGTTGTTCGTAGAAAATAATAGGAAGATTAAAAAAAAAACAATAAAGGCTTCCATAGCGCGATAGCGAATAATGTTAAAAACGTTCTCTCCACATTATAACGAAAATTTCACACTGATACGATCTCTTGACGCGACTACCTATGTAAAGAAAAGAAACCTTGCTGACTGTCATTTCTGGTTGAGAATGTCACTTTACGACGGCTCAACTTGGTTCGACTACGTCCGTTTTCACTTAACGTTGTCGTAAATTACCCCCTTTTCAAAAGAGTAACCATATTCCTCATAAATTTTGTTTGATTTATGTGAATCAAACTTCGGTTGGCAACACAAAAATATAAATCTTTTTATTACTTGAAGAATCATACTACTGATAGGTGTTGTGTTTGTGTGTTACTCGAAGAATCATACTATTTATAGTGGTTGTGTTTGTGTGTAAAAAATTTCGCTGTCACGCAAAAATGCATTGAACGAATAATTTTTATACTCTAGCAACATGTTGCTACATTGCTAAAATATATAAAATCGGATTATAATCCCTCCCATTCCATATATAATGGACAACAATCAAAAGTACGATAACTCAATAATTAAATGCGTCAGAGACGTTTTGTAGGGACCAGTGTCAAAATTGAGACACCGCACCGCCACATGTCGGTGCAATGTCGCAAGACCAGACCGGACCAATTTCAATCAAATTTGGTCTTACATCTCGTTATCGAAGATGTGAACCCCAGTAAGTGTGAGATACATGTATACTTGTATTATTGAAATTCAGAGATAATATTTTTCTGATATAGTACCCTTTGATCACAAATGGATTCAGACCCGTATATACTCCCCTTAACCCCCATATACGCAATTTTTCCGGTTTACATTATACCGCATACATCAGTCAAGGGTTTAAGTTTTAGGTTTCTTACTGCAATTCATAGCTAATTTTTTTGGCAGTAATTTATCGTATTGGAGCAAATAGATAAAATCGGATCAATATTACACCGAGCCCCTCTACATCTAATACAATTTTTTTTAAGAGATAGAGGGAAATCTTCGAAAGTCACCACGGCGGGTAGTGTCGGATTCGCTTGACGCGCCTATCGAAGGAGGAAGGAGGCCAGCGACCGTCCTCAAGTTAAATATTGTCTTCGCTGAGGAATGCGAAGGGTCGGGGTTGACCGTTATTAGGGGCCATATTTTAGGACCCTTGGGCATGCGGTGTACGCTTTTCGGTTTTTTTGTCCTCAATTCACTGAGGAAGATTTTATCATCGAGACATTCAAGGACGTCTCTGATGACGACAATCAGGTCTTGATGGAGCCGATAAGTTGTGTAGGGAACGTTGTGCTTTTCCAGCGCAGAGGTGATTGCAAGGAACCCGTCGACGGTTTCGGGTTAACCGGGATGGCTTCTGAAATCACCTTGGCAGATCTTTCACGATTCCTTCAGAAGGATTCGTATTGGTGGAGGGTTTTTTTCTTTAAGGGGCGAGGTCCTTGCTTTCATCGGATGAAGATGACGATGCTCAATTTTGCTCATTTTCGGGAGAGGGGGAAGTTTTTACGGGAGTGGAGGAGGTGGTAGCGTCGTCGGCGTTCGGGGAGTCGGAGGCACTCAGTAGATCCTCTATTGAAAGCAGGTATGAACGAAGGGATTGGCCGGGAACGGTAAGCTCATCCTTAATCAGGGATGAAGGGATAGGTAAATTCATTGCTGAGTTGAGGTTTGGTCAGAACTCGAACTGCAATGTTTCGTTTTCACTATTTCACTTCATTTTTTTATGTTATTAATATTCACTGCCTTTTTTGTGTGTATTATTCATAGCTATACAAGTATATGCGAACATATGTATGTGTGCCTATGGCCTTGCTAAGTTGTTATGCTTTGTGTGTTTTCACTATACTAGTTCACTACCGTCTTCTCTGCTGTCAGCTGTAGAACTTTTTGTCTGACTTTTCTGCTGATATAAATTTTTCAAACTTCCGGTTACCTTTATATATCGGTCAATGTGTAAGGTTACTTAGTAAAACTAAGTGTTCCGATCAACACTTAATCACGTGATTTACTCGGCAGTTATATGATCAAGAACTTGCTTTCAAGTTGATGGCACAGGCTACTTGTTAAAAGTGGTTAAAATATCCCTGACGTAGGCTGCCAGCAGTTTGATAATCAACAATTGTTTCAAGATTCCATCGTCATAGAAACCGCCAATAAAACTTTTGATATCAATCCAAGAATATAACGAAATATTTAGTATGCAAGAATCGACAATGACATGGCATTTGTTTACAGAAACTATGTGATCTGCTTGTTCCACGACTTAAACGGATAAATTAAAATCAAGGCGGTGTTTTAGTTCGTAAAGTGAGAGTGGGGTAGTAGAAAAGAGTGAGTGAATAATTTGATAATAATACTAACCGCACATGCACCATTTGATTGTTTAAAAGAAGAAGTCCGAATCTCATTTAGTTATAATAGCACAATTTATTTAACTTTATGGGTATTGCGTACATATTAATTTTATATGAAACGGAAGCCGATGTTAAAAAAGGAATTTAGTACCCAAAATATTTATCGCGCTATATTTATGAAGTCAGTATCGACTTGACCGAAGCGCGCAGGATCTATATACACATATACTTCGTAGCGAAAGGTACTTTGCGAATAGTGTGCGACGAATTCTGCTGTCGAATTGTATGTAATGAAATGTATGCGACGAAAGTTGACGTGCGAATTGAGCTTCCAATCCCGATGTCCATCCGTTTTGTTGAGTGGGTACAGGTGTGGTGAGTTGCGTTGGTGTTGTGTGGTGATGTGAGTGTATGATGCCATCGGATGTGGTGTAGTAATCAGTCTTGCTAGGGTGCGCCAGTTTTTCCCAGGTAGAGTGAGGTATACATGCGGGGAGATGCTTAAGTCATTTAAACATACTGGGCACCCTAGGCAAATATTTTGCCTAGTATTACGTATATGATGTTCAACGTATTTCGGCGGGAATTGTTGTTTGAAACAAGTAACTTCAATATGTATGAATGGGTTATATTGAAAATCCCTTCATATTTTATGACTTGACGACTTGATTTATCTTTAAACTCGTTTATATACATTTTTATAGGCGGTTATTGACAATTTCTTTACTGGCGGCTTATTATTTGTGGTTTATTTAAAATTTCTTTCCCATCGGCTTGGTAAACTAGCTGTTTGTTAGTTGCCTTTTCTGTGTTATAGGTTTATAAAGGATAGTAACTCCACGCCTGGCTCAGATATGGCCAGAATGGGTACTCCTTAGCCCTGGAGTTAGGGCTGAGACAATAGATGAATCTTGCGAGAGAGTGGCCGGTAATTGCGAACGGCTTCGATTCGTGGAGTAGATAATTTTGTATACTTAATTTGAAGCTTTGTATAGCTGATTTCCATGACTCACCTATATGAGGAGCGCTTGGATAGATGCGATAAAAGCGACCTTAGCTTTGTAAGCGTAGGTGCGTTAAGTTATCGCATTGGGAGTATTGTGATCCCTTAATTTCATTTTTTGATTTTTTTTTTTTTATTTGAAAATTTGTGCCTCAATGGGGCATCATTGTATTTAATGTGTAGGTTTTTCGACTTTTTGAAAAATCAGCTGCGAACCGGTGGCTGTGAAATTCACTGTGATCATAGTTGCGTATGCACTAATTTGACAAGTAGTAGTGCGCCACCGCTCTAGGATTTGTTCAGATTGTTTTTCCATTATTGGCGACAGCCATCCTGCGGGGCCGAAAATTTGTATGTCCTTTTAATATAGGGACTGTCAGAGGTAACTCTAACTTTACTTTTTATACCACTTTGTGGAGTGTTGGAATATTGTGGCTCTAGAGGTAGTCGTACGACGTACCGGCCATTATTTGATCGAGTAGTTGTGGCTTTAGAGAAGTGCTCACAATACTGATCTTTTATAGTTTTGTTTGTTATTGCAAGTTTTCTGAACGTTTGCAGTTCACTTAATTGTGAATTAAGGTATTTGTTTTTATTATACTCAACTTGAGTTGGTATGGTGGGGACTAGTTCTGTGACTAGTCCATTTTGTGTTTCGCTGTGCAGCGTTTGTGATTTTTGTGCCTTTAAACAGCATGGTGTCTCTTGGCAATTTTTAGTATTTTGGCTTTCGGGATTTGCTTTTGTAATTAAACCCGTGGTTCTTTTTGTATATGGGCTCCTTTGAGGTGAGATGGGATATGTGCTGTAATGAAGCATTGTATGATGTCTTTTATGACAATATAAGCAGTTTAATTTGCTTTTGCAATTTTTAAGATTGTGTGTATGGGACAAGCAATTTGTACAGAGTCTTTTTGATCTGACAAAGTTGTTCCTTTCGTTAATGTTCAATTTTTTAAACTTCTCGCAATTTTTAAGCTTATGACCTCTTGTGCATAGTTCGCATGACGTATGTTTTCTTTGTTCGGATGTTAACGTTTGTGTTTTGTTAAAAATTATGTTTGATTTGTTTTTGCTTCTAGCTTGGGGTCTATTTAAGCTTCTATTTTGGTCTTGTTTAATGTTTTTAGTTTTGGTTATTTTTTCTTCTACCCTTTCCGCAATTTCATATTGGGTGGTGAGAAAATCTTTCATTTGTTGCCACGTTGGGCACTTTTTTCGTGATGAGAGCGATTGCTCCCATAGAAGTAACGACTTTTCTGGTAATGCGGCGGTGCAAATGTTTACCAGAATTGGGTCCCAGCTGTGTGTGGGAATATTTAGTGTCGATAGAATCGACAAACAATTTGAAACAGTGGATTCTAGTTTGATGAATTCTACACTTGTTCCTTTCTTAATTTTAGGCAAGTTTAATAGTGTCGTTACTTGCTTATCGACCAGTATTCTTTCGTTTTCAAATCTACTTTTAGAGCTTTCCAAGCCAAATTGAAATTGTCGTCATTTAATGCGAACTGTTTAACTATTTCGCCTGCTTGACCTTTTGTTTTGTATCGGAGGTGATACAGTTTTTGTGCCTTTGATAGTTGTGGATGGTTGATGTAAACGGCTGTGAACATGTCCCGGAAGGACGGCCATTCTTCATAACCTCCGTAAATCGTTTCTGTATCACATGCAGGCACCTCGAGTTGGATGCCTGAACTTGCTTCTTGATTGTCTATTTGTGGCAGCTCTACTCTACTGTGGGGAGTAGGTGCAATTGCTTTAATGAGCTTTAATTGATCGGAGATCATAGCTTTCGTTTCTTCATATTGGTCCAAGCAGTTTTCATAAATATTGTAAGCAGATAATTTAAAATTTTATGGTAGATCTGAATCGTCAGAATCTACAATGGCGTCATGAGCCGCTTGGAGGCGAGTCCAAAAATTTTTTAGATTTTGATTTTTTATTTCTAGTAACGATTCCGAGTTTTCGTGAATCGGTGAAGATGCAAATCTAGTGCTGTATCTTAAAAAACTATCACTTTCTGACATAAATTTAGCAACCTGTTTTGAGCGTGTAGCTGCTGCAGGTGTATTTTGATTAGTGTCGTTATTAACCATTTTCGCGAAATAATATTATTTATTTATTTTATTTTAGCTTTAAGTTTGAAAATATCCGCACTTTTACTTTATTACCACATATTACGTCCTTATGTTAGTATTTAGGTATTTAGTATGTATGTGCTTATGAAGGTACTTATGTTTTGTGCAATTGAGAGCTCGCTGAGGAGATCAATGCGCTATGTACATAAGTATGCACGAATTGTTTGTGTGTTTATGAATATGCTTTATTCGTAAGCAATTGAGAGCTTGTTAGAGAGATCAAGTTGCCTTTTGTATGCAATCCTGCTTGTTTTTGTTTGCCAAAGAGCAAGTGGTATTGCCGAATAGATGCCAATGTGGACTTTGAGGATTTATGTTTTAATATACAGGGTAGGCCATTTAAAGTTGACCCATCTGGCAACGCTGTAACTTTTAACAGCGCTGACAAATCGGCTAATGTCATACCGCGTTAGAAGCGTCATTCGAAGACAATTTATACCATGGAACAGTACACTCCAAAAGAACGCGCTGAAATTGTTCAGCTTTATATTCAAAATAACTTTTCAATTGTGTTAACTCAACGTGCGTTTCGCAAAAAAAATAAAGTGAAAAGTGCTCCAGTTAAGAACACAATTAAGTCTTTATACGCAAAATTTGTGAACACCGGTAATCTCAGTAATGCCAGTCATGCATCCAGACAACGCACAAGACGTTCTGATGAAAATATCGAAGCTGTACGAGCCAGTATTGAGGAGACTCCATCGACATCGAGTTATCGCCGCTCTCAGGAATTAGACATCTCTCGCACCACTCTCCGACGCATAATTCATAAAGATTTGAAGATGTTTCCATATAAAATTCAAATGGCACAAAAACTAAACCCAGCTGATTATCCGCGACGCCTTAATTTTGGCAAACAAACAAATGGGTCAACTTTAAATGGCCTACCCTGTATGTATGTATGTTTGTATATACAGTGGGCACAAATTATGTAGATTTTGTTTAACTGATTTTTTGTATTGGTTTTAATAAATGTATTTTTTGGGTTTAGTTTACTTTTCCGTTTAGGTCTTTATGGAAAATTACGATTACTTTTTCTTTGCAAATTAATTAACATTAATAGGATTAATAATTAGTACGAAGTACACAGTGTAGAGTATAAAATTACGATTCTATGCCGTGTGTTCAAATATATACTTATATTTGTATGTTCGCTTTGAAAAGAGCGCAAAAGCGAAGTGGGTAAGGTGCAGGTATGTTCCCGTATTCACTTTGTATGTTGTTTGTTAATTTGTAAGATGTTAGGTTTATGTTTATTGTATACTTTGTTTATGTTGCTGATATGAACATTTATATATGTATATAATATGTACATATATTAAAAATATGTATAGCGGAGAAATATATTTTCATTAGGTAAATATGCGAATATGTATGTGTGTCTTAAATTTATTTTATGTGTTCCTTTTTATGTAATGATATTATTGTTTGCCTTCGCTTACAAATTTTAAGCAATCCTGCTTATTACTTGATAAAGTATAAGAGGTATTGCCGAGTATTTATTGTATCAAGCGTATTTTTTATTACAAGTTTTTTATCGGATAAAACTGTAATATTGATCATACATATTTTCATATATTAAATTAATATGAACATAATACGCTCACTTGGTACTCTGAATGGTATATTTTGTAGGTTGTATGTCTGTGCATATGTGCCTGCCTTCTGCATTCCCCGTTCCAGCTGGCTACCTCCTTGTGCTGTTGTTTGGTTGTATGTTTGTTTTAATTGTTCGCGCCCGATTTATGTTTTGCTTTTGTATAGTTTTGTTGTTTTTAAGGCACTTTTAATTTTCGCGCCCGATTTAGATTTTGCTTTAAGATTTCGCGCGTTTGTGTTTTGTTTTGTTTTGTTTGTTTGTTGGAGCTGTTTTACTGTCTGAATGTATGTACTATTGTTAGTGTACTGCACTTGACTGCACTTTCTTTTTTTTTTTTTTTGTTTCTAATATGTCTTTCCTTGTTCACTGCACTGTTTTTTTTTTTATTCTATTTGAGTCACTGCACTTATGTATGTGGTTTGTTTGGTTTTTTTGTTTATTTTGCCACCACATTAGTAAATTTATATTGATTTTTGTTTCTCCAATAGTGCCTCTCTGTCCGGCTCGAAGGACCATGAATAATTTGATAATAATACTAACCGCACATGCACCATTTGATTGTTTAAAAGAAGAAGTCCGAATCTCATTTAGTTATAATAGCACAATTTATTTAACTTTATGGGTATTGCGTACATATTAATTTTATATGAAACGGAAGCCGATGTTAAAAAAGGAATTTAGTATCCAAAATATTTATCGCGCTATATTTATGAAGTCAGTATCGACTTGACCGAAGCGCGCAGGATCTATATACACATATACTTCGTAGCGAAAGGTACTTTGAGAATAGTGTGCGACGAATTCTGCTGTCGAATTGTATGTAATGAAATGTATGCGACGAAAGTTGACGTGCGAATTGAGCTTCCAATCCCGATGTCCATCCGTTTTGTTGAGTGGGTACAGGTGTGGTGAGTTGCGTTGGTGTTGTGTGGTGATGTGAGTGTATGATGCCATCGGATGTGGTGTAGTAATCAGTCTTGCTAGGGTGCGCCAGTTTTTCCCAGGTAGAGTGAGGTATACATGCGGGGAGATGCTTAAGTCATTTAAACAGTGAGTATATTGTAAAATATAAGATATTACAATGTTTTCTTTTAATAAATGGCCAACGATTTAAATTTTTTAATTTCAAAAACAGCTTTTTTACAAATTTCCAATGGCAGTGCGAACGGTCTAGTTTAGCGAATAGACTAATGTAATTTAATCTGAGTTTTTGATCGGAACATGGTGTAAAATGGTCCAAATTTTTTGTGGTGTTTTCTTCTATTCCATATCTAGACTTTAGTAGAATACTGTATATACTACTGTGATCAAAAATAGTAAGACTTTTAAATTAAAATTTCGCGCAAAAACTCATTAGTGTTTAGTATATGCTTGTCTGAAGTACATTTTTACGATAAAATTTCTGGTGCCGAAACGTTCAGAATGTTGGAAAAGCCCTTTGGTGATAAGTGTATGTCGTGAGCAAGTGTTTTTCATTGGTAGAAATTATTCAAAGAGGGTCGAGAGCGCGTTGACGACGAACCACTTCCAGGACGGCCATCGGCATCAACTGATGAGCAGCAGGTCGATTAAATAATAATATTGGTGCTTCATAATCGATGATTAATAGTCAGAGATCTTACTGACATGCTTGGAATATCAGTAGGATCAATGAAAACCATTTTGAAAGATCATTTGGGCCTAAGAAAAGTTGGTCCTTGTGGCATTTTCTACAGTGGCCATATGGTGGGAGAAAGACTGTTTTTCGAATATATTAGAGCTGCCCCTTGGCGACTTAAACACCAGCATAGACATAGAAGATATCTTGCTGATTGACTTCGCAGGGTCTCGAAATATGGTTAACTGTAGTACTAGATTTCAGCATAGATCGAAAAGCCACCAACCAGAACGATTGTGGTAGATGGCAGACAAGTCTCCAGTGTTTAGACGTGCGTACGCTCCGAGGTCCTGACATTGACTCGGACCACTATCTTGTGTCACCCAAGGCACGCACCCGCCTTTGTGCAGCAAAAAACGCACGTCAACTAACACCAGAAGCTGCAATCACAACAGGCAGTCGAACGATTTTTTACTCGACCGTCGATTTTCAGAAAATGCTTAAAAACAGCTGGTACGATGAAGAGTGCCGTGTCGTAATGGAGAGAAAACAAAGCTGAGGAGGGAAGCGAGACCTATTTGCAGACAAAAAAGCCCGAAATGCGTGAGTACGAAGACTTTACATTTTACGAAAAGATGGGATGACTAACAAGTTGTCAAGACTTGTAAAACAACCCGAGGTGATCTAGGGACTAATGCCCAGAGCATATTGAAATTATGGAAGGAAGACTCCTCTAGTCTGCTGAATGACAGAGAAAGGTGACTACAGAGCAGTCGTTCCATTGCCCGACTATGAAGAAGTTCGATTCCAACGATTGGAATTTAAGTGTGCTCTTGCCAATCCACTAATAGGGAGACCCCGCAATCTGCGTCAACTACCTCTTCAACATCGTATTAAAGGTTCTATTGTGTGTAGGATTAAAGCCCACCGCCAACAAACTGATTGGACCTTATAAGTATGGCTTTAGGCCTGGAAAATCAACAACAGATATTCACCATGTACCTGGAAAAGACTTGTGAAAAGAGGATCGACACACACCACCTCTTCGTCGATTTTTTTGTCTGAATTTAGTATCTCCTCAAAACTAATACGGCTGTTGGAACTGACGTTAAGCAATACCAAAAGCTCGTTCAGGCTCGGGAAGGAAGGAAACTGAAAGTTTTCGACGCAGTATGCGCTGGTAGAAGCAGAGAACGTGAAAGACGTCCACTCCAGGGGGAGAAGGTTCTGGCTGCACTTGAAATCTCCAATTGGCGCTAGACCTGAAAAAGGAAGAACGACTGGCGCGTATTGTAATTTCGGCTATAACCGCTATATATGCTTACGACCAAGTAACCGACTTCAGGGTTATTTAAAACAACTTCAAAGAATTTAAAAATCAAGGTTATATTGACAGTGTTCTTCGATTATCTGTGTGGTTCACTTCGAACTCCTTTCGGCCAGACAAACTGTCAACAAAGATTTATGAGTATTATCGTCGATTGCGCGAAGCTATTAGTAAAATGATGCCAGAATTATGGGTCGACAACACTCATTCTTCGTGTGTTTTTCGCCAAACTTTCAACCAATATCGCCGCAGTCACCATAGTCGTCAAACGACCACTCCGGCGAGACCGTCTTGAGTCAGTTGAAGACTTTAAACGAAAATCGCTACGAGCATTGAAGGCTATTCCGTAAATTGGTTTTAACAAATTTTTCGAGGATGGGAAAAAACATTGGCACAAGTGTATTAGAGCGAAGGTGGATCTTTTTGAGGGGGCGATATAGGTTTTGAAGAATAAATTGAGAATTCTAAAATTACAGTGTTTGTCCGCAAAGTAATATGACTCATTTTCTTCCGCCGCGACTTCGGGGCGGGCGCGCACCGACTGGATTTGGTATAGGATATTCCTAGCTTACGAACGAACGGATGTTCAGCTAATTTAGAGCACCTGAAAAGTCAGGGCAAACATTTGAACTCAGACCGTCGACTAAGTATTCGTTTAATTGCCCAGATGTTTAATTTATCAAAATCTGTAGATCCTGACATTGTGACGGAGCCCTTTGAATAGGTGCAAGGTGTGCGCGAAGATGGTCTCAAAAGTGCTCATTGACGACCGGAAATTGCGCCTTTCTTTTGAACAGCTACCTAACCAAGGCCGACATCCCAACATTTCCGTAGCCACTCTACGGCGCAGTTGTACCCCTGGACATATTTTGTTTCCTTGTCTGAAAAGACCGAAGCTAGGCAAGCATTTTAAGACGACAGAGGGTACCCAAGCAGCATGCACCTCGGCTCCGTCTTCAATGCTTGGAAGTCGCGCTAGCAGTGCTGCATCGACGCAGAAGGAGCCTATTTTGAAAGTTTTTAAAGTTTTATAACTATTGGTTCAATAATTTTTTTTAAATCGACTCAGTCCTATTACTTTCCCAACAAACCCTGTATGAACAAAGTCTTACTAAATTTTGCTAACTGTAGTAAATATTAAATTGCTTATGTCATAAATAATATTAATCATTTAAATCATTTTGGAAATTATATCTGCAGATATTTTTCGGCTCAAACTAATATGGATTTAAAGGATATTAAAAGTGATACCAAGAGTTCACAATTAAAAAATAGTTCGTCATTTATGATGAATATTTTTCGCGGAAAAATGGTTTCAGCGGAAGTTTTTCCATACCCTGACGTCTTGGTGGCAGATGAAAAAGAACTAATTTTGAGTTTAGTTGATCCATTTGAAAAATTTTTTACCGTAAGTACAGTATTAATCTTAGCTGCATGATAAGGCATTTTCGCTAAAGTAAATATTACTTTCTTACTTCAAACAATTTAAAAATATTTTTTATTCATAAGATTAGCAAAAGTTAATGAACACAAATCTATTAAGTGGTATAAAAACGACCAAAAGGTGTAAATTTAAAATATTGATTCTTCTTCTTCTTTACTGGCGTAGAAACCGCTTACGTGATTTTAGCCGAGTTTACAACAGCGCGCCATTCGTTTCTTCTTTTCGCTATGTGGCGCCAATTGGATACTCCAAGCGAAGCCAGGTCCTTTTTCACTTGGTCCTTCCAACAGAGTGGAGGTCCTAATCTTCCTCTGATTCCCCCGGCGGGTACTGCGTCGAATACTTTCAGAGCTGGAGTGTTTTCGTCCATTCGGACAACATGACATAGCCAGCGTAGCCGTTGTCTTTTAATTCGCTGAACTATGTCAATGTCATCGTATAACTCATACAGCTCCTCGTCCCATCGAGTGCGATGTTCGCCGTGGCCAACGCGCAAAGGACCATAAATCTTTCGTAGAATCTTTCTCTCGAAAACTCGTATCGTTGACTCATCAGTTGTTGTCATCGTCCAAGCCTCTGCACCATATAGCAGGACGAGAATAATGAGTGACTTATAGAATTTTTTTTTTGTTCGTTGTTTTTTTGTAGCACCTGTTGGCCAGACTTATCCTGTCTTGGATTTCGAGGCTGACATTGTTGGTGGTGTTTATACTGGTTCCTAAATAGACGAAATTAACTGCAACTTCGAAGTTATGACTTAATAGTGACGTGAGAGCCAAGTCGCGAGTCCGACGACTGTTTGTTTGATCACTGGAGATATTTCGTCTTGCCCTCGTTGACTGCCAGACCCATTTGCTTTGCTTCCTTGTCCAGTCTGAAGGAAGCAGAACTAACGGCTAGGGCTCTGAGGGCGGTGATATCAATATTATCGGCAAACGCCTGCAGCTGTACACTCTTATAAAAGATGGGACATGCTCGATTAAGTTCTGTAGCTCGAATTATTTTCTGAAGTAGCAGGTTGAAGAAGTCGCACGATAGGAAGTCGCCATGTCTGAAACCTTGTTTGGTATCGAACGGAGAGGTTCTTCCTGATCGTGACGGAGCTTTTGGTATTGTTCAAGGTCAATTTACACAACCGTAATAGTTTTCGGGGATACCAAATTCAGACATCGCGGCATAAAGGCAGCTCCTTTTCGTGCTGTCGAAAGCAGCTTTGAAATAGACGAAGAGGTTGTATGTGTCGATTCTCCTTTCACGGGTCTTTTCCAAGATTTGGCGCATGGTGAATATCTGGTCGGCTGTTGATTTGCCAGGTCTAAATCCGCACTGATAAGGTCCAATCAGTTTGTTGACGGTGAGCTTTAATCTTTGACACAATACGCTCGATAGAACATTATACGCGATGTTGAGGAGGCTTATCCCACGATAGTGGGCTAGATAGTGGGGTCTCCTTTTTTCTGGATTGAGCAGAGCACAGGAGGATGGAGTCATATGTAGAAGTTCACGCAAGTGAGGAAAGTTCTCTGATCGCCATTCACTTGGGAGTGGCCAGAAACGATTCTTTAACATATGACTCAAGCAGTTCACGACTTCCGGTCTTTGACCAAGTATCCTCTGGGTAGCCTAAGAACATCCGTTTGAAGGCGAGCTAAAGTGAGAAGGCGAAACATCCCCTGCATAGGGTTGTGCGCTGGGTTTGGGACCCGCCACGTAAAAAAACACCCCCAATGAAAAGGAAAGAACAGCCTCGGATGAGAGACCCCCCTTTTGCTGACGACCACGGCAAACGAAATAAGGACTATGATTTGAGGGCATGCACCTGGAATGTCCGGTCCCTTAATTGGGAAGGTGCCGCTGCCCAGCTGGTAGATGTCCTCGTAAAGATAAAGGCTGACATCACCGCCGTCCAAGAAATGCGATGGACGGGACAAGGACAGAGACGAGTAGGTCCTTGTGACATTTACTACAGTGGCCATATAAAGGAGCGCAAGTTTTGTGTTGGATTCGTGGTGGGAGAGAGACTCCGTCGCCGAGTACTATCATTCACGCCTATGAATGAACGTCTAGCCACAATCCGCATCAAAGCGAGGTTCTTCAACATATCGCTGATTTGCGCCCACGCCCCGACGGAAGAGAAGGACGATGTGACCAAAGATGCCTTTTATGAGTGCTTGGAGCGCACTTATGAGAGATGCCCCCGCCACGATGTCAAAATCGTGCTTGGCGACTTCAACGCCAGGGTGGGCAAAGAAGGTATCTTTGGCACTACGGTCGGTAAATTCAGCCTCCACGAGGAAACATCCCCAAATGGGTTGAGGCTGATCGACTTCGCCGGGGCCCGAAATATGGTTATCTGTAGTACTAGATTCCAGCATAAGAAGATACATCAAGCTACCTGGCTGTCTTCGGATCGAAAAACCACCAACCAGATCGATCATGTTGTGATAGACGGAAGACACGTCTCCAGTGTTTTAGATGTGCGTGCGCTCCGAGGTCCTAACATCGACTCGGACCACTATATTGTTGCAGCCAAAATTCGCACCCGCCTCTGTGCAGCAAAAAACGCACGCCAACAAACACAAGGAAGGTTCGACGTCGAGAAGCTGCAATCACAACAGACAGCCGAACGATTTTCTACTCGGCTTGCACTCCTGCTCTCTGAGAGCACTCGTCAACAACTCGGTATAAGGGAGCTGTGGGACGGCATTTCAAACTCCTTACGTACAGCTGCAACCGAAACTATTGGTTTTCGGAAAGTGCAAAGGAACAGCTGGTACGACGAGGAGTGCCGTGTCGCAGCGGAGAGAAAACAGGCTGCCTACCTCGCAACGTTACGATCGACCACAACACGTGCGGGATGGGATAGATACCGAGAGTTGAAGAGGGAAGCGAGACGCATTTGTAGACAGAAAAAGAAAGAGGCCGAAATGCGTGAGTACGAAGAGCTTGATAAGCTGGCCGACAGGGGTAATGCTCGAAAATTCTACGAAAAGATGCGGCGGCTTACAGAAGGTTTCAAGACCGGAGCATACTCTTGTAGAACCCCCCAAGGTGATCTAGCCACCGATGCCCAGAGCATACTTAAATTATGGAGGGAACACTTCTCCAGCCTGCTGAATAGCAGTGAACACACAACACCAGGAGAAAACGAACCCGATACCCCAATCGATGACGATGGAGCAGATGTTCCATTGCCCGACCATGATGAAGTTCGAATAGCAATTGCCCGCCTGAAAAACAACAAAGCGGCAGGGGCCGACGGATTGCCGGCCGAGCTATTCAAACACGGCGGCGAAGAGCTGATAAGGTGCATGCATCAGCTTCTTTGTAAAATATGGTCGGACGAAAGTATGCCCAACGATTGGAATTTAAGTGTGCTATGCCCAATCCATAAAAAAGGAGACCCCACAATCTGCGCCAACTACCGTGCGATTAGCCTCCTCAACATCGCATATAAGGTTCTATCGATCGTGTTGTGTGAAAGATTAAAGCCCATCGTCAACAAACTGATTGGACCTTATCAGTGTGGCTTTAGACCTGGCAAATCAACAACCGACCAGGTATTCACCATGCGCCAAATCTTGGAAAAGACCCGTGAAAGGAGAATCGACACACACCACCTCTTCGTCGATTTCAAAGCTGCTTTCGACAGCACGAAATGGAGCTGCCTATATGCCGCGATGTCTGAATTTGGTATCCCCGCAAAACTAATACGGCTGTGTAAACTGACGTTGAGCAACACGGAAAGCTCCGTCAGGATCGGGAAGGACCTCTCCGAGCCGTTCGATACCAAACGAGGTTTCAGACAAGGCGACTCCCTATCGTGTGACTTTTTCAATCTGCTGCTCGAGAAAATTATTCGAGCTGCAGAACTTAATCGAGCAGGTACAATCTTTTACAAGAGTGTACAGCTGCTGGCGTATGCCGATCAACACCCGCGCCGTTAGGTCTGCTTTCTCCAGACTGAACAAGGAAGCAACTCAAATGGGTCTGGCAGTGAACGAGGGCAAGACGAAATATCTCCTGTCATCAAACAAACAGTCGTCGCACTCGCGACTTGGCTCCCACGTCACTGTTGACAGTCATAACTTTGAAGTTGTAGATAATTTCGTCTATTTAGGAACCAGCATTAACACCACCAACAATGTCAGCCTGGAAATCCAACGCAGGATTACTCTTGCCAACAAGTGCTACTTAGGACTGAGTAGGCAATTGAAAAGTAAAGTCCTCTCTCGACGAACAAAAACCAAACTCTATAAGTCGCTCATTATTCCCGTCCTGCTATATGGTGCAGAGGCTTGGACGATGACAACAACCGATGAGTCGACGTTGCGAGTTTTCGAGAGAAAAGTTCTGCGAAAGATTTATGGTCCTTTGCGCGTTGGCCACGGCGAATATCGCATTCGATGGAACGATGAGCTGTACGAGATATACGACGACATTGACATAGTTCAGCGAATTAAAAGACAGCGGCTACGCTGGCTAGGTCATGTTGTCCGGATGGATAAAAACGCTCCAGCTCTGAAAGTATTCGACGCAGTACCCGCCGCGGGAAGCAGAGGAAGAGGAAGACCTCCACTCCGTTGGAAGGACCAAGTGGAGAGGGACCTGGCTTCGCTTGGAATATCCAATTGGCGCCACGTAGCGAAGAGAAGAAACGACTGGCACGCTGTTATTGACTCGGCTATAATCGCATAAGCGGTGTCTACGCCAGTAAAGAAGAAGAAGAGCAGAGCACACTTAAATTCAAATGGTTGAGCATGCTTTTGTCCGACCATATTTCACAAAGAAGCTAATGCATACTCCTTGTCAGTTCTTCGCCGCCTTCTTTGAATAGCTCGGCAAACAATCCATTGGCCCCCGCCGCTTTGTTTTTCTTCTGGCGGGTAATTGCTATTCGAACTTCTTCATATTGGTTATATGATAAAAAATCGACCAGAAAATGAGAAATCATTGTAGTAAGGAAATGGGTTGTAGTATACCACGTGTATATCAGTGTATGATTTTACTAACCTTTAGCGCCCCACCGCGTTACGACTAGGAAAAATTATTACTTCATTTCATTAAGTATCACACGTACTGACCATCATAAATAGTTTAAAGTCAGGTGAGACGTCGGAAATAATTATATGGTGTATATTAGTATTAAGAGAAGGACTAGATTGATGTCATTACTCAAATTTACTCGATAACATGTTTCCATATATTGGCCGATATACTGGTATTCGGTATAAAGTCTAGAGAGTATATAGGAGATGGAGTTATTTGTTAATAGAATTTGTATTAAACTTTAGTATTTTCAGTATTATACGTTTACTTAATTCTCCTTAATACCTACATATGTATATGTACGGTATAGTAACCCGATTTTATATATTTCTGGCATCACGAGAACAATTCATCTTTCATTAAGATACTTCACATATTGACCGATATAGAGGGGAACTGGAAGTTTGAAAGTCTCTATATTAAGTATATGGGGCCATACCGACACACATGTGCGTTCGATATGTGTGAATTCGTTTCGCCCATATACGACACACAAATCCATTTTGCGATCGTTCTTCACACAGTGAACATGTGCGAAAGGCAAGCGGAACATTTCTTAGAATTTATTTCTAATGTAGCACTTTTATCTATTTCTTTGTATTTCGTTAATAAGTTATTCCAACTTTTTTTTCTCAATTTTTATATTTATCACTTTTCGTGGGAAGAATTTAGTATACCGTCCCAGGATATCAAGGATAATAAGGATATGGTCGGATAGAGGAGATTATCCTGATCAAGGATTTATATGGTTATAGCCGCAGGAAGTTTATTTGACAAATTTATTTTTACAAATGATATTGATAAGGTAACACTGATTATTTGACAGTTTGTAATTCATTTGTTGTTGTAAAATAATAATAATTCAACAATAATTGAAATGTATATTAAAAGCAATTTTTGCTCTATTGTATATAAAATGAATAAGTGATGTGTTAGTGTATATAAAAGTTAAAAATATAAGTGCAAAATTAATTTTATGTAAATAAAATATTGCAAATTTTAAACTTTAAACGCGAATAACTCGGAAACTATAAGCTTCCTGCGGCTATAACTGGATCTGGAGAATCTCCTCTATCCGACCCTACCCTTTCCCGAAATCCTGGGACGGTATACTAAAGCCGACCCCTTTTCGTTTGCCAAATTGCTAATTCATTTTGGCACGATTCCGATTACTTTGGCGGAGGGGTAAAAAAAAACGAATTTCCGTATAAATGGGGTATGTACGGATAGGGGAGCTTCTCTAGAGGAGGAATATCCAAAAATAATGTAAAAATAACTAATATTTTTGAAAATATTTACGTTTAAAAAATCAAAAATTTGCACTAGGAACTAACATGTGTTCTCTATGTTTCACTAATTTTTTTGCGTTTTTTTACTATGTATATTCAAATATACACTCTAAGCATTGAAATAAGCTCACATTTCACATTTATTTTGTAATTTTTCAACTAAATTTAGTAATTTAAAAATCACTTGTCAAATTTATGGCTGAAAAGCTTAGAGTGCTTATATTTATGAGGAAAACCAGCATTGCCACACCTTAAAAACCAAAAGTGAAGGATTTTTCAGCGTTTCACAGCGTTTTCTTTGTTTGTACTTTCGAGTGATTCTTTTTTCTTTATTAACTATAAAAAAAACTATAAAGAAGATTTTTCAAGCTAAAATTGAATATGTGAACACTTTTCCATATACATATTATACATACATATATGAATATATGAAAAATATGTGATTAAATTTAATAAACACAGATAAGTAAAATCGTGTAATAATATTATAATATTACGAGCGAATACCCGGGGTGACTGAAGTACTTTCGCGTAGTACTCCTTTCTGCGTTGGGGACCTTCGCCGCGCTTTAAAAAAATAACCTGGCCGAGACTGAAGTACTTTTGCGGAGTACTCCTTTCTGCGTTAAAAAAAAAATATATTGACTTTTTGTTATAAAGTGGTTAAAGTGGTTATAACAACAATGAGGTTTAAACGAGTGTAAAATGTAATTTTTAAAATAAAGGTCTTTTAGTTAAAAAACCTGCTAAAAGTGTAAAATGTGGATTTATTTAAAAGATTACAGTGTAATTTAATTAATTTGAAGAAAAAAATGTGAATAAAGTGTGTTTTTATTGGTGAAATAGCTTCTTGAAATGTTCGAATTTTGCGAATTTTTGAACTGTAAGGTCGAATATTTCGTAAACTAAGCGTTTGCGGACCCTATGTATGTTTTTTAATCAGGAGGACTTCCTCTTTCCAACGGTACCTTCAAATCGCGGCACCAAAGAAATCGGAATTGTGCCTTCATTTTTTATAAGATCAATAAATTCTGATATGAAATCTTTATTAATGGTGGAGCCTGCTTTGGAAGCTTCAAACAATCGATTTTTTTTTTTTGCTTAAATTTAAAAAATGTCTAAGAATATGTCCACAAAGTTACAGATGGAATTTCGAAATATTATCGAAGCAAGAAGGGAAGTAGTGACTGAGCGTCTAGCAGATATATGAGCGCTTGGACAAAAAGCAAAAACTTTGAAGCGCGACTTTTCGGTTTATTTAAACTAAAAAAAACTAAGAAAAGTCAAGTTTGAACATATTTTTAAACAATATAAAGTAAAATTTTTTTGGTCACTTTTTTAATTCTTATAAAATTTGTAAGATTTTACACTTTTTTTTAAATTTCTTAGTTTAACTAGAAAATAAATTATTAAAAAATATGAATCCCTTTGAATTTTTTGTTTTCAATAGAAATTGCGACCTGCATCCTGCCCGCCGTCCGAAAAATGCACATGCGAGATGCATCGGGCAATTGCTTCCCAAAAGCAGAGTATCCAAAAAATTTGTGAAAGATGTTCAAATATATAACTATAAAGCCTAGAAATTTTGCTTGAATCAATTATTTGTTTCCCTCCCCAAAGGATCGATTTTTTGAAGCCTTTAAAGCAGGCTCCAATCATTCTTCGTCCGCGATCTTCACTGTTCGACGACACGAGATAAATGAGGTTTTGTGTGCACATAGCGCCATACACGATACACATGTGCGCTCACCGATCGTAAAAAATCAAGCATCTTCGCGAAGATGGATCGGTATGCGCACAAGCCCATACACGAGTAAACCGCATGCGCACACATACCGATCGAACTCACTTGTGTGTCGTATATGCCCACTTTAACTGCTGATTGACGGCACCCTGATTGTGTTTTGTTGCCAGCTCGGAAAACAGATAAGTGTTCTCTGCCAGCTGACCAGCGAGAGAGCAAGAAAAGAGATTCTGGTCAATTTATCTCTGACAGTAGTTCAGTTTGAATTAACTATCGACATTAATAAGATGATACGAAACTGTCGTAAATGCTCTCATTTTTTTCTCAAATGCGTCCCCTGATGATTTGATAGCGATGGAGATCAGGGAATTTCGAACAGATGATATCAGAAAAGATGGGATTCCAGAAATAAACCGCTATAATTAACGGACGAAATCAGTGTGAAATGAAATTTCATTAAACTGTGCGAACATAAATGTTTATGTAAATTAGTTAATGATTTTGCATTTTAATTTACATATGCATTTTCAAACTGTCTAATATAGTGTTTTGCATAATTTAGCGAAAAATTCAAAATAAAGAAGTTTGTGGTCAGAATAGATATCCAATACATATATATGTAATTTATATTTTAAGTTATTGCAATTAAATATATGTATACACATTTCTCTTGAATATGCGATGTTTTTTATGAATTGTTTTATTTTTTTGTTTATTACTTATTTTAAATAGTTACATTATCCAATCTAGTATTTTTCAGCAATGGCATCATTAGCAAATGTTATAAAAAATGCGAGTTTTGACAGCTCCCTCTCGAATTAAAGTCTCATATCATATTATCTATACTATCAAGCGCGTACATCGCCAATTTCGATCACCGTCCTGCCAAGTGATCAAGACAGTTGCGTGTCAGCATTTAAGCTTGTGAACCTTTTTTTCTATTATAATCCGAATGATTAAAGCAGTTGCGTGCCAGCATTTAAGCTTGTGAACTTTTTTCCATTCTAATCCGATTGATTAAAATATTTGTGAACCTTTTTCTATTCAATAATCGGCCTCGAAAACAACAAAAATTAATTTAAACAAAAAGAACGAAGTTTATTAATAAATACTAAATAAATAAAATAAAAAAAGAGGAAAGGAATCCGACATCGGCATATCCCTCCATCTTTATTGCAGAAACAGCACCTTGAAGTGGCTCAAAGTGAGTTGTATCGACTCCACTTCTTATTTCAAAATTGTATTTTTATATATGTATGTTGGTTAACAGTTACAGTTCAAATCCATAAAAACTGTATTCAAGTCGGCTAACATTTTAAGAGAACGGTTGCTGCTAAACTGTGTCAACTTACGGTTAATTTCCGGGAAACCGGAAAACAGTTTGATACGCTATATCAATATGTACCTTCAAATATATGTATGAACAGTATTTACTATAATATATAATTATATATATACTGGCATATACATATCTTAAGAAAAAAAGGTCCGCTTACTCTTTTATATCCAAACACACAAATTAAAAAATAAATAATTTCAAGTATATATTATACTTTACCACATTTTCCGGCAATACCCTTTATACTCCAAAAGTATGCGCAGGATTGCGTAAATAGTAAGTTTGGACAAGTTCGATCAGTAAAAGAAAAAATAAAAAAAAATAAAAGAGCAAAGGCAACATACGTAGTATATGCAGATACTTATATTCATGTTTTATATTTATTTACACATACATATATTGACATTAAAGTAATAACCAGAGTTGGAAAACAACATACACACATATGTATGTATAAATAATAAATATCAATTCGGTACAAGCACATTCATACGTATTGGTATTTCTAATTGTTCTCACATACATATATTCAAAGACCAAATCGGCATCTTTCAAGCAATACCACTTGTTCTTGTTAAAGCACAAGCCAGTAGAATTGCAACCAAAAAAAAAAAAAAACATTTTTTTCCACATCCAAAGGTCATTAACCTTTTTCTCTTTTCTCATTATCGCTTGTATACACAAGTATAAACTAACGAGTACAAAATAATAAATGAAATCGAAAAAAACAAGAACAAACTAATAGAGCACAACTATTAGGAATAAGAAAAACGAAATACGCGTTCGTTATTCCATATGTTGCGTATACAAAAAAAATACAAATCTTTTATCTTAAAGATTCAACACGTATTTATTGTTACCAGAAATACACTGAGAGAAGTTTTTTCTTTCTCTTATTTTAAATTTTTACATATTATCTGAATGAACGGAGATTCTAAAGAATCTAAATAGATAAAATATCTAGAAGTACAAAAAATTATTTCTGAAGAAAGGAGCCTGCTGACGCTACACGTATCCAAGCTGCGTATGACGCAATCGTATTATCAGATGACTCAGATCTACCGGAAAATTTTAAATCATCGGCTTACTCCAAATATGAAAACTGCTTAGACCAGAGTCTGTTGTGATTAACGTGAGTACCTGCCTGATCAGCGCCCCAAAGCATAAGTGCTCTGGAGAACCAAAGCATAAGTGCATTCTGCACTTCTACCTTGGTTCCAGTTGGTTCGGGTGGAAGGAAACACCCTAGCCGCCTTGGTCGGGTTCGAGGCCCATCTAAAACCTCTGCCGTACTCTGGCTCCGGCACCCGGCATTTAGGTATAAATCACAGCCACCACGAATCTCCACAAAGGGCCAAACCCAATGAGCAGATTGGAGTTACCTCCAAGGGCTAACTGCTCCCCGGCCAGCATCTTTAAGTCTTTGATGTGACTATGTTTTTTGAAGGACAAATGCCTTATATTATGTGAAATAATATGAAGCTTAGAATCTAGGTATATTTTTGGTATAAAATTAGCAATAGGTCTGTGTATTCAGAATTTGTTGTTTGATAATTTGTAGCACAATTTCCAACATTTTTAGGTAACGGAAGGTATACTTTGAATTCACGATTTATTGTATGTTTAGTGTAAAGAATTATACAATTTTATGAGAAGTAGGCGTGATAGTAGTTCGATTTCGCTCGTTATCACAATGGAACATGTGTACCAAGTTGAATCGTGATATCAGAGATCCAGAATTCGACTATCTCGAGTAGTTTTATTTGTTCCAAACAAATTTTAGGTGAACATTCAACTAAATTATACAATAAAATATGAACAAATATTGAGGTTGCGCATTTTAAATTTTCTTACAAATATGAATCCTGTTGTGGAAATAACTGGGCTTTAAGTGAATGTTTTTAGCTTATTTTGTTTTATGAATAAATCGTATATCATTTAAGTTTGATGTATTTAATTTTGATTATGGAATGTACTAATCAGTATTCAAGTAGCAAGAATCCTTAATAGACGGTAGAGACGCGCGAGTTTAGAAGTGTTTTAGATTAAAATTGATCTGATGGGCTACTGCTTGTTCTAGCAGTAAGCTTGCACGCGGGAGAAGAGAACAATTAGTTCTAGTTAAAAAAGAGTTCTTTACCGAAAGAAGGAATTTTGGTTGAGATTATAGAAACTTAATTGATAGATGGCTGCTGTTGAAAAAACGGTCCCAAGTTTTGTTGAATTGGCTGCATGGAAGTTGTTTTAATAATTGTTTATGAGGAAACAGAAAAATAGAAAGATAGAAAAAACTTGTAAAAGAATTACTCAAGCACTATTGAAAAATGGACTGTTGCATGTCCCTTAAAAATCACTTCCTCCATTCACATTTTAACTTTTTTCCACCAGGACCAGGACCTAATAATGGAGCTTTGGTTCTGATTCTTTTAGATTTGGCAAAATTTGGTAGAAATATAATTTTGAGTCGAGTTTTTTTTGTCATTTTATGCACTAGGTTAGTATAGTCACAGTAACTATCAAGAACAGACAATAAGTAACATCTATTACTCAAAAATTGTGATGAAAGGGTCTGATATATATGATGTAGTAATAGAATTTTTATTGCTAACAGAATAGAAGAAATAGAAGAAAATTTTAAACCTACCTTTCATTAATTCTACACGCTTATATCAATTCTGGCTTTAGTGCTTAATTTCTAAAACTTTGTCGATATGCATACTTGAAGAGAACTAGGTTAAATGTAAAAAACGAATTTTGCAAAAAAATGTTTTACTTAAATTTTTGTGGGAATAGGATATCAATAACATATGAGATCAATACGTGGTGTCTATGAAAAATTTCGAAATGGCTTAAAGTAGTTTTGTTTATTATTATATCCACTTCTTAGGTAAGATAAATATACTGATTACTCGTGAGGTTATGAATAATCCCACTTCGACCAGAGGTCTGTCCATTGTGGTGCCCGGAACTTCTGATACACGTACCATTGCAGCGATGTGAGCTTTGCTAAGAGCTAGCGGGTCAATATACCTTTTTTGTTCCCTTCTGAGAAATTTAATATGAAAGCAACCTTTTGGAACTACTAGTGAGGTAATGTATAGTATTCCTTGACTCACTTTCAACTCTGACATCAGAGTGGATGCATACCTCTTTAAAAGATGGTCTGACTGTTTGAGCTTCCGACATAAGACTCCCCCTCCATCCTTCCTCTTGGGTTTCAATCCATCCGAAAAAAAGCTCACTGCGCCTTTATCCAATGACTCTATCTCACCCACATCTTTCTCGGAGGAATGTGCGCTGAAAAAATGCACGAGAAAATTTTTTCGGGAAGAATCGGTCCAAGTTATCAGGGATGCTGGCGAAGTGAAAGAATATCGAATGTCTCTCTTTGGGATCTTTAGTTTCCCAGAGTATAATAGCAGCCTGTTATGTCGATGGGTGCTATATGTAGAAATGACATTAAGTGGCATCGCTGGTTTCGTACGTTCTAGCTGTTTAGTGAGTGTGGCTTTACCGAGCGCCCTCCACCAGACAAATATACCACAGAACAGTATTGGCTTATCTACGGTTTCGTAAAGCCAAAACAAAACTTTTGGTGGGAGATCCTTCTTCCTCTCTTCTTAATTGGCGTAGACACCTCTTCCTCTGCTTTCCCCGGCGGGTACTGCGTCGAATACTTTTAGAGCTGCAGTGTTTTCGTCCATACGAACAACATGACCTAGCCAGTGTAGCCGCTGTCTTTTAATTCGCTGAACTATAAATCTTTCGCAGAACTTTTCTCTCGAAAACTCTTAACGTCGACTCATCAGTTGTTGACATCGTCCAAGCCTCTGCACCATATAGCAGGACGGGAATTATGAGCGACTTATAGAGTTTGGTTTTTGTTCGTGGAGAGAGGACTTTGCTTCTCAATTGCCTACTCAGTCCGAAGTAGCACCTGTTGTCAAAAGATATCCTGCGTTGGATTTCTAGGCTGACATTGTTGGTGGTGTTTACGCTGGTTCCAAGATAGACGAAATTATCTACAACTTCAAAGTTATGACTGTCAACAGTGACGTGAGTGCCAAGTCGCGAGTGTGACGACTGTTTGTTTGATGACAGGAGATATTTCGTCTTGCTCTCGTTTACTGCCAGACCCATTTGTTTTGCTTCCTTGTGAGGCCGATGATATCAATATCGTCGGCATACGCCAGCAGCTGTACACTCTTATAAAAGTGATACCTTCTCTATTTAGTTCTGCAGCTTGAACTATTTTCTCCAGAAGCAGGTTGAAGAAGTCGCACGATAGGGAATCGCCTTTTCTGAAACCTCGTTTGGTATCGAACGGCTCGGAGAGGTCCTTCCCGATCCTGACGAAGTTTTTGGTGTTGCTCAACGTCAGCTTGGTGGGAGACCCTACCGGTTCTTAATAGCTTCTTTACAATAATTTTGGCCAACCATGGTTTTCCTTAACCTCTCCTCAAGATTGGGCTTGCATGACAGTTTTTTTTTGTGTTTTTATTAAGGATGAGGTCCAAGTATATCACCTTTACGGCAGGCTAAAGAAAAGAGCCCCAAATGAGAAAAAGGGATTTTATTTTCGGGGGCTACCGGCGTTTTCACATTCTCTTTACCGGAAGGCGGTTCCGTCTTGTCTGGTAATGACGTCTGTTTTCGAAGAGGTTGATTCCGACCTACTTGCTCCACCCCCTTCTTTTTGTTTTATTTGTTTCCATGCTTTAAAGTCCACAGTCAGAGAGAGAGAGTCCGCAGTTAGCAAATGAACTATAAGGGGTCAGTAGGGTAATTTTTTTTTAATTTTTGTTTCTTTATACCCTTAGAATTAATGTAGAAATCCACTTTACCATTGAAAGGTATCGAAAAGGGCCCAAAAATAATAATACCGCTCGACGTTCTGAGCGCTCGGAGTGCACCCCTGGCGCTTTAAACGCGTTTTTCTCAAAACACACTTTTTTAAACTGGCGGACAGGTCGAATTACTCAACCAATTTGCTTAAGTTTTTTAAATGTCCTAGCTATTTGATAATTTATTGATAATGTTATGACAAAATTTATGTAAAAAAAAAAAAACATGGGGAGAAATTAAAAGAAAACGTAATTACTTTTATATTTATAAAAAAATTTTCATGATTCTAGTAGGGATGATAACCATTTACGTACTTTTTTAAAATAAATTTGGTATGAGTGAAAAAATGCATCTTATTCTCCTGGCCATTTCTCCGACAGATGTCATCAAAAAATTCCGAAGAAACGTGTTTACGTACTCCACGATAACCTTATGATATGTGAAAAAAGTTCTATTGTAGAATATAAATTTTTATGAAAAAAAAAAATTCAAAAAACAGTCCAGATTACCTTACTGACCCCTTAATTATCGTCGGTTTTTATATTCATACATAATATAATAGTTTTAATAAAAATCATTAAACCTAATCGAAATGGATTTATCGTTATTAAAATAAAATGATCGCGATTATGAGAAATTTTTTCCCGATGTTCATCTTTCTATGGATTGGTACGTAGTTACGAGGTGGTTATGAGTTATATTAATGATATAATATTGCTGTCATCTTTGCCACATCGAATGCATCTTAAGCCACAAAACATGAATTTTGCACTTAATATTATAGTAACATATACTCATATATTAAAACTAATGAATATTATTTTATTCAATTTACTTTTAGGAGATAAACAGTGCAACACGAAATGATGAAAACTCATCGATTGACGGTACAGTACTGGACAAATTGTGGGAACTTGGAGCTTTTGGCATTCAGGTTCCAGAGAAATATGGCGGCTTGGGACTTTGCAATACTCAATATGGTCGTTTGTGTGAAATTTTGGGTGCTAACGATCTTAGTGTTGGAATTACTCTAGGTGCACACCAAAGTATTGGTTTCAAGGGGATCTTGTTATTTGGTACACAACAACAAAAAGAAAAATACTTATCAAAGTTAACGACAGAGAAAGTGTACGCAGCATTCGCTCTTACCGAACCAAGCTCTGGATCTGATGCTGGTTCCATACGAACTCGGGCTGTAAAAAGTGACGATGGAAATTATTTTATATTAAACGGTTCTAAAATCTGGATATCTAATGGAGGCGTTGCTGACGTAATGACAGTGTTTGCACAAACAGAACATGTCGACCTGGCAACTGGCAAAAAAAAAGATAAGGTATGTACAAATATCAAATAGATTTTCAATACGCCTTCAAAAAAAGTTATTTCATAAGTTTTGTTTATTACTCATAAAATAATAGTTATGTGGTGAGTTTTAAATAACTCATATGAAGCAGGAAGTTTCCAGTATTAAATTTCTTTTTTTTTATCATCCTGATCATTTTGATATACATACATTTGTGTGTATGTTATTCTGTATCTAACTAATAAAAATTTTGTTATGTCATGTTAACAAAATAAATGAATAAAACTATTATACGAGTACATACTTTGCGCGACAGGTTGCGATAGTAAAAATTTAAATTAAATAGTATAAACGTATTCAAGAGTATCACATCCTTACTTATTGACTCGTGAATATTATCTGACGTGTTATACCAAATGTAGTATTTATTCTGCTTAACAGTTTTTGTGCTTTTACTTTTAGTTTTGTTTATTGACAAAATCACAAATTAATTTATGACAAAGTTTAACTAGTTCTATGACCTTACAAACACGTGATTATCATGAACATATTGAAATTAAGAACCAATTCTAATATTTTAACATTGCAAAATTCACGAATTACGTTAGATGACGAATTATTACACAGTAGGTACGGTATTAAAAAGTAATTTGAGATACATGCAACATATTTCTATTCCAACTATTCATATTTTTACTATTTCCGACCATTTTCGATCATTGGAATATCAATCTCATGTTTTGATAAAACATAATACATATGTGAAAATTTTCAAGCGCTCTAGAGACAGAATCAGTTACTTTAAGTTAGGATGCGCGATTAGAAATTAAAGACCACCAAATTGCCTGTCTTGAAAAATGTAAAATAAAATAGCCGACAAATTAAAACACATCCGTACGGTTTCACGGTTCAATTCAAAGAGAGTTCTTTATTCCGTTTTATGGAAGTGCTTAGCGTAATTCTTAAACTAACGGCTTAAACTAGTGGTAATGAAAGAATGTATTACAAAGGGGTAAGTATAATTATCTTTCGTTAAACATTGTTCTAGATTATGGTAAGGTAATTCATAGATTAGTATTATAAATGCATTATTAGGGTAAGTATTTTATATATAATAAAGTTTCTTAATTTAATTTTTAAACACTAAATGTTCACTATTTTTACAAATTCATTTAATTATATCACATTTTAGGTATAAAATATATATATATATATATATATATATTTTCGCTTGACTCAACAATATGAAACATAAAATTATAAGTATTTTATTATTAGCCCTGATGTTATGAAATTTGACAGTAACTATTAAATTTTTTTTTAACAGGTAACAGCCTTTATCGTAGAGAGATCTTTTGGAGGTGTAACCAATGGCCCTCCAGAAAAGAAAATGGGCATTAAAGCATCGAATACAACTGAGGTGTATTTCGATAATGTTAAAGTTCCAATCGATAATGTTTTAGGAGGGGAAGGCAATGGGTTTAAAGTTGCCATGACTATATTAAATAATGGTCGATTTGGAATGGGAGCAACTTTAGCCGGCACAATGAAATTTTGTATACAAAAAGCTGTAGAGCATGCAAATAATAGGGAACAATTTGGAAAGAAAATCAAAGAATATGGTTGCATACAAGAAAAAATATCTCAAATGAATATACTTCAGTATGCAACTGAGGCAATGGCTTATACCATATCCCAAAATATGGACAAAGGAAGTAAAGAATATCACTTAGAAGCTGCGATATCAAAAATTTTTGCATCTGAATCGGCGTGGTATGTTTGCGATGAAGCTATTCAAATACTTGGAGGAATGGGATATATGAAAGAAGCTGAACTAGAACGTGTCCTCAGAGATCTCAGAATATTCCGCATTTTCGAAGGCACTAATGACATTTTGCGACTTTTTGTCGCACTAACAGGCATTCAGTATGCTGCCTCAAACCTAAAATTTTTACAGAGAGCCTTTAAAAACCCCGCCAGCAACTTTGGAATAGTCTCAACAGAGATATCAAGGAGAGTTTCCACGTCCATTGGGTTGGGAATAATAGATTTTAATCCACACATAGCACCAGAACTTCAGAATTACGCTAAAAAAACGGCTAAGTGTATTGAATTATTTGGGAAAAGTGTGGAACGCCTTCTGGTTAAGTATGGCAAAAACATCATCAATGAGCAATATATGTTAAAACGGTTATCAAATGCTGCAATCGATATATATTCAATGGTAGTTACATTGTCTCGTGCGTCGCGTGCAATTAAATTAAACTTACCTACAGCACAGCACGAGTTGAATATGACCAAAGTTTTATGCATTCAGGTAATTTACAATGTATTTTGTAATAATTTTAATTCAATAAATTTTCGCTGAGATATTTAGGGTTATAAGTACATATATCATTAGACTATTGCTATTAGCTGAACACTTTGGCTTCACCAATGTAGGAACAACATCCTTGAACTGAGTTGACGAGACTTAATGAATTGTGCACTAATTTACTATACTCGTATGATATATCTCAGCTTTATTATAGTTATTGTTGGGTCACTTAACAATTTGTTGGCTATGTATAGAAAATTAATCAATTGCAAAAAAAAACAAAAACAAAGACTTGTATTCAAAAAACAAAAACCAGTATTATTAAAATGCGTTATGAAAACGAATTTTTGTAACAATGTTTACTTCGTTGGGTCAAAAAGTAATGAAGTTTTTTCGTAGCACATCTATTTTAAAATTTTGTGAATATTACTATAACCAAAAATTAAAAAAAATATACATTTATCATTTTTAAAACTAGAATAAACTCACTTTTCAGGCATCAAACCGATGTATGGATAATCTTCGAAATACAAGTGCAGCATCTGAACTGGAAATGGTTAACGTAATGGAAGAAATAGCCAGGGAAGTCTGTAATAAGGGAGGAGTTAACACGACTCATGTCATTACTAATTGACGATTTTTTGCGATTTTTATATATTATGATTTGTTTACATTTATATATTTTCATTAAAAGTTTTTTTTTTTTTTTTAAAGCTTTGTATTTAATTAGGGATGAGGAACATATGTACTTGTATTTGCATATGAACGTATTAGTTAACAGGGGAATTCCGTGCTCTTTCAAGATGGCTCGATAACACAAAATGCAAAAATCCTTTAATTAAAACAAGTTGCGAAAAACTAACAAATTTATTTTGTAAAAATGCCACACACTTAGTGAGAAACAAAAACTTGTTAATTTTATAGTTGAAGAAGCAGGGTGGGCCATATAAAATTTTAAATTTAAAAAGTCAATAAAAAAATAACGGCTTGATATTTTTCAAAGGTCTAACGTTTATTTAAAAGGTTGTTTTATGAAATCTATTTGTGGAAAACAATTTCGGACAAATGACCACCACGACTGATCCACCCAATTTTGGAGTACTTTCTCGATGGTTTCAGGCCTTATGGCAGATACAGCAGCTTGATTCACGTACTTTAGATCTTGAATTGTTTCTGAATGGTTGGCGTAGCATTTATCTTTAACAGCTCCCCATAGAAAATAGTCCAACGGAGTTAAATTGCAGCTTCTTCACATCACCTCTTTTGCTGATTATGCGATTTTCGAAGATAGGACGTAAAAGATTGAGTGTAGCGTTTGCTGTATGGCACGTAGCGCTATCCTGCTGAAACCAAATGTTGTCCAAGTCTTCCTCTTAAATTTGCTTGAAGAAAAATTTGGTTAACATCGCGCGATATCGCTCACCATTGATGGTTACGGCGGTTTCTTCTTCATTTTCGAAGAAAAATGGGCCGATGATTCCACCATTCGTGCTGGGTGCATTGCTTCTCGACGATTACGTGCGGGTTTTCTGTGCCCCAAATGCGACAATTCTACTTGTTAACGTAACCATCGAGGTGGAAATGAGCCTCGTCCGAAAAGATGATTTTTCGGTAAAATTGATCATCCACTTGACTCACCACTTTGGAAAAAAGTTTTCAATATTTCCCAGTTTTCTTCTAGTGAATAGCGACCCATTTCGTAAATTTTAGACTTTTTACTGAATATCTGTCACTTTCCGAATATTTGACGTTTTCAATGTCGAAATATAGATAATTCAATTTAAAACGATGGCCCACCCATTACAATGTTTAACGAGTGATAATTACGAACCCTTTTTTGTAACACATACTTACATAACAACTAGATTAAGCCGTTAGTTTAAGATTTAGGCTAATAGGGCCCATACACGAGCGACCGATCTGTGAGAATTCGTTTGCTCATACACGACACACAAATCCATTTTGCGTTCGTTCTTCACACAGTGAACATGTGCGACAAGCAAGCGGAACATTTCTTCGAATTTATTTCTAATGTAGCACTTTTATCGATTTCTTTGTATTTCGGTAATAAGTTATTCCAACTATTATTTTTCTCAATTTTATTTTTATATTTATCACTTTTTGTTTGCCAAATTGCCAATTAATTTTTTATAAGATAAATTCTGATACGAAATCTTTATTAAGGGGGGAGCCTGCTTTAGAAGTTTCAAACAATCTCGTTTTTTTGCTTAAATCTCTTTAGAAACTATCTAACACTATTTCCCCAAAATTATAGATTGAAATTCGAAATATTGTCCAAGCTAGAAGGGAAATAGGGACCGAGCGTCTAATAGATATATGAGCGCTTGGGCAAAAAGCGAAAACTTTGAAACGCTAATATTTGCGATTATTTTTAATTGGCCGGCAGGATAGAAAAAAACTAAACGTTGTATGGAATTGTGGCAAAGTTTGTTATCTTTGGCATTAAATTATCTTTTATTTAAACTAAAAAAACTAAAGAAAAGTCAAGTTTAAATATATTTTTAAACAACATAAAGTGAAATTATTTTGATTCAAGACCACTCTTTTTTTTCAATTTTTAAAAAATTTGTAAAATTTTACACTTCTTTTGGAATTTTCTTAGTTTACCTAGAAGATAAATTATTGAAAAATACGAATCTTTTTGAATTTTTTGTTTCCGATAGAAGATGCATCGTGCAACTGCTTCCCAAAGGAAGAATATCAAAGATTTCGTATCCAAAAAATTTGCGAAAGCTGTTCAAATATAACTATAAAGCCTAGAAGTTTCGGTTGAGTCAATTATTTCTTTCCCTCCCAAAAAAATCCTCAAAAAATCGATTTTTGAAGCCTCTAAAACAGGCTCTCCCCTTAACACTTGCAATTGTCCGCGATCTTTACTGTTCGGCGATACGAGAGAAACGAGATTTTGTGCGCAGACAACGCCATACACGATACACATGTTCGCGCACCGATCGTAAAAAATCAAACATTTTCGCGAACATGGATCGGTATGTGCACAAGCCCATACACGAGTAAATCGCATACGTACATATACCGATTGAACGCACTTCTGTGTCGTGTAAGGGCTCTATAAGCGATTCCATAAAACGGAATAAAGTGCGGAACGATATGGGTTGAATTTTTGGCGAAATGATCACGAATTACAAGAGCAGTATGGGATGGTGCATAAAAACCAAGAATTATCTTTCCACAATTCCGGCCTTTTTAGGCGACGCATAACGTTCAAATATTATTCCTTGTTGACTGTTTGACCGGTTGGAAGGAATTCATAATGCACAACACCACGATAATCGAAGAAAGCAGTCAACATGACCTTGATTTTTGAGCGTCTTTGACGCGATTTTTTTGATCTCGGCTCTCTTTTGGCACGATATTCGCTCGATCGATCGGTTGTTTCGGGGTCGTAAGCATAGATCCAAGTCTAATCGCCAGTTATAATGCGTTTCATGACACCCTGGCAGTCGGAAAGCATCGTTTCACACACTTCAACACGACACCTGTTTTCCAAAAAATTCAATGTTTTCGGTACCAGTCTAGATTTGACGCGCTTGAGGCCCAAAACATCCTTCAAAATGGTATATCTCAAAAACCATAAGTCAGCGGGAACTATACTACTGTGCCCAAAAAATAAGGCATTTGAATTTAAACTGCGCCCGTCGAAGGATTTGGGGAATTAGTTTTTTTTTCGGTTGGTAGTACTGTCAGTCACATTTATGTCAAATTTCATGTTAAAATATTCATTAGTGTTTGAGATACTTGTCGACACAAGCGTGAATTATACGTTGAGTCGCGGTGAACGGGTTTTTAAAAAAGTCAAAAAAAGCAAATTGGATTACAACGAGGTGACGTTGATGGCGATCAAGAACAGATTTCTTTATTTAATAAAATTGTCTTAAAATGAAGCTTATTCTAATTACAACTTGCTTATTAATAATATTAACGTATTTTTAACATATCATTGCTGAATAAACATATTTTTTATTACTTCCGATAATACTTAGGAAATTTACTTGTTAAATTAATTTTTGATTACTTTATCTGTTTAAGCGAATTTCAAAAGCCGGAAATGGTGTTATGTTGCAATTTGCTTTAACAGTTCATCGTATTTGTCAAATGCATTGTCAGGTGTTTTTAAATACTGAGTCGTCCATGTAACTACTCCCCTTTTTATAGTAGAATTCTCCTGAATTCTTTTATTTAATATTATTTTTATATATTTGTGTTTTTTGATAATTACAGTAGCTAATATGATTGTAATTATGCTTAATATGTTGCAAATATGAGATATTTTCGTATGTATTTGCAATTTAAAAATGTTTTCTATATTTGATTTATGTTCTTCTACTATTTCGTCAAAAGTAATTTTTTTCGTAAAATTCTGACTGTCTTTATATTTTAATGTTGCAATATTTTCTTTTATATCTTCAACAAAATTTGAAAAATAATGGTCATTAATTTTAATTGAACAATTATTAAACCTTATTACATAAATTCCACTTATTAATGGTAATTCTTGATTACATGTATTAATAATTTTTAAAGTGCATTTTTAATAAGAAGTGTTTTATATTTTAATTGTATTATTTCAAGTTCTTTACATTTTACAAGATTACAATTATTTCTTAAAATACAATGTTTGCTTATTTTCATTTGTTCTAATGATTTATTATCTTCAAATATCAATGTTTTATTTTTGTAAGTAAATATTTCCTCTAACTTTGCATCTATTTCATTATTTTCTCTGATATAAAGTTTGTCTGTATTTATCTACACTAATATTATAAAGAAAGATTCGTACCTATTTTTGTATGTTTGTAATGAATAGGCTCAAAAAGTACTGGGCCGATTTAAAAAATTCTTTCACCAATAGAATGCTGCACTCTTCCAATTTGACATAGGCTACATTTCATTTTGAAAAAAATTAGGGATCCTCGGTAAAAATTTAACAATGTAAACGAAGATGTAGAAAAATGAGTCTTAAAATGTCTTTCGTCGAATGCGCTGTCGAAACTATTAGCGATAGAACAAAATAATGTACAACAATATTAAAGAACATCATAATGTCTACAAAAAAATCCGCGATAGCACATGTCCAACAAATTTTTTCATTTTAAACTTTAATGAAAATGCTAACCAAATTCAAACCATGCTATTTATGTGTTTATATTAATCCTTGACCAAATAAATTATTTTATGGTCAAGACCATTTAACTACCTATAAAATGGTTTTTAAATTATTTAAATTGGACTTTCCATTCAAAAGATATTACGAATTAAAAAATTCAAAAAGTAAACAAAACCGCCATAGCTGTTGTTTGCGATGCAGTATGAAAAGCGCGCCGGGCCAAAGAATGTAAAGTATAGAGAAGGTGCAAATTGAATTCTGTATGATGTTCGATTTGGCGGCTAACAGAGCCGATAGAATCAAAGTAAGTAATTCGCCGTTGTCGGTGCTATTTAGCAGAATTGGGCACGTGCAGTGGCAAAAATATATGTAAAACGACTGGTACTTATGTCTTCAACACGCTTTATTCTTCTAAATTTTTTGTTAGTTCATATGTAGTACACAGAGAACTGCAACGAGTAATAAATTTTTGATTATACCATAAGTACTGATCCGTTACTCTGTCTTTGATTCTGTCAGTTCGGTTCAGGAACATGAAGCGCACCGTTTGTCTTCAAATCAACGATAGAGAACAACTTTGAATCACTGACGATCAGCTTACACCTGATTTGTTTATGAATGTTCGCATTAGCAAAAAATACCCAAAGTCATGCTTCAATGTTTGAAATGATCGACAGCGTTCGGTTTGTATATCATCCCCTAAACACTAATGTAGTCGGGGACTTCTGTTCAATTTCAGATACATATGTTTGTATGTACATGTATGTATGTATATATATATGTAATATGTATAATGGAAATTCCATCATGAACATACATACAAAAAATGTATGTATGTATATATGTATGTATGTACGTACTCGATAGAATTTCCATTGTTTACGCATCGAAAATTTGTAACATGCGCACATATTCAAAGCTGATACATTTTTTGCCACACATGATTCAAATCAGTCTGTTTGCTGTACTTATAGATTTACCCAAAGATTTACTCGTAGATTTACTTATAGTTTACCCAAAGTTTCACATCAATTCAAACAATCTTCGCCACGCTATGAACTGTCACGATACAATTGGAACTGAAGCCAGCCATACCGTTTACTCGATCGTGATTGCCGAAGAACAGATTGTTCGTGTTGCATCAGATCAGTTGACGCTGGCGGCTACTCGAATTGATTAACAATGTTGTGTATGCTGAACTGAATTGATTTGATTGTGTTTTTGATTTTATTATACTCGTTGCAGTTCTCTGATAAGTACTTAGCCATCCAGGCATAAAAAGATCCCGCTTTAGGTCTACGGTGTACATCCTTCAGAGTATTTACCTTAGGATGTTGCTACACCACGTATGCGGTCCAACTACATTACTATTTAAAAACCTTTGAGGGAGCTCTCAAAGAAACCTATCAGGCAGATTGGCGTGACAGAGATTTACTAAAAAACGATGATCATTGGGAAGATACTCTGAGAGAAGCATCAATTTCGGAGTGACCAGTACAACTAAGAGAGTTGTTTGTCGTCATACTTTTAACTTTTTTTACTTTGAACAATAAGAAATAAATTTTTTTATCTGCCTGATGGCACTGGCAAGACGTTTCTTGCAAATTTAATACATGCTAAAATAAGACAATCAGGGAAGATAGCGATAGTAGTTCCTTCGTCAGGAAGTGCAGTAACTCTTCCAAAAGACGAAAGAACTGCTAATTCAATTTTTAAACTTCCGCCATCCGTAAATCTTGAACAAAAATCATTATGTTCTATCCGCAAAAATGTGCCTCTTGGTAAACTATTACAAGACGTCTCATTGATTATGTGGGATGAACGCACCATAAGCCTTAAAGCACATATAGAGGCCGTGGACAGAGCATTAAAAGACCTTAGAAACTCCTCTGCTCTTATGGGCGGGAAAACTTCTATTTGCTAGAGATTTCCGACAGACTTCCTGTCATTAACAGAGGTACGCGAGGAAATATCATAAAAGCATACCGTCGCCCTTATGGACTTCGATTGAAAACATAAAACTACGGACGAATATGAGAGCTCATCTACATGGATTTACTGATGGCGATTTTTCACAGCAACTGGTTAAACTTGGGGAAGGAATTTTCCACTACAACCAATAGACCACTCTAGGCTAAATAGTTCATAGTTTAGAAATTTTAATAGATGCAGATCGAGAACTAGCACGAAAAGGTGTGTTATTGCTCTGTCACCCAAGAATGATAGTGTCAACGAAATAAACGGTTTAATTATTCAAAAAGTTTCGTGACTAATATAGAAAACGCAGCCCATTACCCCAAGGAGTTTTTAAATTCATTAAGCCATTGTGGACCGCCACCACATGAATTGGATTTAAAAATTGGAATTCTAATTTTGCTGATTGAGGCGAATTTAATCCCAACGGAACGAGGCTGCTTATTAAGGAATTGAAGGACAATTTAATTGTAGCAACCATTATCACCGGACCAGCAACTGGTCAATCAGCTCATATACCAAGGATTCCAATGATCCCAAGTGATCTTCCAATCCCATTTAAACAGCTTCAATTTCCGGTGAAAACATCTTCCCTTCTAACTATAAAGAAGTCCCATACCAAACTTTCGAATTAGTAACGATTGACGAAAAAATATTTTGCTAATGGCCAACTGTATGTTGGTCTATCGCGCGGTGGATATCCTGAAAATGAATTTATATTGCTTCCACAAAATAAATTAACATCAAATATCGTTTACAGGAAAGCTCTGACTCAATAAATTATTTTTGAGTAGAGAAAGTAAAATATATACCAAAGGTCTTTTTACAAAAATAAAAAAAAAAAAATAATAAAAATACAGAAAAATGTATTTTCATGTTCAAATTTCCTTTATTTTACTTCTTTTTAATGACCTCACGCAAAAACAAGTGTGTACAAAATTAAAACTTTTGAAATGTTTGTTAAATTCCCGTGCGAAGCCAGAGCGGGCTGCTAGTCATATATAAACTTATTTATCGAATTAAGTTCTTTTTAAAATTTTAATCGGTCACTTTTAACAATTTCTTTTAAGTGTTCAATAGCTGATGAGAAATAATAGTTTATTTTAATTTGTTCGTTAAATGAGTCATTCGTTTTTAAAAGATATGTTCGTATATTTTGTCTGTCGTCTTCGTCCATTGTTCCAAAAAGCCATTTTAACATACTGCCAATTGCATTAATCAATCCTATTTTATTTCTAGTTCTAACTTGCATAAGTGTCAGTAGTTTACTCCTTATATCTAACAACTCTCTTTGTAATATTTCTTTATTCTCTAACTTCATCAAAATTACGTTATCGGTCATAGCATTAATAATATTTTCTAATTGCTGAACGTCAATCATATGAAGTACTATATCGCTATCTTTTGATATTGCCTAATCTCTAATCTGTAAATCTATGAATCCATTTTGTTCCTTTATTTATGTCAAAACCATTGTACCGTCACAATGTTGTGTCATTAAAACTATTATTCACCCCTATCACGCATTTCGACTCGGATTGAAATTTTCTCCGTTTGGCAACTTTGGTATCATGCGTTCCGTTCCCGTTCAGTTCAACTTCGAAATTTACAATTCTGCCTATCATGCATTTCGATCGTAGCTCCGTTTTGCTAAGTTGCAATTTTGTTGGCGGAGAACTTTTTGTGTTTTTATTTTGCGGTTTTTTTTGAGTGATTTATTTTTAATTTTTTAAAAATGTAAGTAAAACTTGTAAAACACAAGCTATTTCCATTTTATAATTATATAATATATTATAATTTCCATAAGTCCATTGGAGAAAAAAATTGTACATTTAACAGGGTTAGAAAGAAGTACAAGTGGGATACAAAATACCTTCGATTATGGCGATAGCACGCAAGACGCAGCCCGAACCTCAGAAATGGACATTTCGGCACAATCCGACGATGTGCCGACAACCAGCAGAGCTGCTTACAGAGAGAGACGACCAGAAAGACGACCAGAGAGCGCAGCATCATTACTAAGGGAGCAACAGGATCTCCAGAAAGAATTTTATGCGGAAACAAAACTTCATTATAAATCTATAAATGGCCAAATGAAGGAAACGGTAACATATTTACGTCGAATGAACCGCTCTCTGGAAGTATTGGCAGACACTGCAGTTCAGCAGCTTCAAGAGCAGCAAAGACACAATAGAGTAAAAGAACAACTGCTAAAAGAAAAGTTAGATATTAAATTACAAATGTTAAGATTAGATCCTAATTATAAAGACTGAATTTTGTTTTGTATTATCTTTAAGATAAACCGTATTTTTATGTAACGAACTGTGATGTCCTCTGAATTTTATTCTTAAATTAGATAAATTTTGAATTTAAAGAAAATATTGAAATATTGAAATAAAATTTTATACACTTTACAAAGAAGAAAGTATGTTGTCACGAATACGATTTGCTGTTGAAGTAAATTCAGGGTCATTGGTTTGTTCCTCTTCCTCTTCCTCTTGACGGCTTTCATTCTTTTCACAGCAGTAATTTGTGTATTTTTGCTTTGTTATGTTCCAGTTTCACATATTTTAAAGCAAACAGCTGATTTCGAAAGAGTTATATCTCTTCCTCTTCTTCTTTCAATCCAATCGTAACGCATGATACCTAATTTCGACTCCGGCGGAGCGTAGAGCGGGAACGTAATCGAAATGCATGATAGGGGTGATTGTCCACATTATCCAAATCTGTAAATTTTAAAGGTCTTTTTATATTGGAAGGATGAATATTTTCTAAATTTTCTTTCTTGTATCTGGGTTTTTCCTTATGCCTACAGCTTTATAATTTTTTATAAATCCTTCTTCTTACTTTTCCTCATAATTTTCTTTTTTCTGATTTAATTTATTTGTAATTTTACTCTTTGCTGCTATTAAATTGTTTTTGTATTATTTCCAAAATCTATTTCATTATGCTGTACCTTATTTGGTGTACATTTTATTGTTGAATGACATCTTTCATTATAATTTCTAATTGCTTTTTGTATTAGTTGTTTTATTGATAACCCGTTATTTAGTTTATATAAGATTGTAAATTTTTCTGCTATAGTATTATGGTATCTTTTTACATCTGCATTACCTGTATGACTACGGGGTTTTGTTAGGTGGATTTCAACATTTTAATTATCTAGGAATTCTTTTATTCTTACTGCTTTAAATTTATTGTCTGTAACGTAGGAATATGAAAAGAATGACACTTTTCAAAATTTGTCAGAATCGGTCAGTCGGGTCCTCTGATATAGGTACCAAATTTTATATCTTAATTTAGTCCTTAGTTACGACACTTTATGGGCTTTCGGTTAATGGCGATTTGTGGGCGTGGCAGTGGTCCGTTGGAGTAGTTTCCTGTGACGTATGCATAGTTTTTCTGTTTGTTAAAGTTATGTACTTCCCGCGTTTTTGATTTTAGTTTTTGTGTTCGTTAAACTTATTTGTATGATAAAGTTGGTATCCAGCTCACAAGTAATTGCTCAAGAAAAAAAAAATACATTATTTCTTCAAGTTAATCTGACAGCAAGTTACGCATTGTGAATGATCCATTAGAAAAGCAAGAGAGAATAAACAAAGAAAATAAACTTTGTGCGTAATATGTATGTACGTATGTGTGTAGTAACATAAATATTTTCCTTGCTATTTAAGGAATGTTGTTGATGATTGGTAAGTTTTATACAACATTTCAAAATGATATATATTTCATAATAATGATTTCAACTAATTTAGGACGAATTTAACGATTACTTTGAATTTCCTTCAAGAAACAATTGTTGATTTGATGTTTCTTCGCAAAACCAGGTTTGCCATATTCGCATTTTATTGGGATGAATTAATGAATAATGGTCATTAATTTTAATTGAACAATTATTAAACCTTATTACATAAATTCCACTTATTAATGGTAATTCTTGATTACATGTATTAATAATTTTTAAAGTGCATTTTTAATAAGAAGTGTTTTATATTTTAATTGTATTATTTCAAGTTCTTTACATTTTACAAGATTACAATTATTTCTTAAAATACAATGTTTGCTTATTTTCATTTGTTCTAATGATTTATTATCTTCAAATATCAATGTTTTATTTTTGTAAGTAAATATTTCCTCTAACTTTGCATCTATTTCATTATTTTCTCTGATATAAAGTTTGTCTGTATTTATCTACACTAATATTATAAAGAAAGATTCGTACCTATTTTTGTATGTTTGTAATGAATAGGCTCAAAAAGTACTGGGCCGATTTAAAAAATTCTTTCACCAATAGAATGCTGCACTCTTCCAATTTGACATAGGCTACATTTCATTTTGAAAAAAATTAGGGATCCTCGGTAAAAATTTAACAATGTAAACGAAGATGTAGAAAAATGAGTCTTAAAATGTCTTTCGTCGAATGCGCTGTCGAAACTATTAGCGATAGAACAAAATAATGTACAACAATATTAAAGAACATCATAATGTCTACAAAAAAATCCGCGATAGCACATGTCCAACAAATTTTTTCATTTTAAACTTTAATGAAAATGCTAACCAAATTCAAACCATGCTATTTATGTGTTTATATTAATCCTTGACCAAATAAATTATTTTATGGTCAAGACCATTTAACTACCTATAAAATGGTTTTTAAATTATTTAAATTGGACTTTCCATTCAAAAGATATTACGAATTAAAAAATTCAAAAAGTAAACAAAACCGCCATAGCTGTTGTTTGCGATGCAGTATGAAAAGCGCGCCGGGCCAAAGAATGTAAAGTATAGAGAAGGTGCAAATTGAATTCTGTATGATGTTCGATTTGGCGGCTAACAGAGCCGATAGAATCAAAGTAAGTAATTCGCCGTTGTCGGTGCTATTTAGCAGAATTGGGCACGTGCAGTGGCAAAAATATATGTAAAACGACTGGTACTTATGTCTTCAACACGCTTTATTCTTCTAAATTTTTTGTTAGTTCATATGTAGTACACAGAGAACTGCAACGAGTAATAAATTTTTGATTATACCATAAGTACTGATCCGTTACTTTGTCTTTGATTCTGTCAGTTCGGTTCAGGAACATGAAGCGCACCGTTTGTCTTCAAATCAACGATAGAGAACAACTTTGAATCACTGACGATCAGCTTACACCTGATTTGTTTATGAATGTTCGCATTAGCAAAAAATACCCAAAGTCATGCTTCAATGTTTGAAATGATCGACAGCGTTCGGTTTGTATATCATCCCCTAAACACTAATGTAGTCGGGGACTTCTGTTCAATTTCAGATACATATGTTTGTATGTACATGTATGTATGTATATATATATGTAATATGTATAATGGAAATTCCATCATGAACATACATACAAAAAATGTATGTATGTATATATGTATGTATGTACGTACTCGATAGAATTTCCATTGTTTACGCATCGAAAATTTGTAACATGCGCACATATTCAAAGCTGATACATTTTTTGCCACACATGATTCAAATCAGTCTGTTTGCTGTACTTATAGATTTACCCAAAGATTTACTCGTAGATTTACTTATAGTTTACCCAAAGTTTCACATCAATTCAAACAATCTTCGCCACGCTATGAACTGTCACGATACAATTGGAACTGAAGCCAGCCATACCGTTTACTCGATCGTGATTGCCGAAGAACAGATTGTTCGTGTTGCATCAGATCAGTTGACGCTGGCGGCTACTCGAATTGATTAACAATGTTGTGCATGCTGAACTGAATTGATTTGATTGTGTTTTTGATTTTATTATACTCGTTGCAGTTCTCTGATAAGTACTTAGCCATCCAGGCATAAAAAGATCCCGCTTTAGGTCTACGGTGTACATCCTTCAGAGTATTTACCTTAGGATGTTGCTACACCACGTATGCGGTCCAACTACATTACTATTTAAAAACCTTTGAGGGAGCTCTCAAAGAAACCTATCAGGCAGATTGGCGTGACAGAGATTTACTAAAAAACGATGATCATTGGGAAGATACTCTGAGAGAAGCATCAATTTCGGAGTGACCAGTACAACTAAGAGAGTTGTTTGTCGTCATACTTTTAACTTTTTTTACTTTGAACAATAAGAAATAAATTTTTTTATCTGCCTGATGGCACTGGCAAGACGTTTCTTGCAAATTTAATACATGCTAAAATAAGACAATCAGGGAAGATAGCGATAGTAGTTCCTTCGTCAGGAAGTGTGGGATGAACGCACCATAAGCCTTAAAGCACATATAGAGGCCGTGGACAGAGCATTAAAAGACCTTAGAAACTCCTCTGCTCTTATGGGCGGGAAAACTTCTATTTGCTAGAGATTTCCGACAGACTTCCTGTCATTAACAGAGGTACGCGAGGAAATATCATAAAAGCATACCGTCGCCCTTATGGACTTCGATTGAAAACATAAAACTACGGACGAATATGAGAGCTCATCTACATGGATTTACTGATGGCGATTTTTCACAGCAACTGGTTAAACTTGGGGAAGGAATTTTCCACTACAACCAATAGACCACTCTAGGCTAAATAGTTCATAGTTTAGAAATTTTAATAGATGCAGATCGAGAACTAGCACGAAAAGGTGTGTTATTGCTCTGTCACCCAAGAATGATAGTGTCAACGAAATAAACGGTTTAATTATTCAAAAAGTTTCGTGACTAATATAGAAAACGCAGCCCATTACCCCAAGGAGTTTTTAAATTCATTAAGCCATTGTGGACCGCCACCACATGAATTGGATTTAAAAATTGGAATTCTAATTTTGCTGATTGAGGCGAATTTAATCCCAACGGAACGAGGCTGCTTATTAAGGAATTGAAGGACAATTTAATTGTAGCAACCATTATCACCGGACCAGCAACTGGTCAATCAGCTCATATACCAAGGATTCCAATGATCCCAAGTGATCTTCCAATCCCATTTAAACAGCTTCAATTTCCGGTGAAAACATCTTCCCTTCTAACTATAAAGAAGTCCCATACCAAACTTTCGAATTAGTAACGATTGACGAAAAAATATTTTGCTAATGGCCAACTGTATGTTGGTCTATCGCGCGGTGGATATCCTGAAAATGAATTTATATTGCTTCCACAAAATAAATTAACATCAAATATCGTTTACAGGAAAGCTCTGACTCAATAAATTATTTTTGAGGAGAGAAAGTAAAATATATACCAAAGGTCTTTTTACAAAAATAAAAAAAAAAAAAATAATAAAAATACAGAAAAATGTATTTTCATGTTCAAATTTCCTTTATTTTACTTCTTTTTAATGACCTCACGCAAAAACAAGTGTGTACAAAATTAAAACTTTTGAAATGTTTGTTAAATTCCCGTGCGAAGCCAGAGCGGGCTGCTAGTCATATATAAACTTATTTATCGAATTAAGTTCTTTTTAAAATTTTAATCGGTCACTTTTAACAATTTCTTTTAAGTGTTCAATAGCTGATGAGAAATAATAGTTTATTTTAATTTGTTCGTTAAATGAGTCATTCGTTTTTAAAAGATATGTTCGTATATTTTGTCTGTCGTCTTCGTCCATTGTTCCAAAAAGCCATTTTAACATACTGCCAATTGCATTAATCAATCCTATTTTATTTCTAGTTCTAACTTGCATAAGTGTCAGTAGTTTACTCCTTATATCTAACAACTCTCTTTGTAATATTTCTTTATTCTCTAACTTCATCAAAATTACGTTATCGGTCATAGCATTAATAATATTTTCTAATTGCTGAACGTCAATCATATGAAGTACTATATCGCTATCTTTTGATATTGCCTAATCTCTAATCTGTAAATCTATGAATCCATTTTGTTCCTTTATTTATGTCAAAACCATTGTACCGTCACAATGTTGTGTCATTAAAACTATTATTCACCCCTATCACGCATTTCGACTCGGATTGAAATTTTCTCCGTTTGGCAACTTTGGTATCATGCGTTCCGTTCCCGTTCAGTTCAACTTCGAAATTTACAATTCTGCCTATCATGCGTTTCGATCGTAGCTCCGTTTTGCTAAGTTGCAATTTTGTTGGCGGAGAACTTTTTGTGTTTTTATTTTGCGGTTTTTTTTGAGTGATTTATTTTTAATTTTTTAAAAATGTAAGTAAAACTTGTAAAACACAAGCTATTTCCATTTTATAATTATATAATATATTATAATTTCCATAAGTCCATTGGAGAAAAAAATTGTACATTTAACAGGGTTAGAAAGAAGTACAAGTGGGATACAAAATACCTTCGATTATGGCGATAGCACGCAAGACGCAGCCCGAACCTCAGAAATGGACATTTCGGCACAATCCGACGATGTGCCGACAACCAGCAGAGCTGCTTACAGAGAGAGACGACCAGAAAGACGACCAGAGAGCGCAGCATCATTACTAAGGGAGCAACAGGATCTCCAGAAAGAATTTTATGCGGAAACAAAACTTCATTATAAATCTATAAATGGCCAAATGAAGGAAACGGTAACATATTTACGTCGAATGAACCGCTCTCTGGAAGTATTGGCAGACACTGCAGTTCAGCAGCTTCAAGAGCAGCAAAGACACAATAGAGTAAAAGAACAACTGCTAAAAGAAAAGTTAGATATTAAATTACAAATGTTAAGATTAGATCCTAATTATAAAGACTGAATTTTGTTTTGTATTATCTTTAAGATAAACCGTATTTTTATGTAACGAACTGTGATGTCCTCTGAATTTTATTCTTAAATTAGATAAATTTTGAATTTAAAGAAAATATTGAAATATTGAAATAAAATTTTATACACTTTACAAAGAAGAAAGTATGTTGTCACGAATACGATTTGCTGTTGAAGTAAATTCAGGGTCATTGGTTTGTTCCTCTTCCTCTTCCTCTTGACGGCTTTCATTCTTTTCACAGCAGTAATTTGTGTATTTTTGCTTTGTTATGTTCCAGTTTCACATATTTTAAAGCAAACAGCTGATTTCGAAAGAGTTATATCTCTTCCTCTTCTTCTTTCAATCCAATCGTAACGCATGATACCTAATTTCGACTCCGGCGGAGCGTAGAGCGGGAACGTAATCGAAATGCATGATAGGGGTGATTGTCCACATTATCCAAATCTGTAAATTTTAAAGGTCTTTTTATATTGGAAGGATGAATATTTTCTAAATTTTCTTTCTTGTATCTGGGTTTTTCCTTATGCCTACAGCTTTATAATTTTTTATAAATCCTTCTTCTTACTTTTCCTCATAATTTTCTTTTTTCTGATTTAATTTATTTGTAATTTTACTCTTTGCTGCTATTAAATTGTTTTTGTATTATTTCCAAAATCTATTTCATTATGCTGTACCTTATTTGGTGTACATTTTATTGTTGAATGACATCTTTCATTATAATTTCTAATTGCTTTTTGTATTAGTTGTTTTATTGATAACCCGTTATTTAGTTTATATAAGATTGTAAATTTTTCTGCTATAGTATTATGGTATCTTTTTACATCTGCATTACCTGTATGACTACGGGGTTTTGTTAGGTGGATTTCAACATTTTAATTATCTAGGAATTCTTTTATTCTTACTGCTTTAAATTTATTGTCTGTAACGTAGGAATATGAAAAGAATGACACTTTTCAAAATTTGTCAGAATCGGTCAGTCGGGTCCTCTGATATAGGTACCAAATTTTATATCTTAATTTAGTCCTTAGTTACGACACTTTATGGGCTTTCGGTTAATGGCGATTTGTGGGCGTGGCAGTGGTCCGTTGGAGTAGTTTCCTGTGACGTATGCATAGTTTTTCTGTTTGTTAAAGTTATGTACTTCCCGCGTTTTTGATTTTAGTTTTTGTGTTCGTTAAACTTATTTGTATGATAAAGTTGGTATCCAGCTCACAAGTAATTGCTCAAGAAAAAAAAAATACATTATTTCTTCAAGTTAATCTGACAGCAAGTTACGCATTGTGAATGATCCATTAGAAAAGCAAGAGAGAATAAACAAAGAAAATAAACTTTGTGCGTAATATGTATGTACGTATGTGTGTAGTAACATAAATATTTTCCTTGCTATTTAAGGAATGTTGTTGATGATTGGTAAGTTTTATACAACATTTCAAAATGATATATATTTCATAATAATGATTTCAACTAATTTAGGACGAATTTAACGATTACTTTGAATTTCCTTCAAGAAACAATTGTTGATTTGATGTTTCTTCGCAAAACCAGGTTTGCCATATTCGCATTTTATTGAAAAAAAGTATTAAAAATAAGTACTAGATTACTTTAGAGCTGCATACTAGCACAAGTAAATTTTTCGCAGGAAACTTTTTTGTCCGTTTCTTAAGCGTTTTTTTATATGAAGTTTTTACACTTCTCGAGAGCTGGATGTTAAGCTTAATATGTATGTACATATGTATGTGTGTTGTAACATAGGTATTTTCCTTGCGATTTGAGGAATGTTGTTGATGATTGGTAAGTTTTATACAACATTTCAAAATGATATATACTTTAAAATAATGATTTTAACTAATTTAGAACGAATTTAACGATTACTTTGAATTTCTTTCAAGAAACAATTGTTGATTTGATGTTTCTTCGCAAAACCAGGTTTGCCATATTCGCATTTTATTGAAAAAAAAAATTATTAAAAATTAGTACTAGATTACTTCAGAGCCTCATACTAGCATAAGTAAATTTATCGCAGGAAATCCGTTTCTTCAGCGTTTTTTATATGAAATTTTTACATTTCTTGGGAGCTGGATACTAAACTTGATGTTGTAATTAGTTAATGTATTTTAATATTTTATTTCTTCTTTTTAACTCTTCTCTGTTTCTTCAAATTTTCATCTCTTTTTTGTAACTTTTAATTTCACTTAACTTAATTGTGTTTTTTTTTTTGCGTTTAACTATGTTGGGTCAACTTTTCATGATTTTTTGTTTTTGTTTCTTTTATCACTGCGCCATTCATACTTTCAAATTTTTAATTTTTCTTTAAAGTTTTCAGTAGTTTTTTTTACTTGCATGAAATAGCAAATATTTATACATATTTGTATATAAAATATTTATTAAATTTATTTCAGAAAATATACTTTGTTCGGTTTTCCGCAAGAAACCCCACCGCGGAACATTTCAGTTGGCTTTGCGAAATCAGCTAAAAAATGCGATCATCGTGTTTAACCACAGATATGTAGAAATTTTAACAGTAGCGCGTGAACCAGGGATAATGGGATGCCCAACTTATTCCAGTGTGAGAGCGCCTCAAAATAAGCGTTTTTTATAACATTTTCGTTATGGCCAGATCGAACAAAATAAGAATTTTTGGGCATTTTAAATTAAAACACCCAAACAATTTATTACGATTCCAAATTATTATATATTGGACTTTTATTATATGCCGAAACTACTTAAATCCTTTTGTATGATTTTATGGTATATTAAAACAACTGACTATCGATTTTTGAATACTTAATAAGGTGAATTAAGGGGCTAGGGGTAGTCAAAAGCACGAAAAAATGAGAGTCTTCAGTATTTTTTTTTTGCTACTAAATCATGTTATTTTATAAAAGTAGTAATGTGGAATTATTACAGGATGGGTTGACTTGAAATCACGAAAATTTCAAAAAAAAAAATTTAATATCCAAAGTTATAGTTACTTGTGTTGACCCTGTTCCAAAAACAGGTACTTGCGGTGACGAGCATAAGTCCTTGGAGATTCACCTAAAAACAATCGGACAAAAAAAATTAGTTTTATAAATAGATAATCTCCCACATTCACTATAAATTGTCTATTATTTAAATAAGACTCCAATGTTTTACACAATTGTAAAGATAGAATTTTTTTAATCTAATATAAAGGGCCTTCATGCCACACCTTATCAAACGCCTGAGCTACATCTAAAAATATTGCTGAACAGTACTCTCTGTGCTCAAATGCCTTCCTTATCTCGTTAGTAATTCTATTTACTTACTTTATTGTGTCATGTTTCGCACGAAATCCAAATTTATGTGTTGGTATTGTATTATTTTCATGGAGAAAACAGACAAATTTAAAAGTAATACTTTTTGAAATATTTTAGAAAGACAGGGTACAAGACTGATTGGTCTGTATGAAGACGGCTGTGTTAAGTCTTTCCCAAATTGGATAGTATCTGAAACTAAGAAATGCATTGAATAGCAAAATGAGCACCTCTACAGCAATAATTGTTAACTCAATTAGCATTTGTGGTGTAATATTACCATGTCTAGGCGACATTTTTGGAGTAAGTTCTTTTATGATTCCAACATTTTCATAAGGTGAAGTCTTAAAAGATTCGAGCGACTCCTTGGCGGTGTTGGGTAAGATTAACAGCTTAAAGTTCTTCTTTGGCAAATTAGATTGACATACGTTTTATAGGTGATTTGCAAAACAATTAGCATTTTCTTCGTCACTTCGAACCCAATTTCCACCCAAGTCTCGTATAGGCATGTTGGATTCAGTTACTGGCTTCATGGACTTTTGGGCTTTCCAAAGGGAATTTTGCTTTTTTGAATTTGGACACATCTTTATATACATTTCCGTTTTGAATTCTTCCTCACGTTTAAACGCTTTTTAATTAACCTAAAGCAGATTTTAATTGAAGCTGAGTAAAAGGGGAACGATTTGTCTGCTAATCACATCTTGCACGCCTTTTTTCATTTACAAGCTTTTCTATTTCTTTATTGCGGATTTTTCTGTGACCAAGCGGCTTATAGTTTTTGTTTGGTTTTGCTAAGACAGCTGCGCTAGTTAGCGATGTGTGCCCAGGTTCGTAAGACGAGAACCCCACCGAGGAATTTTTTGGAGCAAATGCAAGTAGCACTTGCTGACACTGGTGAAGAAAGCAATCCTAACCTCTTGTAAGTTCAGCGAGGACATTCAAATCTCGGTATAATCTCTGCCACCCACAAATCCGCTGCCAATAGTGACATAAAAAAGCAACTTGACGTGTTGGCGAGGCAAGTCGAAAAGCTGGCTCAGAGGCTCGACAAAGCATCATTCAACGGAAGCAGTCGCAGTAACAGTACGTCAAGCGCATCACGAGACAATGCTACAAGCACACCTTGTTATTATCATCGGAGATCTGGCCAACGTGCCAAAAAGTACGCACGGTTCTGCACGTTTCAGGGAAACACGAACGGCCCCCAGTAGACACGGCGGATGCTGGTGGCAACATAACACATCGCCGACTATTCGTTTACGACCACATATCTGGTACGAAATTTCTCGTCGGCACTGGCGCGGATGTTTCGGTGACTCCACTTTCTCGTAAAGACAAGAAAATACCAACATCTTTTCGACTGCAAGCTGCAAACGGTAGCCAAATCGAAACCTACGGAGATAATACACTCACCCTCAACATAGGGCTACGGCGTCCGATGTATTGGATATTCTGTATAGCTAACGTACCATGTCCAATCATCGGTGCAGATCTCATTCATAAATTTGGATTAGTTGTGGGCCTCAAACGTGATCGCTTAATAGACCCTTACTCAGATTCGTACAGTGTAGGCTGCTATGCAACCGCCCCCATTACAACGGTCACGGCCCTAACCGAGAGCAAAAAATTTACGGCTATCCTCAAAGATTTTCCAGAACTATTGGGAAACCCTTCGAACCGCACAGCCATCAAACACACGATTTTTTGGGATATCGGATTTCGAAACTCGGTTCCGCATCACTTCCAGGACGAGTTCAGGCGCTCCACATTTCATAAAACCTGAACAAATTTTAGAGCTAAGAAGATTTATCGGCGTAATGAACTTTTACCGACAACACATCACAAACGCTGCCGCTGCCCAGGCACACCACAACAAGTTCTTAAAAGACTCAAAGAAAAACGCAGACCAGAACCTTGGACAGCAGAATCAGAATAAGCTTTCATCTACATCAACGAACAACTAGCAGCCGCAACTCTCCTAGCTCATCCGTCACCAGCCGCCGAACTTTGGATTACTTGTGACGCATCTTGTACTGCGCTGGGAGCAGTGCTAGAGCGAAAACATAAAAACGTTTGGAGGCCACTTGGATTCTTCTCGAAGAAGTTGTCACCCGCACAGATTAACTGCAGCACATATAATAGAGATTTGATGGCAGTACACGAAGTTATTTAGACACTGGGTTGAAGGTCGTCTTTTTGCTGTCAGGATAGATCACAAGCCATTGACTTTCGCGTTCCATCAGCAATTGGATAAATCTTCACCTCGCCAGATCAGACAGCTAGGAATCATCAGCCAATTCACGACTAACATTTAATACGTTTCCGGTTCTGACAACAACGTCGCTGACACCTTTTCAGCCGTAACACCCGTAACAGCAGTTATTGACTACGATGAGCTGTTCCGAGCGCAGGCCTCGGACGAAGAGCTGCAGCAACTTCTTGCACATAACGAAACATCATTAAGGTTCCAAACGCTTGCCTTTGATCCCAACGGGCAGAAGGTTTAACAAATAACATCAGACCATTCGTGCCAGCACCGCTGCGCCGAAAAATGTTTAAAACTTTACATAACCTCGCACATCCCAGTTGCAAAGTGCAGTGAAACTCATCGCTCAGAGATAAGTGTGGCCATCAATGAACAAAGATGTTACGCAGTGGGCTTGAGAATGTGTCCCATGTCAACGTTCCAAAATAGGTCGCCATGTACACGCGGCCACATTCCCTATTCCGGACGCGAGATTCGACCATGTTCATTTCGACCTAGTCGGACATTTGCCGGACTCTGCATGACTATGGTTGACCGATTTACGAAATGACCAGAAGCAGTACCCATTAAAGACATAACGGCAAGCACGGATGCCAACACATTTTACTTCCATTGGATCGCCTGCTACGGATGCCCCAAGCTGCTCACTACCGATCAAGGTACCCAATTCGAAAGTGTGCTTTTTACAGCTCTAGCACGGTTAGTCGGCGGCAAGCATATTCACATCAGGGCATATCACCTACCAGCCAACGGTGTGGTAGAAAGGTGGCACCGCACGCTCAAAGCCGTCATCAAGGAAGACTTAAAAGCATCACCCGCAGAATATCTATATGGGACAACACTCCGGGTTCCTAGCGAATTTTTCTCAGATGGAGATTCACCGGAAGACTCCCAATTTTTCTTGAAGATTTCCGCTCATACATTTGGAAACAGACCATTGCCGTCAACAACTGTCAACATGCACACACGTATTCCTGAGGATCGATGCAACTAAACGGTCACTTGACCAGCCATATTCAGGCCCACATAAAGTGATCAAAAGGTTATAAATGTAAGCATCGAGTGCCTAAAACCAGCCCATTTGGCCAATGACGAAGTATTCGACAGTACGCCACATAGCCGTATTCTCAACGGGCAAATGAATTCGCCACGTACATCAACCAGCCTACCTATGCATCAAAGTACTTGAAACATTTGCACCCGCGCTAGGATCTGATAATGGAATTCTTCTTGTACAGACGCAAACAAGTGTAGAAGTGTTGAATAGCTTATACAAATAAAATGTTTTTAATAATTGATGTGGTTTTTTTATTTCGCCACACTGGTTTTGGGCGGAGATTTCAATATTTTCGTTAGGAAAAATGTTTATCATTTGATTATGACGTATTTGAATACCGACAGACAATAAGAGCGACACTTAAAGATTGCAGTCTGTTTTCTCCCAAAATTATTACATATTTTATTTAAATTATCTTTGTTAAGAGTTCATTTTGATATGAGATCACCACACACATTGCAAACTGCGCAAGGTGCAATATGATTTCGTGTGTCCATACTCTTGACAGTTTGTGCATTGTCTGATAGTGGAAACTTGTTTCCTTGTTTCCTACTATTTCGCAGTCTCGGGAGAGGTTAGGACATATCCATTTTGGACGCATGTTCTCTAAACGGACAGTGCAGTGGTATGGTAGCAGTTACTATGTAGCTACTTTTCCTGAACTTATTTAATAAGTCCTTAGTTATTTTCTTGTCATATGTTGGCCATAACTGTTTACTTATATTACAATTTGTTATGCTTTTCCATCTGTTATTTGTTGAAATTGTCTATTTATCTCTCTTTTGATCGATCCCAGCGGGCTTGGTATTAGCTCCACCTCAGATTCGTTAAGGGAAGCTCCTGCCCTTGCCAACTCGTCTGCTTTTTCGTTGCTGAAAATGTTCCTGTGGCCGGGAACCCAGATCAAGTCTAGGTGGAGCTTGTCTTTTAGTGAGCTCAGTACTTTCTTGCAATTATGGACTATGTTGGAATTTGTCATGGGCGACGACATGACAAGGAACGCCGCCGCTATCTGTGCATATTGCTGCTCTATGTACTCCTTCCTAGTTTTTCAATAGGCTTCGCAGGTTTTCTCTATGACCAGTTCATCCGCTTGGAAGATGCTAGCCGAGCTCGAAAGACGGATAGAGAGAGAAATGTCAAAATCATCCGAAAGTACTTACTCCGCAGACCATTTTGGACCCGTCGGTGTAGACTGAGATGGTATCTTCCTCCCCTAGCATGCCATTCTCGTCTAGAGCAGTGCTTCCCAAACTTAGTTTTGCCACGGCCCGGTAATTTTCACACTGTTCTTTCGTGACCCACTTAATAATATTAAACTCAAGACGGTTACTTGAGATTAAATAATACTCGTTTAATAATAGTAAGAGAAATGTTTTATTAGTATTAAATTATAATATTTTACAATATTTCTGAAAAAAATGGTTCATATGATACAAGATCACGCATATGTGACTCAGAGAATGCTTTCCGCATTACAATTCTATAAGATCTGTTAGTCGTCCAATCGAACATCATACAGAATTCAATTTGCACCTTATCTATATCATTAAGTTCTCTGGCTGAGCTTTCGCTTCGCTCTTTTGTTTCAACTTCAGGTCAGTCATCAGCGGTGAGTGGCACGTGAGGGCGCGCGAATTACGAAACAATTTTAGACGACCGGCTCTTTAGAGTGTCAGAATAAATGTGTCTCTTTATTTCAAAGATTTTGCTTTTATAGTTTCACAAAAATACTTATCTTCTAATTTACAAAAATTCTTATCTGTGGGAAAATTCCACAGTGCTGCTTATCCTTTATTACTATCATGTAGCTGCATTTGCATTTAATATTTATTTAGGATCAGTGTTTCTTCTCATATCTTATTTTTACATAACTTCTGGTTTTCTTAAATAAATGTATTTTCTTATCTACCAGATTTTTTTTTCACACCATCTGTGTTTGCTGTTGTTCTTGCGTTAGCATGGGATGTTACTTCTCCCCCCTTAGATACAAAACTCTCCTGAGGTTTGTTTACAATTTCTATTCGCATTTGTTTTCTTAACATATACAACAGAAGGCTTATTAAAAGTAAAATAATAATAAAAATTACAAATGAAATTGAATAATTAATTTTCTTATGGTACTTAAGTTCTTCTATTTTTTCTATGTTCTTTAAATGTTCCAGTCTCATTTCTTCAAATGAAATTTTATTTGTAAAATTAGTTTCTTCATTTACAGGAAAGTAAAATCTTTGTTGGAATATTTTTACCTTATTAGAGAAAATTTGATTGTTAATTTTTAGTGTACAATTTTGGTAGTGTATTAAATAATTTCCTTCCAGTATTACTTTCCTGTGATCACAATCTTGTACTAGCTTAGTATTTTTCAATTTCAATTATTTCTGTTATTTCATTCTTAATTAATAGACATGTTTTTGTAAAAATGCAATGTTTTGAAGTTTTTAATTCATTAAGTGTTTTGTCTTTTTTATATGTATAAGTTTTATTATTGTAATTAAAAACTGTTTCTGAAACGGAAGTAATTTCTCTCATTTGTTCATTTGAAATGGGCTGAATAACTTTTAATTGAACTGTGCTAAAATTTCGTGGTACTTTTACTATTAAAAGGAGCAGTTTTTCAGCTTACTGAATTGGACACATTTTTAAATGTCCTATCGTATATATCAACTTCTTCACTTGTCAAAATTCCTGGATGTAATAATCCATGTTTGGCGGCTGCAATGCTATCTTGAATATGATGAAATTTTTCTTTAAGGACATGCATTCTTAAGATTTGCTCGTTAAACATGTTGTTTCATGCAGCATCCTTTAGAATTTTATCGTTTCCTCTTTCATAATCTAGTGTTTTGTCCTTGTCTTGTTCTATTGTTGTTTTTAAATATTTAAATGTTTTTTCATAATATTTATTTATTTTAACTTGTTGGTTTAAGGTTGTATAGAATTGTGCATATTTTGATCAATCACCTTTAAGTGATCCTCAATATCCTTTCTATCTATGTCATCCATTGTTCCAAATAAATATTTATTCATTGTCCCAACCAAATTAAATAATCCTCTTTTATGCCTATTCCCACTGGATTTAGGTATTAAGGTTTTGACTTTTGTTTTAAGGATTAAGAGTTCATTCCTAAGTAAATCGCGATGTAATGGCCTCAAGAGATTTGTACTAAAAGTCATGTATAAGTATAAAATTTCATAATGGTCTATGGCGTGTATTATAAATTCTGATGAAACTACAATTTCCGTTTTGGATGTACTAATTTCCACATATCCGCTGTTTTCATGAATCGGTTGGATAGTTAAAATGGACATTGCTGTTGGAGCCATTGTCATTAGTATCAAAAATATTAGTGTCCAGTTGATGTGCAAATTTATTTTCTCTTTTAATATTGGTTATATGTACATTATCTAGTTGAAGCTTCCTATATCGTGGTGCGTTCTTATGACGTACTGCCACATAATTCTTAACAAATGCTTCTTCTTTATTTATTACAACATTTTCTCTTTTTTCATGAAGTTTTTTAATATTGTTTTCTTTTGTTTCTTTTAATTTTTTGAATATTATTTCTTTATTTACTTTCCCATTTTCTATGTAAATTGGTCTTTCCTTAGTTACCGAATGAATCGATTTGCTATAAAATTCGATACATTTAAACATTTTTTCTTGAACTGAGAAAGTCCTATATTCTAATTCAGCAACTCTAAGTTTTTCGCTAATAGTATTAAGAAAACGTTCTATATCCAAATTCCCTGTATGACTATTTGGCTTGGTAAAATGAACCTCTATATTTTCTATGTTAAAAAAATCCTTAACATTAACGTTATTAAATTCATTATCAGCTATAATTTTTCTTGGCTTTCCTTCAATAGAAACATATTGTCAAAGTTTTTCAACAAGAGTCAAACTATTTCTGTTTTCCAAAGACAATGCCATTGCAAATTTTGAGAATTTATCTGTAGTTGTCATGAAAGTTTGCTTTAGGAATGTAAAAGTATCAACATGAACGATATCATTAATTTCAGTAGGAGTTTGTGTTATGTGAAACTTAGGTTTTAACGGATTTCTGTCATACTTTACTTTATTACATATATCGCAATTGTTTATATATTTTTGTATTAACTCTTTTAGTTTTTTTAATATATATAAGGTGTTTTAAACCATTATAATTTTCATTTATGCCAGCATGCCCAGTTTCATATTTGTGGTACTTTGAAATGTACCGATATGCTTCTGTTTTATCTGACAAGTCTTTGGCATGAAATAAACATTTAAAGAATTTTATACTATTGCCAAATATTTCGATTAATTTTTAATGTTGTATTCGGAGTCAGCTATTTCTGGAAAAATTCCCGCTTTCTTAGTTTTAACATGAGTCCTTAAGATGTCTACCATGTATTCGTTATTAATGTCATCTTGGCTTATGTAAATCTTAAGATTTTTTACCTATTTTTTCAGTGTCTCTTACTTTATGTTCACATAAAATAATTTGAGTCTGAAAACGATTGACGACAGATTCAAGTGTAGGGATATGGCCATTTAATTCTTTTACTTGAGAATGAATTGTAGTTGCTGTACTCATGTTATCATCTTCTTCAGAAGTTTGAATTATGAGGCAGATTTCTTCAGAATCCACATCTAATCTGCTAAGAAAGTCGGCCAATGTATTTTCTTTGCCTTTTATATATTGAATACACATATCGTATTCTCCAAGTTTCAGAAGCCACCTTTGTAATCGAGGATTTATGTCTTTTCCTTTATATTTTGTTTGTAACCACTTAAGTGGTAAATGATCTGTTAAAAGATCGAATTGCCTACCATAAATGTAGGGTCTAAAATAATTAACTGCCCAAACGATGGCTAAGAGTTCCTTTTCTGTTGTGCTATATTTCTTCTCGTGTTCATTAAGTGTCCTGCTAGCACAGCAAATGGGATGGCCATCTTGCATTAATACGGCACCAATTGCAAAATTGCTAGCTTCAGTTGCAACTTTAAATTTCTTTTCGAAATTGGGATATTTTAATATTGGATCGTTAACTAAAAGTCTTTTTAGTGTATAAAAAGCGGCTATAAATTGTTGATCTTTAATATTAATACGAACTCCCTTTTTAGTAAATTTTGCCATGACAATAGCAATTTTAGCGTAACCTTTAATGAATTTCCTGTAATATCCTGTTGATCCTAAAAAAGATTTAATTTGCTTCACTGTTTCAGGAAGCTTTAATTTTTGAATTACTTCTATTTTATTAGGATTCGGTTTAAATCCTTCTGTAGATAAAATGTGACCAAGATATTCAGTAGCCTTAGCAAAAACATTGCGTTTATCGGTTTGAATTTCTAAACAGTGTTCTCTTAATTTTTTAAAAACTTTTTCTATACTTTCCTTGTGTTCTTGAAGAGAGGAACTAAATATGAGAATGTCATCTAAATAAACAACGCATATTTTATTAATCTATTCTCTTAAGTTAGAGCTCATTAATCTTTGGAAAGTGGCTGGGCCGTTCTTTAAACCAAATGGCATTCTTATGAATTCATAATGACCTAACGGTGTAGAAAATGCAGTTTATTTCCTATCACATTCTTTTATAAGAATTTGATGGAAACCTTTGGCCAGATCAATTGTCGTAAAATATGTTGCTTGACCTAATTTTCCAGATATGCTATCTGTATTTGGAATTGGGAATTTATCAGATATAGTTGTTTCGTTTAGAGCCCTGTAATCTATTACTATTCTTCATTTATTTTTACCAGAATTATCCATTTTCTTTGGGACAATCCAAAGTGGTGAATTGTATGGGGAGCAGCTTTTTTTTATTATTCCCTGGTCCAGCATTTCTTTAATTTGTTTGGTTATCTCCTCCTCGTGTATTTGAGGGTATTTATAAATTTTTGAATATACAGGCTTTTCAGTTGTTGTAACGATTTCATGTTGTACTTCATGAGCATGGGTTAGCTGTTCATTTTCTCTAAATATAAGGTCAATATTTTTCCGTAGTATTTTCTTTAACATTTTCCTTTCTACAGTATTCATATCGGGCCTTTCTAGGATTTAAAAGTCTTTCTAAATGGGTTTAATTGAAAGAATTTCTTCCTTAACAAACGGGCATGGATTTAAAAATTGAATTTTATTGCCATTAATATAAATGTAATTTTTTTCAAAATTAATTATTGCATTTAATGGTCTCAAAATATTCTGCCCTATTAAGCAGTCGAATTTTCTATTAAAAATGGTGTTAAATGCCAATGCACGAAGTTTTCACTATTGAATTCCGTAGGCAAGGGAGTTTTCACTTCTTCAGTAATGAAAAATTCACCACTCATTGTTTTTAATTTAATGGGATTTTCTAATTTATTTTTCCTAAATCCTAAATCTACTTTACTATTTAAAACTGAAGTTGTTGAACCGGTGTCGATTAAACACTTCAATCTATTTCTACCTATAGTTAGTTCTACTATTGGTAGCTCCTCCCCCGGGCTGGTGACCGAAAATTTTCGCCCTGATTGTAATCCATATGGTCTACTTCCATGGGCACAGGCCTTTGACTTCTATTGCTATTCCTACTCTGTTGTGAATATCTATTTCATGATGCTTCTTTCGGGTTAATATTATTATTACTCATTCTACTATTATTTCCCCAAAAACGTTGTTGCGTTGGAAAAGAAGGCTGAGGATTACTAGCATGTACCCTATTGTTTGAATCGTAATTATTTTGTGAGGGGTAATAATGCTGCCCATAGTTACTATATTTATTTTTATTTTGCTGGATTAATCCAGTATCCTCTAAGCAATAAAAAGCTTCCATTAGTTTCCTAATATCTCTACTTAAAATTATGAAGGACAAATGAGGACTAATTCCGTTTAAGAAGGTTTTTAGAAAAAATGCCTCGTTGGCTTCCGGTGAAAAGGCTATGGGTTTCTCACTACCAAATTCGTACTTAATATTAGTTTTATCTAAAATATCCCTTAATTTTACAAAATACTCACTTACATTGTAGTGCATAACGTTGATTGCCTGGTGGTACAGACTCCTGTAGCTCTCCTTTACCCCGAAGTTCCGGATGAGTTCCTCCTTTACATCGGTGTGCTTCCTAAAGGTCGGACTACCTTCAGGCCGTCTCAATTTATTTTCGTTAGTACGTAGCGTTGAATAACAAATTCCTTTAACGATGTGTTATCGTTAAAGAGGCGGAGTATGGCATCCACTTCTCTTATAAATGAGGATAGGTCGTATCCATCACTTCCTTTGAATGGCCTTATTCTCGAAGCTTCCTTCAGGAGCTCGGAGCAGTTATGGTGATGTTCGAATTTTCTTCTTTTTTTTATAAAAACTGTTTTAAGGCCTCAGAAACGCCTTATTTTTATTTTTAAAATTGATTTAGTTTTTTTTTCTTTTTTTTTTTTTATGTGTGGATTTTCTTCGGAAAATCCGAGCGACCCGTTTGACCAATCTTAAGATTATGTCAGACGTTTACCGACTGCGCCAATTACGAATCAGTTTTAGATGACTGGCTCTTTAGAGTGTCAGAATATTTCAAAGATTTTCTTGCTATTATAGTTCTACAAAAATACTTATCTTCTAATTTACAAAAATTCTTATCTGTAGGAAAATTCCACAGTGCTGCTTATCCTTTAATACTATCATGTGGCTGCATTTGCATTTAATATTTATTTAGGATCAGTGTTTCTTCTCATATCTTATTTTTACATATCTTCTGGTTTTCTTAAATAAATGTATCTTCTTATCTACCAGACTATCTTCACACCATCTGTGTTTGCTGTTGTTCTTGGGTTAGCATGGGATGTAACTGGCGCAATGGCCATATGGATAAGTGCTTTTCTTATCATTTGCATCGTTGTAAGTTTGAAAAATACAGAAAAATGCCTGGTAAAACGCGCAAAATAGTAACTGCTTTGACTATAAAGCAAAAGTTGGAAGCAATAAATTTGATTGAACACGAAGGAAAGCCGAAGGCTGATGTGGCAAAAAAGTTCAAGGTGGACATTTCAACCATCCATCGAATATGGAGGAAGCGCGAAGAAATTGAGGTGGCTGCCTCGAAAACTAATTTAAAACGCAAACGATTACGTTTTGGTACATGCGATAAAGTAGAGGAAGCTTGATCAAAATGGTTCAACCAGATGCGATCATTGAAGGCGACAATTTGTGGAGCTCAAATTGCACAAAAGGCAAACGAATTCGCACGAAATGGGCTGCGACTTTGATCCAACTGCTGGTTGGATGTGGCGTTGGCAGCGACGTGAAAATATTAAATTTAAATAAATTGAAGGCGAGGCAGCAGATGCTGATACTACGGCGGCGGAAAACTACCGCAACGAAGTTTTAAATACCTTAATAAAGGACTACGAGTCAGGCGATATCTTTAATGCGGATGAAAGCGGTCTTTTTTACAAGGCTCTTCCAAGCGGAACGTTGTGTAAAGGAGGAGACAAGGCGGTGGGCGGTAAGGCACAAAAGGCCCGCCCGACTCTGTTATTTTTATGTAATTCAGATGGAACCTTCAAAAAAGTTTTTGCAGTTGGAAGGTCGAAAAACCCGAGGTGTTTTAAGGGAAAAGTTGTGCCGCTGTCGTACTATTCCCAGAACAAAGCTTGGATGACTGGTTCTTTGTGGTCAATGATAATGAAGGAATTTGACAATGAAATGGGAAAGCAAAAGCGAAAGTTGATGGTTTGAATGTTGAGAATGTAAAGATTACATTTTGGCCACCAAACACGACATCACTGTTGCAGCCTCTCGACCAAGGGATAATACACTGCTTTAAAGTTTATTTCAGACAAATAATGGTTCGAAAACAAATACTTGCCATAGAGAACGGCTTGTCAATTAAACAATTTATAACATCGATTTCAATACTTGATGCCCTTAATTTTAATCAACGGGCGTGGTGGCTTGTTAAAAGCGATACCATAAGAAATTGCTTTCAAAAAGTAAGTTTAGCTCTTAATAATTAAGTTTGAACTATGAAAAGCAAAATATTGCAGGTATTTATTTAATTCAAAATTCTTGAATTTCCTTTTGTAGGCCGGATTTTAAGTAGAAGATATTTCGTTCGACCCTATCGAGGAAATAGTAGATGTCCCTATTGAAATACATAACTTTGATGAATACATTGCGTGCGACAGTGACATTGATTGCTTTGGTGTTCTTACTGATGAGGAAATAGTAAAAGATGTATTAAATGAGGCTGATGTTGAATCATCAGAAGAATCTGCAGTTGATGCCGTAACTGACCCGCCTTCCTTTGCTGAAACTTTAAGTGCTCTTAGCCTTATTAAGAAGTTTGTAGATTACAACAATATTGCCGCCGAAGAAATTAAAACTTTGGAAGAAAAGCTTTTCAAAAAGAAGTTTCAAAATCTTCGTCAGAAAAAAATTACTGATTTCTTTTTTTAAATTGAAGCGAAACTGCTTTATTACATATAAATAAGTAGATAAGTACATAAAATGTATGTACCTTCTTCTTCTTCTTTACTGGCGTAGACACCGCTTACGCGATTATAGCCGAGTCAACAACAGCGCGCCAGTCGTTTCTTCTCTTCGCTACGTGGCGCCAATTGGATATTCCAAGCGAGGCCAGGTCCTTCTCCACTTGGTCCTTCCAACGGAGTGGAGGTCTTCCTCTTCCTCTGCTTCCGGCGGCGGGTACTGCGTCGAATACTTTCAGAGCTGAAGTGTTTTCATCCATCCGGACAACATGACCTAGCCAGCGTAGCCGCTGTCTTTTAATGCGCTGAACTATGTCAATGTCGTCGTATATCTCGTACAGCTCATCGTTCTATCGAATGCGATATTCGCCGTGGCCAATGCGCAAAAGACCATAAATCTTTCGCAGAACCTTTCTCTCGAAAACTCGTAACGTCGCCTTTACGTTTGTGGTCATCGACCAAGCCTCTGCACCATATAGCAGGACGGGAATTATGAGCGGCTTATAAAGCTGGCTTTTGTTCGTCGAGAGAGGACTTTACTTTTCAAATACCTACTCAGTCCGAAGTAGCACCTGTTGGCAAGAGTAATCCTGCGTTGGATTTCCAGGCTGACATTGTTGGTGGTGTTTACGCTGGTTCCAAGATAGACGAAATTATCTACAACTTCTAAGTTATGACTGTCAACAGTGTCGTGGGAGCCAAGTCGCTAGTGCGACGACTGTTTGTTTGATGACAGGAGATATTTCGTCTTGCCCTTGTTCACTGCCAGACCCATTTGCGTTGCTTCCTTGTTCAGTCTGGAGAAAGCAGAACTAACGGCGCGGGTGTTGAGGGCGTTGATATCATCAGCATACGCCAGGGTAAACATTAGTCCGAAATCTTTCTGCATTGGCGCTTCGGCCGCGCTTAAAAAAAAAAAAACCATGGCCGATCCAACACCGAAATTTATCAAGATAATGAAAATTCTGAAAGATTTTAAATTACTTATTACAGTGGAGGATGGAGTCATGTGTAGAAGTTCACGCAAGTGAGGAAAGTTCTCTGATCGCCATTCGCTTGGGAGTGGCCAGAAACGATTCTTTTACATATGGCTCAAGCAGCTCACGACTTCCGGTCTTTGACCAAGTATCCTTTGGGTAGCCTAAGAACATCCGTTTGAAGGCGAGCTAAAGTGAGAAGGCGAAACACCCTGCATAGGGTTGTGCGCTGGGTTTGGGACCCACCACGTAAAAAAAACACCCCCAATGAAAGCCAACAATGTATGTACCTACCCATATGTAATCTTGAATTAATAATTTAATTTTAAAAGCTTTGATCTCAAGAAAGGTTTCTTTGTTAAATTGTTTTCTTTTTCGTTCTCTTTTTATTAATTTTTGTAAATTATAATCAATAAAATTGATTTAATCAAAAATATATCTATGAAGCTTTTTAGAAAAGTTCATAAACGAAATCTTCGTAAGTACCATAGGCACTTAAGCGGGTTTCTTTTAAATGCCACTCCCGCTTAAGTGCTACAAAAACCATGTCAGGTTAGGTTTGGCACTTAAGCGGGAGTTACTGTATTACGATGCATCGATCGGTCGATAGTATATAGATATTATTTTGAAAACAAGGCGGGAATGTTGCGGCCCGGTATTTTAGTTTGATCGCCCGGTACCCTGCATTTGGGAAACGCTGGCCTAGATAGTGATGGGACAAGGGTAAATACCCAAAAGGTAAATAGGGTATTTAAATGTAAATACCAAGGTATTTACCCAAGTGCTTGGGTATTTACCCAAAATGTGGGTGTAAATCAGAACAAAGAAAAATTTAAATAAATTAAAGGAATTCAATTTTTTATTATGAATTACTATATTTTTTAATAACAAATTAAATATTTTTTAAATTTAATCGTAATCGCTGTCGCTGTCGGTATCCGATAAAAACTCATATTAAGTAGAGTGAGTGATCCCGGCTGAAGTTGAAGGCTTAACGTCTTGTGTACATTCTAGGGAAGAATTCATGGAATTTTCAAATTGAGTGAAGTGCGTGCTTTCTGCTGAAGATGGTAAACTGTTTTTAAAAAACAAGTTCCAGTTGCACGATATATATGTATGTTATTTTTCCTACTCTTTGTGTTGTTAAACGTTTCCTTTTTTTTTAGAATGAATGGAGCTGTGGGTGCTAAAGGAACGTTCAGTAGCAGCTGAAGTACAGGGAGCTGTTAAAATTCGAACAGCTAAGTTGCTTAAATGCGTGCTTCCTAAAATTCCTTTCCACCAAGTTACTGGAGAAATTTCATCCAAACAACTCCAGCCAAAAGTTTTTGCCCAGAAATCATTCCTGGCCTTGTAGTTGGCAAAATCTGAATGAACTTCAATGCATCTACCTCCTCAGACGGATCAAGATCACTTCCTTGTGCCTTAGGATCTAGCAAATTCGCAGCTAAATGTACGAGTATCGGTTTAAGGGCTTCATTCAGTATCATAGTTGAAGCAAACTCTAATTCAAGCTTATTTTTAATTACATTAAACGCGAAATATACCATGTGTATATTAAATTCACTTGATTCTAGCTTACAAATCCATTTTGCAATGCAACCAAATATGTTTGAGCTTAAATTTAATTGCTCCCAAAATATTTCGCTAAGTAACTGTGATTTTATATCGGCTTGTAGATTAATTTCTTCATGAACTTCTAAGGTCTGAAGGGATGCTTTAGTTTTTATTACACTCTACATTGAATAGAAGAAACTTCCCCACCTTGTTTTGGCTGGCAGTTTTAATTGTTCACCGATTCCTTTTTCTTTCACAATTTTAGCTTAAGTTGCTGTTAGAACTTGGTTGGTTTTAATTGTTATATTTACAATATTTGAGTAATTTTTTTGTAAGGTATCGCATTTTAAAAAATCCTGACAAGCTAAATGAAGGTTGTGGGCTACACAACCCATAGGTACAACATTCGGGTAGGCTTCTTTTACTATTTTGAACGCCTTTTGCATATTCGCAGCATTGTCACCATGATTTTAATAATTTTCTGTGATAAGTTCTGAGCTGTATGCCGATTGGTCTGTGTTGACAGACTTTTCACAAATACAGTTTCTGGCTTTGATATGAGAAAGTTTACAACACCTTCATTACGAATGTTACTCCATCCATTACATTGAATATGTAAAAAATTTGCTGCTTTTAGTTGCAGAGTGATGTCCTTACTCATCTCGTTATAAATTTTATCCAGATATATGGTGGAAATCGCTTTTCTATTTGGAATCTTGAAAGGTCCTTAAAAAAGTCTTTCCACAATGGGTGCCCCACCATTGTCAAAGGAGCGCCGGTTACAAATATAGCCTTAGCTAAGTTGTATTGTGCTAAATTTGAAGGAAGATGTTTATGTAAGATGAAGGCGGAGAATCACTTTCTGCCTGTATCTTGGTTTTTGCCATATTGGATTAAACATGTCTTGAACTCGTTAAAAATGGACACATGATGCACGTTATTAAATGTTTTGCCATTTTATTTACATTTGCAAATTTGTACCGCTGTTCGCAATGTGAGCATGAAACTTCATTGCTACTATGGCTTTTATGAAAATGTTTCCAAATAGTTTCATTTTTCGGTCTTCCCATCATTTAAAATATAATTATTAACACGCGCACTTTATTTCACTTACTAATCGGTGGGAACAAATATTTAATGGGTTACATACGTCCAGAATTTTCAAAAAATCATTTTTTGTTTTTTTATAGGTTATTATTCTTTATAGTTTTAGGCGTATTTCAGTGAAAGTCGATTGTAAAAATTCCCACAAAGTTATGGTAGAAAATCAGACCGCCCGACGAGAGTTTAATGCGCACAGGTAGCTTTCCTTCGTTTGAGGCACATGAAAGTTTAAACGCGTTTTTCTCGAAACTACTTTTCCCGGCAACGTCTGCATGATAACTCATACAGTTTTTAATATTTTTTGTTGAGATTTTTTTTAAATATTCGAAAATGTTTTCTCTATAGTCTGTCGAGCCGGATTTTCGATATTTTTATTAAAAAATTTTATAAACATAATTAAAGTGGGACATTTATGACGTAAAACGCATACTTTTTTTTAAATTCCGTAAATTAAAAAAATTGGCTCGACAGACTATAACTACAACTTCATTTTATAAGAATTTTTTTTATGTTTACGTATCCATCAACATTTCAAGGAAAAATGATGCAGACCGTGGAGCAACTTTTTTTTCATTGTACTTTGGGTCACGTGATAGTTTATGTACTAATTTTTGTAAAGAAAAATTAAAATGCATTTTTTATAAACTTTAAGTACCAATAAACATAGTATAAAATTTCTTTATGTTTATTTCCATTGTTATGCCTTCTGAAAACAGTTTTTCCTTTAGGGCACTTTTGGTGCTGCTGGACGTATGTAACCGCTTAAGATGAACCAAATTCTCTTTATGCACTTGACTTAGGTTGTTGTTGCCGTCGCTCCCACTCATTACAATGAATTCACATAAGCACGCTTATTAAGAATTGTTGTTACTTAAGTTTAAAGTAAATTTAAAAATGTTCTCATTTCTGTTTCTTTACTTAAAAACCAGTATTTTTTATTCAAATGAGTATTTACCCGAAATTAGATAAGTACCCGGATATGAAAATGGGTATAAATGGGTAAATACCCAGGTCTAAACCCATCTCTAGGCCTAGACCAATATAAAGGACAAAAGCCATGATCTCTCATAAATTAAAATTAACAAACACATCCACTATATTCCACAATTGATAGTAGAGCTGCCACAAACACAAGCGCAGAGGCAAGTTCAGGCATTTACCTTAAGGTGCCAGCATGCGACACAGAAATATTTCATGGAGGTTATGAACAATGGCCGTCCTTCTGGGACATGCTTACAGCCATGTACACAAACCATTCCAAATTATCACAAGCGCAAAAATTGTATCAATTCCGAAACAAAACGAAAGGTCAAGCAGGCGTAATAATCAAATAATTCGCATTAAATGACTACAATTTCAATTTGACTTGGGAAGCTTCAAAAGAACGATTCGAGCATGAGAGGATATTGGTCGACAAACAACTGACAATATTAATGAATTTCCCAAAAATCTAAAAAGAATAATTCACAAAACTTCAATTCATTAATTCAAATTGTTTGTAGGTTTTGTCGACACAGAATATTTCCACATGCGGATAAACATATGCTCCTCGGCATTACCAGACAAATCGTTGCTTTTGTTGGAGCAATCGCTCTCATCACAAAGAAAGTGCCCAACGTGGCAACAATTGAATGATTTTTTAACTACCCAATATGAAATCGCGGAAAGGTTAGAAAAAAATGGTCAGAGCTAAAATCGTTCAACACGACATAAATCAAAGCTTCATTAGACCCTAAGTTACATACGAGTACAAACATAAACTCAAATTTTGCGAGAACTTTAAGAAATTAAATATTAACGAAAGATATAATTTCGTCAGAGCAAAAATACTATGTACAAATTGCGTACAATCTTAATAATTGCGAAAGCAAATTAAATTGGGTATAATGCTACAAAAGATATCGATAAATATTGCACTTCAATAACTTTTCCAACACACCCCAAAGCAGCGTTTTCTTACAAAGAACAACGTGCAGAGATAAAGAGATGTTTAACTCCTCTCTCACTGGAAGTGAGAACTCGATCAACTGTCAAAGTTTAGGTGGTTTTGACGTTTAGCAATTGGAAACTAGCGATGGCCAGATTGAAATCCCGCCAAATTATTATTCGAATGGAGACATTTTTCATTTTTTTGTCTCCACTTGTAACGGCCATTAGTTCGAAGAATAGCGAAGGCGAAAGAGCACGTAAATTGAAGGATGTGAGTATATTTAACTTTTATTAAATAAACTTGCATTTATTTAATACTTTTTTATTTATTTTGCAGATAAAATGCCGAAAACAACCAGCAGTTGGAGGAAATGTGTTGTTGGCTGCAACGAGGGAGGAACAACATTTAGTTTTCCGAACAGTGGAACGGACCTCGAACGGTGAGTGAAATACATTAAATAGTGCAAAAAGTGTTTGTGAGCTTGTGAAAAATTTGGATGAAATCAGTGTTTCGATTGTGGAATAAAAATAGTAATTTTGGATAATAAAATTTAATTTCCGTGTTTAAATTTAAATGTGATGTGCTGAACAAGTAGAGCGCGACAGACTGCAAACGACATCTGTCAAATATTAAAATACACACGTTCTTATGGACACAGTTATGTAGTCGTGCAGCTGCCTCAATAACTCTGTCCTTAAGAACATGTGTATTTTAATATTTGACAAATGTCGCTTGCAGTCTGTCGCGCTCTACTTGTTCAGAGCGTAACTGTCAATTTATTGCCATTGCCGTTAATTAACTAAATAAATTGTTTTAAAGTAACGATTTATCATTGAATATTTATGGTAGTCATAAAAAATAATTTTACTTCTAAATATTCATAAAATATGCACTTTTTGCACTATTATTATTATTAGTATACATATTTTATAATTATATATAACATTTTGTATTTAATTTTGTTTCTTTTAATAGGCGTAAATGTTGGCTCAAGCGTTTAGGTGTTTTTGAAGATCAAAGTGAAAAAACACCTAAACACATTTTTGCGTGCGAGCGGCATTTTTCAAATGAAATGCGTAACGAAAAAAAATTGCGTCCGAGAGCCGTTCCGGACATAAATTTAATAAATGAGCCAATATTTAACGCCCCAAATTCTGTTAATATAATTGAAGTAGGCGTTGAAGATTTTTTCCCCCAAATGGAAGGATCTGCCTCAAATGCAAACGGTGCATCGAGGCAGCTGCTTCCGCTTTTAGAAAGGGAAGACCGCGGAAATATTTTAGAGCCTCTGCCACTTCTTGAGGAGGAACTACTTAAGAGTAGCGAAAAAGCCGCGCAAACAGGTAGGGGTCTGACAGCAGGGACAGATAGGAAAAAAAAAATTGAGAGAAGAGAATAGGATTTTAAAAATAAAATTAGACGAAAAAGAACAGGAGAATAGGAGTTTAAAAGCTCAGTTGGTCCAAATGGCAACTGAATTAGAAAGATGTAGGGAAATGTTAAGAAACAGTTCATTTAGGGAAGAGTCAGATCCTCTTGAGATAGTTTGCAGCAAAGTTCCTCCTCAGTTAGGTGCTTGTATTAGGAGTAGTTTTTTAAATAGTAATAGCCAAATTCACGGTCGGCGATACGACAATTTTCTTAAAACTTTAGCTTTGGGTGTATTTTTTTTATCGCCAATCGCTTATCGCTACCTAAAGCACCAACTTAGTTTTCCCTCAGAAAGTACCTTACATAATTTTGTCGCAGATTGGCCTCGTTTCCCAGGTTGCACCCAAAGCAGCATAAAGTCTTTACAAATTAGGAGTAAGGGATTTTCTTTCGAACAAAAGTTCATATCAGTTTCTTGTGATGAAATGTCACTGAAATGTCATTTGCAGTATGATAGGAAATTTGATAGGGTGATAGGTCTTGAAGATTATGGCGATGAAAATCGCACATCTAGAATAGCCACAACTGCAATGACCATAATGGTGCAAGGTATAGGTGGAGAACCTTGGTCCCACCCGTTAGCTTATTTTTTTATTAAAGGCTCATGTAAAGGGGATGTCCTCAAGAAATATATTCTTGAAGCCATTACCCAACTTCAAAATATAGGGCTAGTTCCTTGCCATTTTGTTTGTGACCAGGGTACCAATTTTCAAAATTTAGCTAATTTGTTAGGTGTTTCAATGTCACGGCCTTTTTTCAACGTTAATGGTAAGGAAATATGTTTTTTTTACGATAGCCCCCATTTATTAAAATGTAGTCGAAACTGCTTACAAAATATGAAAAATAAAGTAGATTTTAAAAATAGTCGCGTATGTTGGTCTGACATAGTCCATTTTTATAAACAGGACTCTAAGTCGAGTTATCGGTGTGCGCCTAAATTAACCGATGCTCACATTTACCCCAATACCTTTCAAAAAATGAAAGTTAAATTCGCGTCTCAAGTTTTAAGTAATACGGTCGCTTCAGGTATGCTTTCTCTTTACAGCTCGGGAGCCTTAAGCTCAAATAGTATGAGCTTCATTAATACCGCGGATTTCGTTTCTTTTTTCAGTAAATTATTCGATATCTTCAATAGTAGTTTCACTGAGGCCATTGTACCCACTAAAAAAGTTTTTATAAGTTCCCCAGAGCAAAACCAGTTTTTAGATGAGGCAGAAAAAGTTTTGAAAACAATTCGGGTCGTAGATGAGTTAGGAAACGACACAACAAATAATTTTAATTTTATAAAGGGGTGGTTAATTAATATTAATAGTTTAAGACGATTGTGGCGATTGCTGTCACACTCAGGATTTCCTTACCTGAAGACAAGACGACTATGTCAGGACAGCTTAGAGCATTTTTTTGGTCAGATTAGAAGTAGGGGAGGTACTAGAGTAACACCTTTCATGTTCTCTAGTTTATTTAGGAAGTCATGGGGTTTACGTTACGTAAATATCGTAACAAAAGGTAACTGTGAGCTGCCTTTAGAACCCGAAGCCACAGTTATTTCAGAACATAGCCATAATGTTCTTCTTAATGTGTGCAATGATTCCGTTTTAAGTGACCTTTCTTGGCAGGATTTCCAGGGTTTACCACGGCCCGAACACTCCATTGTTAGATCCATTACTTTAGATAGTAGTTTAGAAATTAGCTTTTTAAAGGAAAATGCTTTTAGTTATTTTTGCGGCTACCTTTATTTGAAAATTTTTAAAATGCACACATGCCTCCTGCCATTACCCTATTTAGGAGATGAAATTCCTTCTGATGAATTCATCTTCATACATCAAAACCAGATCGATAAATGCAACTTAGTAAAGCCGCCTCAAGAATTTGTTGCATTTATTAATAATTTAGAAATAAAATTTGTTGAGGAATTTGACAGAAATTGTCATAAAATAGGATTAGGAGAAATTCTTTTTGATAAATTAAAAGATATTAGGCCCTTCTTGTGTTGTGAAGACTGTGACCCAAAGGTAGTTTTTGCTCTATTTATTAGAATTAGAATTTATTTTGTGACGAAATTTTTAAATAGAGATTTATCTTTACCCAATTTTAAGAATAAAATTTTGTGTGTTTCACATTTGTAGATTTTATCTTCCTTTTTTAGTGGTTGCAATGAGCTAAATATTTTATACCAAAGTAAGATTTTTTAAGCAGATTCGTATTAAGAGGCTCTAAAGTTAGAACGTTTAATAGAAAGTTTTTAATAACAAATTAGAATTTGGGCTTTAAATATTGGCAGTTGTATATATGTATATTTATTTTTATAGTTTTAAGTATTATACTATTATGTGATATGAAGTGATATTGTTTTTGTTATTTTTTATACTATTATATATGAATTGTTATTGTTTTGTTTTTTTCATTTTTTTATGTAAATAAATTTTTAATGGGTGATATAGGCCTACTGGGGAACCGAGCACCCAAAAATAACTTCGGTAACGCGCCCTTTTGCATACCTCATAGGTGGTGTGGAAAATGCGAATTGGGTGTTTTAATTAAAATGCCCAAAAAATAGCTTTTTTTCTGATCTGGCTACAATGAAAAATGTCATAAAAAACGCTAATTTTGAGGCGCTCTCACACTGGAATAAGTTGGACATCCCTTTCTTCCTGACAACGTGTTTAGTTTCAACTGCAACACCCGATTAACAAAATCCGGATATTTGTCAAGTGACACCGTGTTGATCAAAGGCACGAAAAACTTAGAGCCCTAACAGACCAAATAGGCTAAAACTACAAACAAAACAAGCCAATTATGAAATTAAGAAAATGGCCTGAACTCAAATAAAATTTGCCCCATTACCTTAATTTACCGCCAAGCGGATAAGCGCATTCCAGTAGAAGCCATAGTCTTACAACAGATCCCATCTGCAATACCTCCGCTCAAATAGACTTTCTATTAGGCACCGACTTTTTACCAAAAATTAGATTAGAAGGTGTTGAAAAATTTTCAAACACTCTTCTAGCCCAAGAGACTATATTCAGTTGGATACTAGGTCGACTAGCTACGAAACCATTTACCACCATAACACTCAAGTCGAAAATATATCCATTGAATTAAAAAACAAAATTAGTTTTTTTCAAAATTAACAAAATGGCGGCCTCAGGAAATTGTTTTCTAAATTTTTGTGAAAAAGTCAATAGTTATTTTGTCTTAAAAAATCCAAATTAAAAAAATCCTTCGATCAGGCCCGAGTTTATTAAGTATTCTAAAAGCTGTACAAATTTCATTAAAATCTACTGGGCGGTTTTCTAGTTACAGTTGTCAACATGGTTTTGAGAAAAACGCTTTTAAAGTTTCACACTAGCGCTTTGAAGTGCCTAAGCCTAATTTTTTATTTCTAACTTTTTTAACTCAAAAACTAATTATCGGATCAACGTGAAATTTTCAGAGAATATTTTTAAAATATTACACTTAGCGAAAACTCAAAAAAAAAAAATTTTGGGAGTTAAATGAACTGCCACCTATTTCAGTTACAGCGCCAGAAAATCAGTGTTGTGAAGAATTTTAAAAAGCCACAACTACTCGACCAGATAATGATTGGTACGTCGTACTGCTACCACTAAAAAAAAAAATAATTTCCTACACCTTTGCGTAAGGTCATTCTCTACATTACAAAAGTTTCTAAGCATGGAAAAAAGCTTTCTTAAAAAAGAGAGCTTAAACAAATATGTATATGATGAGTTTATTTTTCTCCCACTAATACACTGTGCGATTTTTAACTAAAATATCTGAATTGACAGAAAACACCAAGTCAGAATATCCTCTGGCAACAAATGTGTTAAAATCTTATACATATGTTAACGATATTTTGTCTGGAAGTCACAGTCATTCAAAAGCATACGACTTCCTATCACGGGATTTCCCTTAAAGAAAATTACTGCAAATCACCAAAAAATACTAAAAAATATTAAAAAAAAAATTGTTTGTTACTTATTTCCTTATATTCAAAAAGGAAATATACAAAAAAAAGTTCTAGGCATCCAATGGAACGCGACAAGTTTTCATACACTACCGAGTCAATATCCGCATTGTCCGCCATTACAAAGAGAAAATTCCTATCCTCTGTGGCAAACCTTTACGACCCCGTAGGATAGTTTTCGTAAATTATGAAACAAGCGAGACCCCTGATTCGAGAATTATGGCTAAATGGAACCGATTGGGATGAATAAGTAAAGCCTCTTCGCTTAGAAAAATGGTCCCAGTTCGCTAATAATGTAAACGATATTTCGCGGATACAAATTCCACGGTCGGTAAAATATTCCCGGAATACATAGTCGAACTACACGGCTTCTGCGACGCTTCTGAAAAGGCATACTGTGCCACTATCTACATGCGCACACAAATTGATAGCACAGCTAAGAGTCATCGACTAGTAGCAAAAGCAAAAGAAGCTACGTTAAACATGACAAGTCTACCACGAATCGAGCTTTTGTGCCGCGCTGCTACTTGCAAAACTAAAAACCATGGTGCCGACTCTCTTAGACATTTCGAAATATAAACTGTATCTCTGCCTGGCTAACAATCCTGTCGATCTAGGAACAAGAGGGTGTAAACCTCTGCATCTTGCCACCACCACTCTCTGGTGGTCCACCGATTATAGGCCATAATCATCAATGCGAAACGAAAATTGACACCAGCTTATCATACAATATTAAATGACATCCTTGAACGATTTTCATCTTTTTCTCGAGCCGTCACAGTAGTCGCCTAAATGCTCAAATTTATAGAGTGTACTACACTTAAAGTTAAAGGAACAAGTTATCTACAACGCGGTACATTGACGCACCTAGACCCACAAAAGGCAAAGGTCGCTCTTATCGCATCTACTCAAACGCGCTACTTCAGCCGTGACACATCATTACTAAAAGAATCCAAACCTATTGGCAAAAAGAGTTCACTCTCAGTATTCAATTAATTTATAGACACGAAAGGTCTACCTCGGACGATTGGTCGGCTTACTAATACAAACCTAACATATAATGAACGCCATCCCATAATAATACCAGAGAAGTCCCCATTCGCCGCATTATTCCTTAGTTATATCCACATACTAATGCTGCACGCCGAGCATCGCCTTTGCAACATATGTACCATATATACATATGTCAAGAGTATTATTTTCCGCGTCTTAAGTCCCAAATAAAAGAAGTGCATGTTCATGTGCAAGATTTGCACTATGCAAAGGCAAGTGGCTGTCTTTATATGTTTCACGACAAAGGCAGTAAACCATGAGCTATGTACTAATCTGATGACGGAGGCTTTTCTTGCCGCATTTCCTAGTTTCGTCGATCGATGTGCCTTCCCATCAAATGAGCGATAATGGCGATTTATACCATCAAGCGCTCTTAATATGGGTGGTTTTTGGGAGTAAACTGTTGTTAGATTAAAATCTTATTTCAAGAAGCAAGCTGTCAACTTCAAATTTAAATATAAAGAATTCGCGATCATATTAATTAAAATCGAAGCTGTTCTCAACTCACGGCCAGTCCCGACACGCTCGCAAGATCGCTCCGATTTCACAGCCCTAACTGCATGCCATTTTCTAAAAGGAGCATCCATTCTGGTCACACTTGAACCTATCCTTATTAAATATATGGGAGACAATTAAAATTCCCGTTATAATTTCAGTCGTTAATGAAAAGAGGACAATATAACGGACCTCCACAAGAGGTATCGATGGAAAACAACAGAAAATGCGCCAAAAATTGGAGATTGTATCCTGAGCCATAAAGATTGTCTTCTTTCTATTGATTTACGGCTTGGCCGCATAGAGAAGCTTTACGAAGGCTCCGACGGTCATATTCGCGTAACCAATTTCCGTACGCAATCATGAAACCTAACAAGACCGTTCTTTAAACTATGCTTTTATTGACCGCGGATAGCATCGAAACGAAAATTGATAAAACCCTCAAATAAACCGGTTATAGTAAATATTTAAAAGTAACAACCAAAACAACACAAATGGTCGATTAACAATGATATCCCACTCATGTCTCATAACGTGGCGGCACTATATGCAAAAGATTATAATTCAAATAATACTCTTCAATACAGATCAACATTAATTCAGAATGCCACCAGCTCCGACGCCAACCATTCGTTCGGCTGTCCATGTGCCACGTCAAGCGGCAGGCCCAGTTGTAGCGCCCCGAATCACCACTAACACTACACCAACGGCTCCTCGTAGTGGAACGTCACACCAGCAGCAATCGGTTGCCGCACTGCGCAATATTTAAGGAGTTTTCACTTCAGCAACGCCATCAGGTCATCCAGTCACAAGACCACTGTCTTAATTGTTATAATTGTATGCTATGCTAAATATGTATGCTGCACCGAACCAACAGTCATGACATCGGTGAAGATCCTACGGGCCGCAACCGCGGTGCAGTACGACGACCACCAATAAGCCGGGATGCTCGGACTCGTCGACCAATAACATTATCATTATCCCGTATCTGGCGGCCACAGAATGGGTCGATACGACGTCTGCAACAAAGGCGGCGTTCGCTCCGCGCCGCTGGCCACAGCAGTATTGTAGCCACGCTCCAGCTATTGCAACAAGACCCAGGATGAAATATTTGCCTAGGGAGGACGGGATGGCAAAATGAGCCTTGGACCCTGCTCCAAACAACATGCCATCCGCAAGCGCCATACCAACACCGTACATCTGAACATAGCAGTAACCCCGGTTACACACCATTCACCACATTAAAATATACCTCGCCTACAATCCACATCTTACACCACATCAAAACCCACGCATACGTCTCTCCTGAGTTAATTTTTACCATAAGTAAAAATTAGTCAAAAGAATATATTTTGAGCTGCACCGAAATGTGTACTCTTTATTTATACTCTTAACACTAACTTATTACATGGTTCTTACTTCTATTTATACTAACTAGTATGCTTACTTATTACTAGTTGATAGTTTGTGAAGATTTTCACGAGGACATCAACCAGCTGGGCAGCGGCACCTTCCCAATTAAGGGACCGGACATTCAAGGTATATGCCCTCAAATCATAGTCCTTAATTCGTTTGCCATGGTCGTCATCAAAAGGGGGGTCACTCATCCGAGGCTTGTTGTTGTCTTTCATTGGGGGTGTTTTTGAAGTAAAACTTCTTTAGGCGCGCTTGGCTTGGGGAGTAAACTGACGAACGTGTAACGAAAAGTGTGATCAGGCGAGGCGAACGCAGAGAACGTATAATATAGACAGAGAACGTTTAAGATAGAGAAGGTTCACGTCGCGAAGAACGTAAAAATATTTTTGGCTAACTCGGCAGAGATGGAAGAGTCTCACCACAGACAAATTATGAGCGTGTTTCACCACGAAAATAGTAGAATTGAGCATTTTCAGTGTTAAGTGAGAAAAATAATGCTAATTCCAATGTAAACAAATTTATGCCTACAGATCCGTTTATTTCCTATGCGCAACCGACTCGGCATATAATTTTCATATGATCCGTGTATATTTGGCATCAAAGCATATACTAAGTACATTAGTATGTACATATGTATGTTAAAATTTACCTACATATTTTATGATAAATTCCATAAAAACGTTGGAAATATGTATGTATATAACTCAATAAGATTTGTATTACAACCTAAATATGCATTTTATATATGTACTTATGTAGGTTTGATACGACATACATTTATATACATATATGTATATTTGCTTTGGTCATTAATCGTTTCGATATCATGTTAAAAGACCATTTGCACATATACATACATACATATATGTAATTATGTGTGCATGTAAACAAATATAAAAGAACCATACGCATATTGTTTGTAAATTTGTCTACATGCAACATATATATGTAAATATGTACACTCAATGCTTCATGCGAAATTTCGGTTGACACGGACAACCAATGGCCGAAACTCAAAGAGTCACGCCCGGAACACATAGATCGGGGCAGACTGCAAGCGACACTGTCAAATATTAAAATACACACATTCTTATGGTCACAGTTA
>CM050327.1:27169946-27181655 GCA_027475135.1 Bactrocera correcta
TTTACCGAATATTAGTATTTCTATTTAGAACTCACTATTAAAACTTTTTTTACCGTTTGGTCATACCGGGTGGTTCGATTCAACCCTATCTATTTATTTCGTCATGTGTGCACTTGCTAAAAAGTAGAGTTGCAGTTTGATCTCATTAGTCGGTGGTGTAAATAATAATTATAATTATTCTTCTCCTTTTCATTGGTATGATTTTTTACGTGGCAGGTCCCAAACCCAACGCACAACTCTGCGGAGGGGATTTTTCGCCTTCTCACTTTAGCTCGTGTTCAAACGGATATTCTTAGGCTACCCAGAGGTCACCCTCTGAGTCATATGTAAAAGAATCGTTTCTGGCCAGTCCCAAGTGAATGGCGATCAGAGAACTTTCCTCACTTACGTGAACTTCTACACATGACTTCATCCTCCATGTGGCAAGTAGAATGAGTAATATTTGCCTTTTATGATTTTTTCGCATAGGCTTTCTTCCTCCATGTGGTCTAAATTGAGGCATTGTTCTAAGAGACCATCATAATCTTGTTTGAGCTCAGCTTTTCTAAGTAGGTTTTTTTCCAAACTTAGAAACTGCTGTATTACAAAGATGCGAGTGTGTCTGGAAATTGTTGTTTTAGTGGTAGTCGTACGACATAGCCATTATGTGATCGAGTAGTTGTGGCTTTGTGAAAGTGTCATAATACTGATTTTCTGGTGTTGTAATATAAATGGGGGGGAAGTTCTTCTAACTCTCAAACGTTACGATGCTTTACAGGGCCGGGAGGGGGTCTTTCTTACAACACATTACAACATTGCTTCTTTTGTTAAATAATAAAATAGCGAATTAAAACTCACAAGATGACACCTCTTTTCGTTTACGTTTTACGAATAATCCCCCGATTATATTAGTCTGGTCGTCATTTTTGTTCTCGCAAGTTGGCAAACCTTTTCGTTCATATTTCACGGGGAATCCCTAGATTGTAATGTACGTCATTTAATGTGGTTTTTGTTGTCAGTATTTGTTATTGCAGAAGCTCATTGCTGTAGTCGGTGTTATTAAGGTGAATTCATAGTTCTCGAATACTGTAATGCCTTCAAAAGATATAGTTTTGTATCATCAGCTGTTCTTGGCCGATAAAGGCTATCATGCTAACTTGCCAGCGCAACTGTGTCAACAAAATGCCAGCGATATTTGGTGAATGGCTAAAGAAAAACTAAAGAATAAAGAAAAGTTTATAGAACATATAAATGATGTTATAAGACAGTTGAAGGTGAAGGTCACGAAGAAGAAAGCAACAATGCTTAGTTATTTTACACAGGTAAGTTTACTTCTAAAACGTAATTATGACAAGTATATGTAATACAAATTTTGATTTTTCAAAAACTGATCATAAGTTCATAAGTATTATTTATATCTAGCTATCTTATTAAACATCAAGCACGCCAGCACCACGCCCAGGGACGCTAAGGCCCAATGTTCCCTCGACTTCACTTGCTCTTCAACAAAAACAGGTTCATCTGCTTGTATATTATGTTCCTTATTATCGCGTGTCTATATTACCTATTTGTATTGTTAACCTCTTGATTTCTGTAGGATTCAGATGTTGTAGCTTCATCCACGTGTTCATCTCATATGGAATCGATTGTCGCAGTCAGTGGACATAAAAGCATTGCCGTTAAATGAAAGATGAGCGATACTCATGATGAACAAAATCAGAATACTGATGAGAAAATTGTGCAGACACCGTTTGCGGAACCACACACGACCTTGATTGATTCGGGCTCCACTTAAAATGTTACAAGCAAGCCAGCTCAAGATATTCTTATGAAAAAAAAATTAGTCTACTGCAACTGCAGCACAACCTCGAACTGGCTCTGGACAGCCCCCTTTAGTTGACTCGCAACCTGCTCTCCTAGGACCATAATTAATATTGCCAGTCATGGCAGCTGTTGATGAACACGGAACAGGATGATTGTCTCGCTCTGTCCGACCTGCATGAGAGGCTGTTGTTAATGGGATTCAAAATTTCTCGAAGCGGCACATATCTTCATTTACTCCCATGCGTTTCTAACACTGAAGATGAAAGAAGGCACGTACGTACAGTACCCGTAAAGTTAGCAAGACCACAGACCGAGATGAACAAAAAGTACGAGGACGGGGAATTTTGCACTGCTACAATCGGGTCATTGGAATCTCTCGCGTCGATTCTGGGACCGCAGTAAGTATTCAATCTCTCACAAGACGATAAGGCACGTGTACCAAAGTCAAAAACTTTGCGATTGAGCATTAAAAAAAAAACAACTTGGACGCCCTGTTTATAGCGACTAATGCTCCTGGGTGGAGCGCATATAACCGAGTTGAGCGTCGCATAGCTCCCCTCAGCAAACGACTGGCAGGCGTCATTCCGCCTCATGAACATTTTGGTTCTCATCTCGACAACAAAGGAGTTACTACGGATGTTAATTTGGAAAAACGCAATTTTCAGCACGCTGGAGAAACACTTGCAGAAGTGTGGAGAGAAATGAAAATTGATAATTACGACGTTTCAGCGGAGTATAGACAGCCCGAAGATAGTAAGCAGGATCCAGTAGAACAAAATTTGGCGTGGTTCACGTCTGTGAATCGCAATATTTCTTACAGGTTATAAAATGCGCGGATGAATCCTGCTCTTCGCCACCGAGAAGTGCATTGAAATCTGTGTTTGCGGTTACTTTCATACCGAATACTTCAAACCCCAAGCAAGCTCGTAGTACCCTAGACAAAGGAATACCAAGTTTTCACCACTTCTTGCGTGAGTGTCCCGTGATCTGTCACCTCCTCTAGAAGAGTCTAAGCAGATGCCTTACGACTTCTTTTGTCCATCTGTACAATCCGACCTACAGAAAAAAGTATGTCCAACCAAGAGAGTTCAATTGCACTGTCGTTACGAGCATGGCAAGACTGCCAGAAGGGCAAATGAGCTCCTCTGCATTGTGCGTAGTTACGAAACATCGTCTGAGGATGCTGACTGGCTCGATGAAGACGAAGTTGATGCAATGGCTTAACAATTCCAGAACCGTCCTTGTCTGTACTCTAAATGCCAGTGATGAAACAATCTGAGTGGCTAACAAACCCGTGGACAGAGGAGCAGTGATTTTAATCGAATTGTTTTTAATAGACCGCAAAGGCAATTAAATTAAAACCAAAGATAAAAACTGTAACTTTTTGCGACTTTAAGGCAAATTATAAAAATTGATTGTTACAGAAAAATGTTCTCGTCCATTACGTGGGGGGTTCAAAAATTGCGTTACGTAAAACTTGAACGCTCCTTTTTAAGATTGGCGCAACTTATGGCGAGCACGTCGACGTAGAAGACATGCTACTCGATCCAACAACCATTTTACGTAAAGTCTCGAAATGCGCCAATGAAAAGAAGGATGAATTAAAGACTGAAATCAATAAGAATGTAAGCAGTGGTGGCGCGTTAGCAACAATTGATATGTGGTCGGACAACTTTGTAAAGCGCAACTTTTTAGGAGTACCATTCCACTACCAAAAGGATTTCAAATTCTTTTACCTAATTTTGGGAATGAAATAAATGGACTTTGAAAGGACAACCGGCGACAACATCTTAAAGAAATTAAAAGTTTATTCAATGAGTTTGATATTTCGAATATTGAAAAAATTATGTTTGTAACGGATAGAGGAACAAATATCTTAAAAGCCTTACAAAATAATTCTAGACTAAATTGTAGCAGCCATTTGATTAACAATGTGTTGGACAAGAAATGTTGGAATCGTGCAAAAAGTCAAATAATAAAAAAATCAAATTTACAGCATCTCCTGACCACTTCTCTAAAAAGCCAATGCCCCGCACGTTGGAACTCCCATTATTTTATGCTCAAGTTGATTATTGACAATTGACGATTGTTACATATCAACATAACTGTTGTTAAAGTAGTAGTGGAAATGTGTGAGAATTTGAAATTATTTTTAAAAAACTGCACCTTTGCGGTGCACCTTCCCTGTGCTACGTTTTGTCAGCAATTTTAATAATTAAAAATCTATGTCAGCCAGTAACCAATGAAATACCGGTAATTTTAACGTTGAAAGAAAATGTAATAAATAATATTAATGAAATATGGGTCCCTAACATCAGTACGAGTTCGGATGTCCGCGAGTACCCTCGTCACGGCCGCCTGGATGTCCGTAATCGACTCTAAATGGGTTCCTTTGACCACCGATTTCGTTTTAGGAAACAAAAAAGTCACAGGGTGGCATGTCGGGCGAATAAGGCGGCTGTTGCAACCCGGCGATCCCTTTAGAAGCCAAATACTGGGACACGCTGAGGGCGGTGTGGCACGGCGCGTTGTCGTGATGAAGGATCCAGTCTGGGCGTATTATTTTTACTGCATATCATACAATTTCGAACGTATTCTTTCATTCTTTTCCTCATTTCTGGCCAGTAATATAATTTTTCAATTTGTTTGATATTTTCATTATAGCTTCGATGAGCTCTATTATGGGTTTGTTCGATTAATCCGGACTGATCTTCTCTATTAAAAATTTTCCATTGGAAAAAGTTTTGTAAATACAAATTTGTTCTGAAAAGTTTGTTTGAGAGTTTCTTGGACTTCGTGCAAATCTTCAACGGTGCAGTGAATCCCGTCACTAGCATATGCAAAATCTAGAGGAGATAGAATTGAATTGAGATTTAGTACTGTTCCGTGATTTGTTAATGCATCATTTGCATCATGCGTTATTTTATTTCTAGGTATTGTGAGTGCGGCAAAGTACTTTCTACTGCCCCTCAGGTATAGGCTCATAGCGTTAAGCGCTGCCTCTCTCCAACTAACATATGAATTGATCCTACCCGTAAATACAGGTACGGATTTAACCACATCTAATGATTCTTGACAGGCTATATTATCGTCTATCGTCTGTGTTATAAAATCAGTTGCACTAGTGGTATTGACTGTTATTTGTGAGCGTAATTGCGTACTTCCTCATGTAATGCTATATTGCTGTCAGCAATAAGGCGAGTTATTAGGTCTACGGGCAAAGCGTCACCGTTAGCCATTTTATCTAATTTTCAGTTTCTGGTTTCTTTTGTTAAAATTTTTTTATTTTATCACTTCTAGGAAGAGGTGCTTGTTTATTCTGTAGGGTCTGGTTCAGAATCGCAGAATTAAGTTTTGTTATAAACCGGAGGGTCCCCCTTGCGGTGGTGAATCGCGGTTTCAATATATTTTTATTATATGGCTCATCGAGCCTTTAATTATTGTTTTATTAATTTATCAGTATAAGCTTTTTGAAACTTGGATCATAACCACACTTTCTGCTTCTAAAGAATCCTTATTATAATAATCCTTTAATGTGGCTGTTTTATTTTTTCCTATGTAATTAAACACTGCGTTCATGCAATTTACTTTCTCCTCTTCGTCTTGGAAGAAATTTGGTACATATTTTTTTGAAATGTTCTTTTTATTAGAATTGCAAACCCTTTCAACTATTTTATCTATTTTGTCATAGTCCAAATTGTTCGGTAGGACGTCCGAGTCTGACATTTTATTCTAAATTAAACAAATTTTGCTTGAATTAATCTTTTATTATTCTCTGGAGGGTCCCTTAGGTGGTGAATCGCAGAGAATTTTAAATTGTTATAAGCTGGAGGGTCCCCCCGAGGGTGGTGAATCGCAGCTTTTAATTATGTAATTTATTGGTTGTACAAACCATTAGTTATAGTCTTTATTTCTTTATTTTTCTAGTTAAGGACATTTCTTAATATCGTGATCGCTCTTGCAAAAATCGCAGTATGATAGTTTTTTATATTTAATACCTGGGCTATTTCCCATTTCTAATATACGAGAATATTTTAACTATATTTAATTTTAATTTCAACTTGAAAATATATTCTGTCGCTGTCTCGTTTAAAATTTCCGCTGATGATGCTGTTGTTGTTACTGCTGTTGTTTATGCTGGCTGCTACCACTGTTGACACGTCCGCTGATGTTGCACTTTTAAGTCACTCTTTCGTATTTTGTTGATTATTTTAAATCTTTCGTTTTTGAATCAATTTAATAATTTTAGAATTTCTTGTTTTTGTTTTCCTGTGATTGTCACTACGTTGCTTTTACTCACACAGTTATTTTTTGAGTGGAAGTTTTTCACTTACACTTTTTTGGCCACTGTTATTTTTCTAATAGATTATTTAAAAAATTTCTTGTTTTTATTATTTTGTGATTGTCATTTCGTTGCTTTTACTCACACAGTTATTTTTTGAGTGGAAGCTTTTCACTTACACTTTTTTGATCACTGTTGTTTTTCTAATAGATTATTTAAAAAGTTTCTTGTTTTTATTATCCTGCGATTTTCACTTCATTGATTGTTCTTACTCATACAGTTATTTTTTATTATTTGTTTTTCTCGTGAAATTTTTCACTTAAGTATTGCTACTATATTTTGCACTTTTGAACTCGTGCCAACTATTTCTTTATAAGAGAATTTTAACTTCACTATTCACTTATTATTCACTTTTTATTTTTTTACTGTAGTAGGCACTTTTTTGAATTCGTGCAAAGTATTTCTTTATAAGACAATTTTAACTTCACTATTCACTTATTTTTCACTTTTTATTTTTTTACTGTAGTAGGCACTTTTTTGAATTCGTGCTCCACGTTGGGCGCCAATTAATTCCCGTAACGAGGGAATTTTTAAAAAAATATATTTTTTACATCTGTGAACGCGCGGATTAAATAAGAACACTTGCGGTTATGGTGGATTGCAAGATACAAATCAAATCTTTATTTCGAGAATACTAGTATTTATACAATTTGGTTTTATTTAATTAAAGTTAAAGCTGAAGTGTAAGCATCAGCTTGATTGAATCCAGAACAAAGAGTTAAATTACAATTTTAGCTGTGACAGCAAATTCCAACAGAACGTTAAGTGGTTTATTTATGATTGTTATTGTTATGCCTTCTTGTGAGGGCGAGCGATATGGATTTTTGGATACAGAACGGAAAAAGCATATCGAATTCTTAAACGTTAATTATATTTCTAATTTATGAGGCAGTGTAATTGCAGAGTGCAAAGATTCAATTTTGTTTACAGTTATGGTAAGGTTTCTATTCCGAGGCTATCGTTAACTTGCATATGTACAAAGTGCATTGATCTCTAATACGAGCGCTCATTAGCACATAACAAATAAAATATCCACCTATAGGTATACCCTATAGGACATTTGGACATAAGCATAAGTTAATACAACAAGTATTTGTTTCAACAATATTCATTGCGACAATGTAGTTGTTAAAGTTCAATAACTCAAATGTTGACACAACAAAAATTTATTTCAACATAACAACAATCATTGCAACAATAACATAAACAAACATCCGCTGAAACTCCCAGAATTGATCGACATTATTGCTGATCAATAAATAGTAATATCAACAATAATAATCAACTTCAATATTGCTGACCATTCAACATCCGCTAAACTCTGCCGTTAAGAACGCCGACGCCGCTACCGTTGAACCACATATAGCTTAGGGTAATTTTAAGATTCAATGTTCAGTTTCTTTTAAAAACTCAATAAAGAAGAACTTAACTGGCGCCCGAGCAGGGACCAACGAGACTAATAAAACTTAAAAGTTGAACTTCGTTGGACATCGGTGGATTGCAAGCCTCGTAAGGCAAGCCCGCAGGACATCTTTACTCAAGAGTAAGTTGCAGGATCTCTAGTAGGGACTAGACGAAACAAACGGGATAGATCCGGACTACCAAGAATGGCAGCCACACCAAAAAATAGCAATGTAAGTTTGATTTAAGAGAAAATTAGGTGTGACAATTTAACATTTTTAAAATCTTATAACTATATTAAATCACAAATTAAAACTTTAATGTGAATATTAACTGAAAATTTTGAAATTCTATATAAAAAATTAAAGTATATAATTAAGTAAAGTGGAAGATATTGAAAAAATTATAAAGTGAATATTATCAGGAAATTTTTAAATTCTATCATTAAGCAAGGTGGAAATTATTAAAAAAAAATATATATATCGAATTGAATTTTTGAAGCAATTAAAATCATAAATAAAATATTTCAAACAAGGGCGTAAAGCGATAATAAAATAATTACTCCTACTTTTGCAAACAATTAACTTACGAAGTTTTGTACGAAAAAGTAGTATAATATAACCCAATTCTGCGATTGCTACCCAAAGGACCCTCCAGGAAAAAAAGGCAAAACCAGATACTGGTTTTCAAAAACAATATATAATAAATTAAAATAATGATATTGATTGATTAAGGCGAATCAGGAAAAACTTATGGTAGTAAAAATACTCCAATTAAGTTAATAATACAAAATTAAATTTAGCAAAAAATGGATGGCTAATCCAAACAATTTAGTTAGACCTCCATTAATTGATATTGAAGAAAATCCCCACCAACGGCAAAGAAAGTTACAAAGACAAGCGACATTTCAAAACAGCGGAACGGAACGGAACGGACTTAACAAATGCCATTCGGCAAGTGTTATATGAACAACTACCGATTTTATTACAACAAACTCAAAATCAAACATTTGATTTTACCAATGTAGAGTGTCAAGGAATTGACGTGCTCTTGGTCTAGGTAATTTAGGAGACCTAGACAAAATGCCAGACATAGCAAAAAGTTTAAGAGAATTTTCTGGTGACCTAGCCGAGTTTGGCTCATGGAAAAAAAGTGTAGACAGAATTTTAAGAACGTACGAACACACAGTTAGTACGCCAAAGTACTTTGGTATTTCGCAATAAAATAACTGGTAACGCAGACGCTGCGTTAGAATCGTACAACGTACCTTTAAATTGGAGTGCCATCTCCAAATGCCTTACGCTACATTATGCAGATAAAAGGGACTTGGGTACATTAGAGTACCAAATGACCACCATAGCACAAGGTGCTAACCAGTCTGTTGAAGAATTCCATCAGGCCGTCTATAAACATTTATCGTTGATCCTTAATAATATAGGGTGTATGAAATTAGGCAGAGAATCGGAACAATTAATGACCAAGCTGTACAGGGATAAGGCTCTTGATACCTTTATTCGCAGATTACGTGGAGACATTTCACGTCTTCTCGGCATGAAGGAGCCTGCTGATTTACCAACTGCATTGCATTTATGTTTGAAGTTGGAAAATCAAACATACCGTACCAATCATGCGTCAAATAAAGGACAACAAAACATATTTAGAAATCAATCCAATAGACCGTGTTACTACCACGCCAGGTTTCGACTCCTCACTTTTCATATTTTCAAGCTAGACCACTTCTTCCACCTAGAATTAGCACACCCCAAAACCCAACTATGAATCCCAGACAAACAAATAATTTTTTAGAACAACCACAACAAAGGCCATATTTTACTAATGTAGGTAACCAATTCGCACAGAACCATAACGTACAACGACCATCATCTCAACCATCTCGTTCTATGGTTGCCAAACCACAACCACGACCAGAACCGTTGGACATTGACAGAAGTATCCAAACTAAGCAGACCATCCATACCCACTGCCGAGATAGCCAAACGTCAAAGGAATTTTAATATTCAGACAGATACTTACCAACAAACAGGCACAGAAGAACCAGTACCAATTTTGACTGATCAGCAAACTATTTCAGAACAAGAAGAACAGACAGATTACGATGAAACACTTACCGAAGTTATTGAAAATAGTGACCAAGAACAGCAAACCGATTCTATTCATATTAATTTTTTTTTAAATTATTGACTCCTCACTTCCATACTTCGAATGTAAGGCCAAGCAGTAAAACAGTTCGCATTAAGGGATGACAATTTCAATTTGGCTTGGGAAGCTCTGAAAGCCAGATATGAAAACAAAAGAATATTGGTCGACAAGTAAGTAACCATACTCATGAACTATCATGAAAATTCAAAAAGAAACAAGTGAAGAATTCATAAAATTAGAATCCACTGTTTCAAATTGTTTGTCGATTCTAACGACACAAAATGTTCCCACAGACAGTTGGGACCCTATTCTGGTAAACATATGCACCGCAGCATTACCAGAAAAATCATGACTTCTAAGGGAGCAATCGCTCTCATCAAGAAGAGACTACCCAACGTGGCAGAAAATGAAAGATTTCTTAACTGCCCAATATGAAATTGCGGAAAGGGTAGATAAAAACAGTCAGAACTAAAAACGTTCAACCCGACCTAAGCAGAAGCTTCAATAGACCCCAAGTCAATAACAACACCAATTTAACTAGAAGCTTTTTCAAAGCACAATAGTTCACATCTGAACAAAATAAATTCACGTCATGCGAACTATGTACTGGAGGGCATAAGTTAAAAGCTTGCGAGAAGTTTAAAAAATTGAATATAAACGAAAGGAACAACTTTGCCAGGTCAAAAAGACTCTGTACAAACTGTTTGTCCCACGCGCACACTCTTACTAATTGCGAAAGCAAATCCAACTGCGTATATTGTCATAAAAGACATCATTCCATGTTACATTACAACATGTCTCCCAACACATCTCAAAGTAGCGCTTTTTCAAAAAAAAAAAAAACACGGGTTTAGTTGCAACAGCAACTCCAGAAACAGAAACGCAACAAAATTGAAAAGAGACATCAAGCCGCTCAAAGGCATTAAAATCTCAAACGCTACACAGCGAAAATCATAGTAGAGTACTACTACCTACAGCAGTTGTCTCCATCGAACATCGAGGAGAACTGTTCCAACTGAGAGCCTTAATAGACCAAGGGTCCCAACGATCATTCATAGCGTCTAGGGCACAAAATAGGCTAAAACTACCAACAAAACATGCCAATTATGAAATTACGGGAATGGGCGGAAGAGTAGTACAAAACTATAACAAAATATGCCCCATTACCCTAATTACCCCTCAAGCGGATAAGCGCCTTCAAGGAAATGCTATTCTCTTACCGCAACTAACAAACATGCTTCCAAGCTATCAAATAAATAGCAAGCATTGGCAGATTTCACATCTGACTCTAGCAGATCCCAACTGCCACACCCCCGCTCAAATAGACCTTCTATTAGGCAGCGATCTTATATCGCAAATAATACTGGAAGGTGTTGAAAAAATTTCGAATGCACTACTGGCGCAAAATACCATTTTCGGATGGGTCCTAAGTGGACTTGTTGCGGAACCAGTCACAGCAATGACAACTCAAGTTGAGGAAATCTCAAAAGAGTACCTCAATTCACAATTGAGAAAATTTTGGGAGTTAGAAGAACTCCCCTAATTACAATTACAACACCAGAAGATCAGTATTGTGAAGAATTTTACAAAGCCACAACTACTCGATCAGATAATGGTCGGTATGTCGTACGACTACCACTAAAACAACAATTTTCAGATACACTCGCCTTAGGTCACTCTCGCACCTCTGCAATACAGCAGTTTCTAAGTATGGAAAAAAAAACCTACTGAGAAAAGGTGAGCTGAAACAACATTATGATGGTGTCTTAGAAGAATACCTTCATTTAGATCACATGGAGGAAGTAAGTCCATGTGAAAAAATCATAAGAGGCAAATATTACACTTTCTACTTGCCACATCATGCAGTAGTAAAGCCTGACAAAAAAAACAACAAAAGTCAGAGTTGTCTTCAATGCCTCCAGAACCACTAGCTCGGGGAATTCCCTAAATGACATTCTATTTACGGGACCCACACTCCAACCAGATCTAATAATCCTCATATT
>CM050327.1:27182155-27497416 GCA_027475135.1 Bactrocera correcta
TAAGTTTATGCCATAAAAAAAGTTCAAATTTAAACATCATGTTTTAATTAGCTCTCAGGCTTAATAAGTTTTATCAAATGCAACTATGTAAGATATATGCTTTATTTTGCCTTGATCATGAACGCAAAGCATTTTTTGGAAAACACAATACTAACTTAGCAGTCCCCAGCAGTTCAAACTCATATTCAGGAAAAGAAACTAAATGCGTGCATTTGAATTATTTTTATTTTTACTCTATTTGGTATCGGATTTTTTTTTTCAAATATCATCCCAAAATATTTAACCAAATTAATAAAAAAAGTTTTAAAGTTTAAAATAAGTCAAAATTTTCACCTTTCAATTTCTCTTCCATTTGAGCCGAGACCTATTCAATTAGTTTTTAGTTGAAAAAGATCATTGCATGTCCTTCTAAGTTAATAGAACTGCATAATGATCTGAATCTGACCAATTTCATTGCTTAATTTGTTTTTATTTTTTTCAACCGTCAACCGTCAACGTCATGTATAACGTTCTCGTTGTAAAAAAAATAATTTGTTCCTTCACAGATGTTGAAAATCTCTAATTTCTCTCTAATACGAATAGTATCAAGCACATTTTATTTAAAATTTTCAATGTTAATAACGCTATCAACTTAAATTAAAAAATGTATATATTATACAATGTATAATGCTTTTTTCAAGATGGACAGACTTAAAGTCATATCAAACAACTATTAAAACCTATATTGTATTTATAGCACACACGATCTTGATGTCCAGTCGATCTGGCCAAAACGTGAAATTATATGCTTTCCGAAATGCTCTCACAATAAATCCATTGATTGATGAGATGTGTGGGAAGTGGCGTCGTCTTGTTGAAATCAAATGTCGCCGAGATCAAGAGCCTCAATTTCAGGCATCAAATAGTCAGTTAACATGGCGCGATCAAGGACGCCATTGACGGCTAATTAAAATAAAGTAATGCGATATATACTCATGTGTAAAAATACCCTGTTGCCTTTATTAACAAAATTAAAAAAAAATACGAATTTCATCGAATCAAGATGTCATATGTGTCCAACCGCGAACAATATTTTTCTCTACAATTTAGGTTGTGTTTTTAATATATTAGGTTGTCAAAAAAGTCTTGCGGTATTTTCGCTAGTTGGCGCTGAAAGCGCGTGGTTCTAGTTTTATTCGTCGCATCGGGTCATGCTATACCTTTTTGGAAAGATCATTTCACGCCCTAATACGTGTTTGATTGATTGTTGTTTCTTTTAAGTCGTTCGTGAGTTATAGCGTCGCAAACAAGGAGCAAAATAAAGAGAAAATACGTCATATTTTACAGTACTACTACGATAAAGGCAAAAATGTATCTCAAGCCACCAATAAAATTTGTGCAGTTTATGGACCCGATACAGTTTCCATTTCCACCGCACAACGATGGTTTCAACGTTTTCGTTCTGGTGTAGAGGTGGTCGAAGATGCGCCACGCTCCGGAAGGCCTGTCGTCGAAAATTGCGATGAAATCGCTGAATTGGTCGAAAGAGACTGGCATAGTAGTCATCAAACCGTTATAAACCATTTGAAAAGCTTGGAGTCACTAAGAAGTTCGATGTATGGGTGCCAGCCTAATATTTGATAAATGAACAAAAAACATTGAACATTGGGGTATAATTGGGATTGACTTTCTACATTAACCAAAAATCATGCCCATGCATTCTGATGATATATATGGAAGGCAAAGCTTCCATTTCTGTTCTTTTATTTTGTTATTAACAGTACATTATGGATCGTCTGAAGTTTACCGAAATATGAAAATGAGGTTTTTTTTTGATATTATGATCAAAAAAGGTGAAACAAATTTTTAAATATAAAAAGGTTAGTTAATACTTCTAACTCATGAAGTAAACAAATTTCGTGAGAGAAAAAAAGAGATAAAAACAACAACCCAAAAATTTGGTTATTTGAAATTTTCGCATAATGCTTGAGATTAATTGAAAAAAGTGTTAATGCAAATCTTTTCATTACAACTTTGCCATTTAATGAGTCCATAGGACTTATAGTTTTGTCGGAAATCGAGAAAAACAGTTTTTAACGCTTAAACACCTCACTCTCTTCAAACTTGGTGATCTCAGATCATCAATAAATTATTTTTTCATACATTACTGTTAATTTGAATCCAATAAATTTCATAGATTTTAAGTTTTTTGCTTTCAAGCATCATCAACTCTGGACTCATAATTATAGCGATAGACGATCGAAATCTGCTATAAAAGCCAGTTTTTCGTACTGAACCTAACAATTTAAATATTATCAATTCAAAACATGTCTAATTTCTAAATATTTTTGCATGAGTTAGAAATATTGACTTATTCACCCAGTGCCTATAACTCTCTTTATCGGCGCATTTCTTAAAGTTCCTTTCAAATGTTATTTGAAGAAATGTTTATTTCTCTAGAATATCTATCAACATCCATTTCTAAGCTGCTTCAAATGACCGTCTATAAGAAATAAACTAATGTAGGCGGATTTTATAAATCTAACAAACAACAACGAATCATATGCAATGGTAATGCAAATGAACCATTGAATATAGAACGCCCACCTAGGCATCGTCAAACTCTTGCTAACAAATTAAAAAGGTCATTCGCACAATTTTTAACACACAAAAATTACAATAACAATATTTTATGTGTTTTACCTTATTTATGTGATTATTTGCATAATTTGCTTACGCTTATGCGCTCATTTGCACAACACTCTCGATTTCATTTCGAATTTCAGCGCGCCGGATGCTTCGCTAATCTTATGCTAAAACAGAAAATAAAAATGCTAAATATGATCTTGTGATTAGCATGAAATCGACAACAACAATTAATCCAAGTGTAGGTATAAGCAGGTTGCAGGTGGTGGTGCTGCTGGCAGCCATAGTCATCATTAATCGTATTATTATATTCTGTTAGAGGAAAGATTGCCAGCCAACCAGTTTATAGTTAGACAGTCAAACTAAATTATTGCCAGGCGCTGACTAGAGAACTTATCAACCGATTTAAAAAACAATAAGATGAGCTTAGCATATTTTTTTCTGCTTATTACAACAACCATGCGAGTACATGTAAGCGGCCAGCAATTACTAGCAGTACAAGAACAACGCCACTTCGAACCTCGTGAACGTCATTTCGAGTGCCGTGAGCAGCGTGCTTCCTCTTCCAAAAGCACTGCCAGCGGTTTTTGTGGTTTAAGGCGTTTCACGTTTAACGTGTCACAACTAATTAGCATCTCTTACCATCTATATTATAACATTAGTTGGGCAAGAAACATGTTTGAACTGAGCAACACTCGTATAATCATTTTTTATATTTTTATATTTTTCCTTTTGCACTTCAGCTATTGAGCGACATTTGGTACTACTGCTCTATTGTGTGTATCGGATTTCAAGGTCGTCAACGTCATCAGTTGTCAATTTATAACGATGTCTTGTGCTATTGACTTGTTTCGGTGCTGCTAAACAGATTCGCCGTCCGTAGGTGCCGCAAATGCGTGGTACGAGCTGTCTGCTTCCCATAGATCATGCAAATCTTTATATTCTATAAATCTCTGCAAATACCGGTTTTCGCTTTGAAAGTTTTTTGAAAATCTGTAAATGAGGTGAAACAGTTATATTGTCAATGCGTTTCATAGCATATGCTTTCAAGGACAATATCGCAAAACCTGAATGCTTTACTCAATATTTCTATTCAATCTTGCAATTGCGTAAATCATTAAATTGATATTGACCATTGATGGTTACGTTGCCAAAGAAGTGAAGCAGTTCTATACAGAAATCAATTATTAGCCGTGCAGTGTAATAATTCAATTAGTTTAAACAATAAGTATTTGCTGTTATAACGGTTATTGAATTTGAAATTATTGTGAAATACGTTTAACATTTAAAAAGTATGTATGTATGAATTTTTATTTGCCAAAAAATATATAAAGAAAATAAAAGAAATATTACACTTAAAAAATTCAATAACAAAACGACTAAAAAACAAGAAAAAACGTTAACTTCGGCTGCAGCAAAGGTAATATACCCTTCACAGGTTCATTTCTTTTAGTAACTATGTGTTCAGTTTGTATGGAAGCTATATGCTTTAGTAATCCGATCTGAACAATTTTTTCGGAGATTATGTAATTACTTTAAGCAGTAATCCATGTCAAATTTCGTGGAGATACCACGTCAAATGCGAAATTTTTCCGTATAAGCCTTTGATTCCGATCGTTCAGTTTGTATGACAGCTATATGCTATAGTGAGCCGATCTGAACAATTTCTTCGGAGATGACATTGTTGCCTCAGAAAATAATCTATACTAAATTTCGTGAATGTATGTTGTCAAATGCAAAAGTTTTCCATTCAAGAACTTGATTCCGATCGTTCAGTTTGTATGACAGCTGCATGTATAGTAGTCCGATATCGGCAGTTCCGACAAATGAGCAGCTTCTTGAAAAGAAAATGACGTTTACAAAATTTCAAAACGATATCTTAAAAACTGAGGGAATAGTTCGTATATATACAGACAGACGGACGGACATGGTTAAATCGACTCATCTCGTCACGCATTTATGTATACTACCGTGGGCAAACAATAATGCGGTTTTTCTAAGTTAAATGTCTTGTGAACACCCATTCAATGAATGAAGTTTGTCTTACTGAAGTACATAAAGTGCATTCGGCGATTAGTATGACGAGTGAAATTATTCAACAAAGAAGTTTCATGTGTGGAATCTTTGGTGCCAAAATGATCAGATTGGTGCCGAAATGATCAGAAAAGAAAAAGTATTCGGTGATAATTCTCTCTCGCAAGAAATTAGTTATGATTGAAACAAATTATTCAAAAAGGGTTTTGATTGTGTTGATGACGAACCCCGTTCAGGACGGCGATCAACAACAACAATGATCAACGGATCAATAAAATAAGGGAATTGGTTCATGAGAATCGGTGATTAACAGTCACAGATCTTACTAGCATCATTGGAATATTGAAAGGATCAGTGAAACCCGTTTTGAAGATCATTTGGGCCTAAAAAAAATTAAAGCACGATTAACATCTGTGTAACAATGCTTTCCGACTACCAGGACGTTGTGAAACATATTATTGCTGGCAATAAGGTTTAGATCCGAAAACAAAGATTAATCGGCCGCATATCGCGGCAAAGATGAGCAGAAGATGAAAAACCCACGTCAAAGCAAGTCAAAAATCTAAATTATGTTGGCAGTTTTCTTCAATTATCGAGGTGTGATATCAAGAAGGAATACTATTTGAGTGTTATGCGTCCTTTGGGCGAGGCTATTCTTAAAAAGACGTCGGAATTATGGGCCGACAACTTGGTTTTTTGCACCACGATAATGCACCGTCGCATACTGCATTGATTCTTCGTTAGTTTTTCGCCGAATTTTCAATCAATATAATGCCGCAACCACCGTATATAATTGACAACTGTTTCGAGGATTGGGAAAAACGTTGGCACAAGTGTATTGGGTCCAAGGGGATTATTTTGAGGGGAAAGACATAGATTTTAAGGAAATATATTAAAGAAATCTAAAATTATGTAGAAATTCTGACTACTTTTTGCTCATAGTATGTGGCATGCATGAATGGTATGAAAAGTTGCTTAGCTCTGGCTGATTCGCTCCATGTCGATCTGGTAGGCTTGGCACCGTTGTGTAATGTCACTGAGCCACCTTTTTAGCTCCTGCTTACTTATATATCAGGAAATAATTTTCAAAAGTATATAGTAAATTCGAAAAAAGGACCACTTTCTTGTTAGTTGCTTAATTTTAAGTTGTCTCAAGACATCAGTTCCCCTTGATGTTAGGTTTAGAACTTATTTTCATCAAAATTTAAATATCTCGAAGGCAACCGCATGATTGTTTTTGGGTAAGGTTTTACGATCTAAAAATTCATACAGGGCTTAGTCAATGTTGGAAGATAAATCAAATAGTGAAATCCTATTGTTCTCCGTCTTTGATCTTAGCTAAATTGCTTTGACTGGGCCTTTCAAGATGTCTGAATTTTATTTTTTGGTGCTGATTCGAATAACATACTACATTTATAGTAATTGTTGGTTTCAGCGAAAAGTTATACCAACATTTATGACAATAAAGTTCCAGAAACGTACATTTTTTTGTTTTTTTGTAAATTTCAAGAAATGTACATACTACGAAAATGTTCCATCGCCGGATTCATACTATTTTTTTCTGTTCGAAATAGCATTTCTAAAAACCCTTTTCCGCTCTTTCGGTATGTCGCTTTTCGTAGTTCGGTCTAACAGCAAACAAAGTTAAAATGGGTGAACTTGTAAATTGTAAAATGTTGCCCAACAATATCAATTTAGGCAACGAAAATAGATTACATAACAACGTTGTAAAGTATACAACTGCAACGGCTTACCACCCGTCGCTGTAAACATAATGCGCCCATTACACAGCAGAAATTTGATAAACACAATTATATCACAAATTTGTATGTACTACTTTGATTAAAAGCAACAACAAATAATTACATAATCATAACAATATCTTGAAATGACGATGCAAATGTCACTCTCATTGAATGAGCATCTCTTAACCGCACATTGTAGTGGACAATTATTAATAACGGTAACGCCAAAGAAGAAAAGCTGATTTTCCCACTTGCACATGAATCGTTACCCAGTCTTAGTAGCTACAAAACAATACTTTCTTTTCTTATGATTTGTAATCTGCATAAATTACGAGTAAATCTGTATGTAATAAATCAAAAGCAATTAGAAATGTGTTCGTAATTGTAAAGTGAATGTGTAAAATATTGCCATTGTAGGTGTGCACAGCGCTACCTTTTGCAGCAGAATGAAGTGAAAAACTCACAAATATGCTATTTGTTGCTTATACATATCTACATACAATAATTTACATGTATTTAGTTGTAAATTTGAGACTACCGCCTTAGCCACCTAAACAGCAGTGTATTTAGTTTTTACAACTTTGCATTTGTTGCGCTTGATTTAGCAGACTTGATGCGGAAAAGACAAAGACATATTTAGCTGGCAACACTTGAGTAATTTTTTTGAATTTCTTACTATAAGAAAATATTACGTAAACGATATTGAAATGTGCAATAACTTTTGTTTTTAGTCATTCTTATAGAAACCTGTATTTAACATATTTATTTATGGGTGTTGCCATACTAATGAGTATTTATTTCCTTTGAGACATTCACAAATTCCCTTTGCGATGCCATAACAATTTTATTAGTTTAATACTTTTCTGTAGAATAGATTTTTTTAATGAAATGTAATTATATTAAATTCTGGAGAGTGGTGCTAATAGTTAAATTAATTGCGGCAAATGTTTTGTAAATAATAATTACACGCATCTTCTAATATTTAAAAGAAACATTTAGTGCAAAATTTTGTATACAAAAAACATAGAAACTTTATTCATTTTATATTAAATAAAAATATAATATATATATAATATTAAATAAAAAATAAATTCATTTATTTTTTGAAGGTTATCTCTTACAAATGTTAGTCACAGCTACTATATTGGTTATTCGTGATAATTTTGCCACATTTTCAAGTAATATCGTGCCGCAACCACCGCATTCGTCTGATTTACCTTCGTGTAACATCTGGCTATTCAGCAAATTCACATGACGACTCAGAGGACACCGTTTTGACTTAATTGAGGATATAAAAGCTGAATCGAAGAAGGCTCTGATGGCCATCACGACAAAGGATTTTTCCAAGTGCTATGATGACTGGAAAATTCATTCGCATAAGTGTATTGCAGCGGGTGGGGATTACTTTGAAGGAAATGAAATGGACAAAATTCACCTTTCAATTTGATCACATTTTTACATTACAAGTATTTCCCTTGAATATAGTATAAATGCTTAAATTTTCATTACTGGGCTACACACAGCTAAAATACAAGAAGACCTGCAAATATATAAAATACTGCGTTGCTGTGGTATACATTTTATACTATCATTCATATAATAATTCAATACAGTGAAAATTTTATTCACGAATAGAGGTGAAAACGTTTTTGACGGTATAAGAGAATCCAAAGGATTGTACTTGAGGGTTAATTTGAAATATCTTCATAAAAATAAATTTCATTGGAAAAAATAACGAATTTAAGGCTGCTTTCTCAATGTCTGGTTATCAGCCTTGCTATCTAGTTAATAGAGTTGTCCGCTTAATGATTGTACTTAATAAACATCAACAATGTGCATGGTTAATAGATATGTCCGCTTAATAGAGCGTCCATTTAATAGAGCGTCCACTGTAGTTTTTAATTATGACTTGTTTTTAATATCCTATCTTCTAAGTTGGTTCGAAATGGACAGAGTGTGCTAAATTTTACTAAAATCGGTTCAGTAGTTTAGGAGTCCATCGCTGACAAACAACGTAACACGTACTTTTTATATACAAATATATATATTCATGCTAAATTTCGTGAAGATATTTTATTAATTTTTCTATTCTAATCAAAATTCATTTTGAATGTACAGTTTGTATGGCAGCTACATATATTCTATAATAGTCCGATATCCCCAGGCCCGACAAATGACCAGCTTTTTGATTAGAAAATAACGTATTATTATATGGGTTTCCTCGGGTAAAAAAAATCCCATTTTCAAAATTTTTTTCTGATATAAAAAATTAAATATTTTATTAAAATTTTTTTTGTTATAAAAATACTCTATTAACAAAAAAATTCTGAAATTTAAAAAAAAAAATATTTTAAACTCGACCATTGCGACGCCGTTTCCGGTGACCCCTCGAAAAAAGATGCACCCGCGTTGGCAGGTTAACTTCTTATAGGATCATCTAAGGTAAAAAAATATGTGGCTTAGTTAAAACCTTAACTTCCTTAACTTAGAATTTGGACGAAATGAAAAAACTGAAAATTGGATTTTTGGAAAGGCATTTTTACAAAAAAATTAAAATTTCGCATTTTTTTTTTTCAATTAGTTGTAATCGAAAAAATCTTTCGTCCAAGTCTTTAAGAATTGTATCTCAAAGACCTGTGTAAAATTTCGTGAAAATCGGTTGAGTAATTTTCGAGAAATCTTGCCAATCGACAAGCTAGCCTCGAACGCACAAGTTCTCAAGGTTGTGTCTCCGAAACTATTACTCGCATCAACTTGACAATTTAGGATAATATTCTCGAGGTGTTGTAGAACTTAATAAGACAATAAAAAACAATTAAAAAAAAATCGATTTTTTGAAACCCATAAACCCACGTAACCCCTTAAAAATTGATATCTGTATACAGAGAGACGGACGGATTGACAATATATGTATGTATATATATGTACTATACATATATTTTATATCTGGGTACTACAAACTTCGTGGTAAACTTATTGTACCCTATCCAAAGCATAATTATAATTTTAAGTCGCATTAAATTTCCTTTTTCAAAAATGCGCCACTAACTTATACATATAAAGACGAATCACATAAATCATTTTTCAATTTGCATACAAAATCATAAAAAAATATAACCAAAATCTAATTTCCTTAGAAAATTAACATTTTACATATATTTTCCCACTAAAATTTTCAAGTCTGTGGACGAATAAATTGAGCGGTAGTTCAAAAAACATTACCGGTACACACTTGGTTGATTTTCCTTGAGGGCATTTCAAGCGCTGAAAATCCAAGTATTTCCGGTAGCTAAACAGACGTCGCTTTTACACTTCCAACAACTTGTGGTGGGCTAATGAGCACCTACAAGCGTCTGCAAACAATCACAAGATGCCGGCAATGCGCCATAAACTACGAAACACACATACCTACATAAACAAAAACAACAAAGGTTGCACTTAAAATAAGCTACATTTAAATAAGTGCTTATAAATACCTAAAGTCGTATATTTCGACTCTTTAACGAGCTGACAACCTGATGTGTTGGCTAGATGGGAAGATGGCTAGCTGACTAGATGGTTGGCTGACGGCAGACATCAGTCAACAACCTAAACTCATAAATTTTCCAACTCGCCCAAAGCGATTCAGCACTTTTGAATGTCGGTTGACAGTTGAAAGAAGCTTCCAGCAAATACAGTGCAATAACAAACAAAAATACAGATAAAAATTTGTTATTATTATTTTCTTTTTATATGCAACAAAGTGTACGAAGTGCAGAGCTCGTAGTCATAAAGTCGAATTTCTGAAAGTACCACAGCAAGAACGCGCATGTACACATTCTGCAGCAAAGCCTTTATACTTGTATATAAATATGTATGTATGTATGTGGGTAAATGAGTATACACTTGTTGCTTTGGCGCACCCTGTCACGTATGTACAAATGTAAGGTGTATATATGTAAGTATGTATGTGGGCGTATGTGAGTATAAATAGTATGACGTTAAACGGCAATTGAAAGAGCTGGTGTCTTATGGCACACATGTGTCACGAATAATAATGAGTCAAATAAAAAACGATAGGAAGAGGTAAATGCAGCAAAAGAAGCGTCGCCACGTCCAACTGGCGGTCTGCATGCATAAAAACATTTCCAATAAGGAAGACACTGTCGCAGAAGAATTGCGAATTAAAGACAAAAGCACATATATACAGACATACAAACATACTTATACACACACAGCACCCCGTTACTTGTTTCGAGGTTGCTGCTCGAATCTATCCCTTTTGGGGATCATTGACACGGCACTATCACACGATGTTGTTTCTTTTGCTTTTTCACTCAAAACAAATCGAATACTTTTATGGAATCAATAAACGCGAATTTTCAATCGATTATTTGTAATTAACACGCGCATTGAACTCAAGACATAGAAGTGTGTGTGCATAAATAAAAACCCAAAGTAACTGTGTTCTTGCTGAAATACCATCGATCGTGAGGATAATACAAAGGTATTACACTTCTGCTTATTCGATTATGTTAATGAAACTCACATACATTATGACAAAAAAGTACCGAGAAATTGTTAATAATAATCAAAATATTTAATTATTCATCAATATTCATTTTGTCGCCTTCAAAGTAATCCCCACCAGATGTAATACACTTATGCTAACGAATTTTTCAGTTCTCGACAGACTTTCATAAGCACTTTTTGGAATGACTCCTTCAGCGAATTTTATACGAGTATATTTTATATCATCGATCGGCTGAAAATTGGTTCCAAGGCGCGGCAATAGTATGGGGAACAAGAAAAATTCACACGGAGCCAAATATGGTGAATACAGTCATTCGAACAAACTCTCGAGAGACGTCTAACCCTCTAGGCATCTCTGTAATACTTGCCTGATGATTTTGAAGTACCGAAGTCTTTTTTAATATTTTCATCAGTTGAAGAAGTCGAAGATCGTCCAGAACGGGGCATGTCTTCAACGATCTCTCGATCTCGACCGTCTTTGAAAGCTTTGTACCACTCGTAGGCTGGGTTTCTGATAAAACTGATTCACCATAAGCCTCTTCCAATCATTCCATGATTCCGCACGTGAAATTTGGTTAGAAATACAAAATTATTCATTACAAAAATTGCAATGCACTACTAAGGTGTACCGACTTAAGCAGCTTCTATAAATAAACTGGTTACAAATCGCGCGCATATTTGGCTTACATTTAAGGACAGTTCTACCAACTTAACAAAATAAATTTTTTGAAATATAATTTACCCGAGGATTTTAACTACAATTTCCATGTTCTGTATGTCATAATGTATGTGGGTCAAACCACGTCATGTGGTTCATGAAAATTTTCGCAAAATCACCAATTTTGAAAATTACCAGTTCATTAGGAAGGAGACCAGATGCACAGCTTGTGATCTAAATATTTCACCAAAATTCCTTTTTTCTTTGTTAAAGTTATTGAAGGATGAAATTAGAGCATGATAAAATTGTAAAATTTTTTTCTCATAAACTGCTAGAGATAAATCGACGAAATTTTGCGATGTAAAAGAAAAATGTTCGTTCTACATTATATATATTCACGATCCATTTGTTTCAATAATAATATTTTACATTATTTTTTGTTAAATAATTTAAAAATTTTAATGTGTTTTTTACGCCAACAAAAATTGAAAAGTATGTGACACAACGCTGAAAATGTTATCCTTTACTAATCTGCAAAAAAATTTTGTACATGATACTGAATTTTTTATCTCCCTACCGCTCTTAAAACGTATGGAACATCCATCGTTGCTCTTAAGCTCCCCACATCTGTGCCCCCAGAAAAGCATAAGCATAAATTATAAACTGTCAACATTACATTGATTTTTGACTTGCTAGGGCTTTGGCTCACCTTTGCTACGATATCCGGCCGATTAATAGTCTGTTTCCGGGTCGTAATCGTAGATCCACGACTGTTGCCATAATAATACGTTCCATGACATCCTGGTAGTCGGAAAGCATTGTCTCACAAACGTTAACGCGCAAAAAATTTAGTGGTTTGAAACCAATCGCGTTTTCACTTTTTTGGACCCAAATAATTTTTAAAAATGGTTTTCACTGATCCTTTCGATATTCCAACGATGCCAGTAAGATCTGTGACTGTTAATCACCGATTCTCATGCACCAATTCCTTTATTTTATTGACGTGTTGAACATCAGCTGATGGCCGTTCTGGACGTGGGCCGTGATCAACACGTTGTTGACCCTCTTTGAATAATTTGTATCAATCAAAACACTTATCCGTGAGAAATAATGATCACCGAAAGCATTTTCCAATTTTCTGAACGCTTCTGCACCAGATTCCGTACACAAATTTAATGGAACTTCTTTGTTGAATAATTTCACTCGTTGTAAAAATCGCCGAATGCATTTTATATACTTCAGAAAGACAAACGTATACTAAACACGAATGATTATTTAGATGTAACATTTTGCACAGATGTCACTGACAGTCATACGAACCAAAAAATATATATATATGGATTCGCGTGAAATGTAAATTAAAATATCTCACTATTTCTTGCCCACGTAATAAAAGGAAGTAAGAATGACTAGACTAAGGAAATTTACTTTCTAGCGTTTAACTATCGTACTGATTAATTAATAAAAATAATAAATAATGGAACTAGAAAACATGCCCCGGTCATCCACTCATGCCTTTATTGTTCCTATGAATATAAATATAATGTATTGAAGCAATCGAAAAATATTGATGATTTATATTCACTTACTTAGCTAGAACATAGACATATATGCATGTATAATATATAAATATGTAAAATTATATTTACAATAAATTAAACTTGGAGAATTAATAAAATACTTTTCACTTTTTTCAGAAACAAAACTACAGACATGAAAAAAGAACGGCGATGGCTGCTCATAACGGCGTGTAAGTACAAAAATTGAGAGAAAATGCTGGGTATATAAATAATGATTTATTAATTATATTTTAACTTTTAAATATTTCAAAAAATGTAAGATTCAGTCTTTATCTTTAAATTAAGTCGGCAATAAAATTTTAACTAGCACTTAATTAAATAAAATAGATTTTTCATATTTTTATAGACTCTAACCTTAAAAATAACACGATTCATCCAAGTTTTAAATGAATACTTCAAATATTTTTTGAGTTCGGTCCTCTAAAATCTCTAAAATGTAAAAGCTCAGTGCAAACATTTTCATCAGTTTATATTTAAGGGCGTTCTTCTCAAAACTACATTTTTCAAATTTGAATTTGCAGGCAAATAATCCGAACAATTTTGCATAATTTGTATATAGTTCTTCATTCACTGACCTTATTACCATGGCAGGCCAACAACAACTAAAATTTTATGTAAAATTCAGCTTTTTTTAAGGCTGCCATTTGGTAATCTTTTGATTTCATCGAACAATATCTAAAGATGTTTTTTTAAGTTTCATCCAGGGAGAACTCAGTCAGATTCACTACAGCCGTGTAACTCGAAAAATACAAGGTACTTTCCAAAGTAAACAGGACTAAAAAAGAAACAGAACAAATGGTTTTTTCGGCAAAATCAATTTATTTTATTCAATATAGTCTCCTTCTGCTTCAACACAGCTTTCTGCACGGTCCAAAATCACGTCGAACGAGTGTTTTAGCTCGTTGGCCGGGATGCTGCCAGTATGTCGGTGCAACCCTTTTGAATGGCTACGTCTGCATAATGCATTCCTTTCATGGGCAAATGCATTTTTCCGAAAAGGAAGAAATCGCACGGTGCCATATCAATTGAATACAAGGAGTGGTTGGCCGGGCAGAACAAATTCTTTGTGGACAATACCCTTGGAATCCAAAAACAAGCATTATCCTCACTTTTGACTTTTCCATGCGCGATTTTTTGGGTTTCGGCTCGTCCGGTGCCTTCCATTCAGCACTCTGACGTTCCGTTTCGGGATCATATTGGAAACACCAAGTTTCGTCACCAGTCACAATATTGTAAAGAAAGTTTTTGTATTTTTTGTATGTATGTTGTATGCGATAAATCGATGTTTTGGAGATGTTCATATTTCCATTAATTTCAATGATGATTTCGGCTGATTTTTGATAATTCACGCACAGTTTCGATGGAATTTCCGGTGATCACGGATTTTGATTGGCCCACATGTTGATCGTCATTTATGTCCTCACGACCACTTTGAAAACGTTGGAACCACTCGTGCACTCTGCTACGAGATAGGCGTTTGGGTAGAAGTTTTACCAATTTTAAAACAAAATTTCATGTTGGCTCTTTGTTCGAAGCTCATTTTCGCACCGATAACACAAACATAGTGGCACCTAAAACGCAATAACTTCACTTCCAATCAATGGAATGTCATCAAATTCTCACTGGATAATCGATATAGATAGCAGATTCTAGCCAGTCGACATATAGATAGCGCCATCAGGGGGCGTTATATTTAAATAGTATACTTTGGAATGCACATTGTACTTTTTTTCCGTCAAAAATTTTACTGTGTATTCATAAAATATTCACTAAATATTTCAAGCAATTGATACAGTAGTTTTTTATCCCCAAAAATCGCGTCACTTTGCTATTCGAGGTATGTGTTCAGTACTAAGTCGTGTTTATAGAACTGAATAATACAGACTTCAACAGATCCTGCTAGATTTGAAGATCTGTTAAAGCTCTCACTGAGTCTGTATCTTTTGATTTTTAATCTTTCAAATATACTTGAAGGCTTAGTAGGAGCAAACGGGAGTTCTACTAGTATTTAAGCCTTTCTTTTTTAAACTAAACTTTGTTTTGTTATTTTTTATAAACTTTCGCATTGCAAATTAATTTTATTTCCAGCTCTGTTAATGCTAGTGACAGACATAGCAGCAGTGGCGCCTTTTAAAAAAGTTTCTATTGCCACAACAACTGCCTCGACGACGACAAAAGCAACAACAACAACAGCCAGCTCTACAAATGAAGCGCCGAGCAGTGAAGCCACAGTAAATGTTTACTTAAATTATGATTGCTAAATATTTTTACTAAATAGTAATAAAAATAATAATAATTAACAAATTAATGCATATTTATAAAACATATTACCATATTCCATTAGTATTAATACTTTTAACAAGTTTGTTAAGTAATGATTTCTCACGATTTCTCCCTATTTTATTTCAGTAGATAGTATTATTACTTGATTATTTTCAATTTAACTTGATTATTTTCCCACAAATACCCAACTATGTACTTTTGATTAAAAAGTCATATTTGATTGATTGACCTTGTAAAATATTCCTGTTTAATTTATATATGGAGGTGTGTATGTAAATAAAACTAGATATGCTCATGTTTTGTACTATGTAAATTATAAGAATATTTATACCTAGAAATTTAATTGACTTTCATATTTCTATACTCGTATGTGCGTACTGCCTCTGTTCAGTTTTTGTTTTGTGTGCCAATTTCTTCATTCTCCTTTTAAGCCCATCAGCTAATATGGAATTCTACGTTCCTTTCTTCACTTACATAGGTGGCGAAAGTTTTTACTTTTTTCACTTTTAAACACAAACATTCTTTTGAATGCCGCTGATATGTATTTGAAATGAGTAATACTTCGAACAGTGGCTTACACTCACTGATAAATATGTTGGAGATCCCTTAAGTTTCTAATAGAAAAAAATATAGAAAAATGAGAATCTAAAAATATTAAAAAGGGGAGTTAATCTATGTCAATTTAAGCCATTTTAGCATTTTTGTGTATTTTGTATTATGAAAAATAGTATTCTTTGAACCATTACTTTTAGAAGGTGTAGTGAAAATTTCAACCAATTCGAAGAAATTTGCTTAATGACTCTTTAGATAGACCTTAAAAACAAACTAATATTACCACTGTTTATCAAATAATTGGTCACCCAGGTAATTTTTGCAATAAAAATATATACAGTTTCTTTTCCTTTTTAAATGTAACTTTATATATTATATAACAAAATATCTTATAACTAGAGAATTCCAATGTTTTCGATAACCTTTACCAGAAGGGAGAATCTTGAAGAATGCTGAATTTAAATATCAAACAATACATATTTGCCTACTTTTTTAGTATTTTTTTTTATAATTTGTAGGAAAATAAAAAAAATCTAAAAAAAACGTTTTTCATACTGAGCCAAGTTTGTGGCTTAAGTCTTTTGTAATCCAGTGATAAGTGCTATTACTTCTGTTAGCAGAAAGCAGGGCTGAAAATAATGCATTAAAAATTAGTTGACTGAACATTTAAATTAATTAAAGTTTATTTTGTAATCCCAGAAAAATTATTTTCAAAGATTTTATTATTAAATTATTAAGTTGGAAACTTAAAAATAAATTTTTAAAGACAAATCGAAAACTAAAAAAAAGTATACCAAGTTTATAACTAAAAACTAAAATAAATGTGAAATTTACATTACTTCGTGCTTGCGTACTTCCTACTCTATTATTTTGAACTAGAGTTCACATAAAGCTACCATTTTCAATATTCTGCTGTGGTTGACGCACTTTCACATTCAACCATACCAAAAAATTTGGATTTAAAATTAATTATAAAATCTATATAACTCAAAATGAAAAAGAAATTAAAAAATTAATTTTAAATTTAAAATTAAAATAAAATTAAAAATTTAATTTTTATTTTAAATTTAAAAAAATTAATTCATTAAAATAAAAAAAAAATATATAATTTTTTTATTAAATTATTTATTTTAAATAATAAAATTAAAATTAAAAAAATTAATTAAAATTTAAATATTTTAAATTAAAAATTTAAAATTTTTTAATTAATAAATTTTAAATATTAAATGTAAAAATTTTAAAATCATTATTTTTTTTATTTTAATTAATTAATTTTTTTAATTAATTTTAAATTTAAAATTAATCTTATTTGTTTCAAAATTTTTAATTAAAAAATTCGCAACCCTGGCTTAAACCATGTTTTTTTTAATGATAATAATTGATATTACCTGTTAGTTTTAAAATTGCTTTTAACATAAATTTAAGTTTAACTCGTCTTAGCGTCTTAGGTATTTGTCTTCTTTACAAAAGGTAGACGTCCTATGTTTAGATTATTCGTTTTTTATTATTATTTTCATTTCTAAGGAATATAAAACATCTATTTTTACCTAGCTTTTAACTCAAATTTCAGTCTGATACTTCGGCGTCGGGTCCAACGAAAAACTCCAAGCTAACTGGCATACCACAAATCGATTATATCTGGGATCCAAATTTACCACGCGAGTTACGTGGGTAAGTTTCGCAGGCATTGATATTTCTACCAAGTTTAATAACACTTTCTGTATACTAAATTCACAGTTACAATCTCTCGAGCTATCCATTCTTCTCAACTGTGCCGCCAGAGGAAGATATTCACTTCAAATGCGATGGTCTGCATGACGGATTCTACGCTTCCATTGAACATAAGTGTCAGGTAAGCTCAACGATATTGCACAACTTAATTATAAGTGACCTACAGCTGTCTGTATGTATGTGTTGGAAACATATTTATATAAGTTTGTATTAAAAAGTTATCAAATAAGCGATTGCTGATGACCTTGACCCATTAACTTTACTTGTGAAAGATTTACATATACATATTGCAACAAAACATCGAAAGCATTGACATTAATAGTTAATTCACTGAGGTAATGAACAAATCTCTTTTAATTTTCATCAACACAGTGATTCCATTGCTTAAAAAGCCGGCAAGCTCCAGGCAAAGAAGTATCAATTTCATTTAAAACCGAAATTATATGCAACAGTAAACAATATGATTGTGGCGCTTAACAGTGTTGGTTTGCTGAAATCGCACTTGGGAATGTCTATTAATTTCACGCGTGATTTTGAAAATTTCTCGAACTTACCTCCAGCGAACTGGCGCTTAACCAATGAAGTAAACACAACTCTGTGCAAATATATCAGCCTATACTTAACTGTTGTTATGTGTTCACATAAACTTAGTAAATAATAAAAGTACAAATTTGTCTGCTGTCGTTTCGTCAGTTGCTAACCCGCTACTGACTATGTCCGAAACAAGCTATCGTGTTGATCTTGACCTCAAAATTTGTGTACCTGCTCACACACTGTTTTTTTTTTAGTTTGCTACCTTTCATGTTTGATTGTTGTTTTTAATTAGGTATTTTGCTAATCTGTATATATTTCACTTTTGATAATAACGACGACAGGTTTTCTATTTTTTTCCTGATTTTAACACTGAACTTATAATACAAGTAAGTATGCTGAACTTTGCTATACTTGAAGCAGAGCTTTCAAAAAAATATATATGTCGAGACAACAATAAAGTAATCAAATAGAATTTAATATAAGAGAGCGAGTGGTTACCGTGTATACATGTCCCTCCTCACTTTCTGGTTTACACCAGTTGCTTGATCGTTTGGTCACTCTCTATTCTTCCGGCTTTTAATTTCTTCTACAAATCGATTGATACACGGGTTCTCCGAAAAGTGAGCAGAAAAAAGGGAACACAGAAAGCCGAATCTCTTAAACAGTTATCGATTTACTTTTTTCCGTTCCGCTGCACCCTCTCGTGACGTCAGCCCGTCACTGAAACATGCATAGGCGAATTTTTTATATTTATAAAACTAATATTTTTGGTTTTTAAGATTCAAAAACTCATCAAACAATATGTTTTCGTAGACGTTTTTTAGATTCCTACCAGATTGAGGAGACTTTCATAATTCCACTTTCATAGCAATCCGGTCCTTCATTAGCAAAAAATTGCGCCAGGTCCGCTCCAGTCTTTCTTCCTTTTCGTTGTTTAATGCCACTTGGATATTCTAAGGGTAGCCTGGTCCTTTTCCACCTGGTCTTTCCAAGGTAGTAAAGGTCTTCCTCTTTCTCCGCGTCGAATGCTCTCATAGCCGGAGTGTTTTCATCCATTCGGATGACATGAGCTAGCCAGCGTAGCCGCTGTCTCGCTGAACTATGCCAATGTCGTCGTATATCGCGCATAGCTCATCATTCCATCGACTGTATTCGACGTTGGCAATAAGCAAAGGACCATACGTCTTTCGCAGAACCTTTCTCTTGAAAACTCGTCGACTTATCAGACGTTGCGATCGTCCATGCCTCTGCACCACATAGCAGGTCGGGAATAATAGGTGACTTATAGAGTTTGATTTTTGTTCGTCGAGAGAGGACTTTACTTCCCAATTGCCTACTCAGTCCAAAGTAGCACCTGTTGGCAAGAGTTATTCTGCTTTGCTGTTGCTGTTATTACTGGTTCCAAGATACATAAAATTATCTACGACTTCGAAGTTATGACTGTCAGCAGTGACTTGGGAGGAAATCGCGAGTGAGACGACTGTTTATTTGGTGACAGGAGATATTTCGTTTTGCCTTCGTTCATTACCAGATCCATTTACTTCGCTGTGTTATCCATTCGCGGTTGTTGAGGCCAATGTTACCAATGTACCAACAGCTGTACACTCTTATAGAAGATGGTAGCTTCTTTATTTAGGTCAGAAGCTCAAATTATTTTCTCCAAGAGTTAATTGAAGAAGCCACACGACAGGGAATCACCTTGTTTGCAACCTCGTTTGTTTTCGAACGGATCGGAGCTTTTGGTATTATTTTACGGTACTTTACACATCCGTATTATATTTGCGGAGATAATAAGATCAGACATAGCGACATACAGGCAGTTTATTTTCGTGGTGTCGAAGGCGGCTTTAAAATAGATGAGACATTTCCTGTAGAAATACTTAGATAAATGTCGTTGCTCTGTTCACTTGAATTCATCTTTAATGCGGGCTCTAACAATACTGAGTCAGGCAATCACAAAACTGATTGACATTTTTTGAAATCTTCTTCTGCTTTACTGGCGTAGACACCCCTTACGCGTTTATAGCCGATTTAGCATTTTTTTTTAAACAAAACCTTATCTTTCCAACTTTTTCTCAAACGGATACCTTTGTATTCCTCCGACATAGTAATCAGAACTGTATATATCTATATTCCTCTAACACGTTTCTTCTTTTCCAGGTATATCACCACTGTGTTTATGGTATCAGACATGATTTTCTCTGCGCCAATTTTACAGCGTTCGATCAGCGGACATTTATTTGTCACTTTGTGTCTGATGTCGATTGTGAAGGCTCGAAGAATTATTGGAATAGGTATCTTAATTGAACTCTAAATAAGTCATATATCTATAATAGCTGTCATTTCATTACAGAAATGATGATCTCTACATGGCAACAACACCAAAAACGACGACAACAAGCAGTACGGAGGCGCCACCGCCAACACCACGTAGACGGCTGGTAAGACCGTTGCGGCCGTTAAGACGTCCGGTCAATCGTCGGCCGGTGGATGATTATTACTATGATGAGGAGGAAGAACCGGCGGCAGTGTATGAAGATGATTATTATGAGGAACGTTTGAATCGTCGGCGCAAACCACGACCACGACAGCGGAAACCAGTGACAGATTATGAAGAGGACTACAGCGACGATAAGCCAAGGTAAGAAGTGTATAATTTAACTGTCGAACACATGCAGTAATTGAGCTTTTTCACTCTCTGAAGGCGTCATAATTCGCGGGATCGTTTTCGCGATGAAGAGGAATTAGAAGAAGATTACGATACTGATCGTCGCAAATATGATAGACCCAATACACGAAACAAAGCGTCAGATCGACGAAAGATTGGTGGTCGTAAGTCTACGACAGTCGGCGGTCGTTTAGGTGGCGACGAGCGCCGTAGTTTAAGTGATGACCGTGCGCAGTCGGGACGGAAGGATAAATCGCGCATTACGCCATCAGCAGATCCAGTTGATGCGGTAGATCCACCACCGCGTCGTTTAAATGGACGACGTAGGAGTAATGAGAAGCGCACATCGGCAGCAAACAGCGATGACTTAGATGATTTCGAAAAACGACCAGTCAATGCACCCGATCAGGAGGAGGCTGCCGAAGAAGAAGCGCCACCTAAAGTAAAAACAACACCCAAACCATTGGAAGAATTTATCACACCGAAAGCGAGTAGTAGTTCTGTTTATGCACGACCACGAGCCCCACCACGCATAGCGCGTCCTGTGCCGCTGAATGAGAAGAAAAAGTTCCAATATCCTATACAGAAAACTGGAACGACACCCAGTCCCGAAGCTACACACGCAAGCGAAGATGACTACTATGAGGACGAAGTTTACGACGATGTACGTCCACAACGTGTTCCACCACGTAGACGTGTTGTAGACAGCAAATTAGACGAAGAGGTAGAAGCACCCAGTTCGAAGAGACGTAATCACAATGATACACCTTTAATAAAGAAGCCTTCGCGTACAACGATTCGTCGACCTACAACAGAGAAGAAACATGTTTCTACTGCAGATGAAGAATACTACGAGAGTGCCGTTGGCGCATCGGATGAACCTGTCGACAGTCATACTACCAGCCGGAAACGTCCTTATAACACGAGAAATCGCAGTTCTTTTGGACCCGCCGTTGGTCGTGGTGCTGAAGATGTCGACTTTGTCGACGATGACTACGAAGAGCGGCCACTGCGGCCGGCGCATCGGTTAAGACCAAAGGCAGCCGCACGCAAAGGTACTAAAAAACCGCGACGTCCGATCGAAGAAGAAGATGTTTATGAGGACGAACATGAACCTGAACCGCAACAACGTAATCGTGTAAGTGTAAATCGCGCTCGTGTTAGTAGTAACGCACGTTTGCGACAATCCACAACAAGTACGACAACAGCGGCACCAATCGAAGATGCCGCATCCGATGGTGAATTAGAAGAGGAGGAGGAGGACGAACCATCGGCACCCGCTACATTGAGCAAAGGTTCCGGTCACTCACCCTCGGGACGCACTGCAACGGTACGTGTTGTTAAGCGTCCATTTTTACCATCGCGCGGTGGTAGTCCATACCTGCCACGTGGCCTACAACCGGTTGGTGTGGCTCTGAAGTCGCTCGGCTCGCACACAACGGACACTAGTCCCATCGATATGGGTTCTACAATATCGGGTGTGCGTCTACTCGAACATGGTGCACCGATATTGCGAGACTCGGGTAGTGCTTCAGGGTCCACGCTAAGTAATTCTCACTTATATGACTCAAACGGATACGAACGCGAACGGGAACGTGAACGTGATAGAGAGCTACATATAACGCAAACTCATCGCACCACATTGCCACCGCGCAGCGCATTGCCGGCATCGCAGGCGCGACCAGAGCCTCAACCTAAAATCACATTGGATGAGCTCTACGAAACCGACTATGACGTCACGTTGAATGACGCACTCAATCCGACGCTTAAACCGCTTTCGCCGCATCACAGCAATCATCCGACGATTCACAATGGCGCTTTTGAGCATGCATACGCATCGGAGACGGGCGTCGGTACATTTGTCAATAACAATAAATCACCCACACTCTATCACAATAATAATAACAATAATCAATATCAACAACCACAACCACAACAACAATACCAACAACATAAACATCAACAACTAAATGGTTATCAAACTAAATCACAAATCACTCCATCGCTTAGTCAAACACCACAAACCCATTTTGAACCACAAACAAATTCCAAATCATTACAAACTCAGATTCATCATCAGACCGAACATTTGCATGCACAACAACAACAGCAACAACAAACTAGACAACAATTACCACAACAACAACAGCATAGTGCCTATAACGACTACAATAGTGACGATTCGTATTTCTCATCAACAGATATCCGAAGGCGCGCGGTCATTGCAGCGCCACAGCCGTATTCCTCCAGCCGAACGGACTACAGAGGCGTCGGCATGAGAATAGCCCAACATTTCTATGATGATTTGGAATACTAAAGGTTAGCAACAAGCGCAATTATGTATTCATCATGGCCAATTTATCCATAATCACATACATAAATGCTATGTACCTATCCTTAATACATACGAAACATACATATTTGCAAACATACGTATGTGTGTTTTTGTATGTGTATAAGTAATGTATGTACTCGTATGTCTTCAGAGCATTCATAAGAATTGCAAATCATTTTGTATGCTTTCAAAAATTATTTATTCAGTACTAATTTGAGATCTGCATGATTTCGCATTTCACTCATTTATCCATTAGGTGCTCCTCTTCACCATATCTGTATATGTATGAAGCAAGCCAGGCTCTCTATACTTATGTCAAATTGACTTAAAGCAATGCAAAATTATCAAAATGCAACTTTGTTGTGTACGCAATATGCCGTTATTATCAATTGCTCGTTGGCATTTGACATAATTAACTTGCCTGTCGATTTTTAAAATAACAAAAATTATTATCTATAACTTAAATATGTACCTTTTTTTCAATTTTACAAAAAAACAAAAACAACTACTAAACATCTTTACTTTGCATTGTGCAACTCTAAGCTTTCTTTACCTATTTATGGCAAAAATAAGGCTTAAAATAATAATTATTTTGCTCACATATTTTCGCTCATCTTCGCTCATAACTGCAATATGCAGTATCGTTGCTTTTTCTCACTTCGCTCATAGCAAAAATATTATGAAATCAGTTTCCGTTTCGAAAAATACAAAAATATTTATGCAATAATGAGAATTCTGCTATTCATTCCACTTTAAGGTCTCTCTAGAAATGTATATAAGTGTATTTAATGACAGCCACACTAAACAGCACCACGCACACAAAACTCACAGCACACGCGCAACGACTTGATAACAAAAATCTTATATGAAAATGTTCACACGCATCGTTTATATCTTGGAATGCAATTAAAAAGACTTGTACTCCGCGAATAGCTGAATATCAACACTTTGGTGAGCAAAATTGAAGGCAGCGCATAAGGAGTTCTTTACCCACAGGATATAATATGATGCTGAAAACATACGGCGTGGCTGATTGGAGTATCAAAAATATAAAATATATATAAATACATACATATGTATGTGTGCGGTAATAGGTTTTAGTTGACTGTATGCGTAAATTAAGCTAAAAATTTTATAAATAATTAAATACTCAATTTTCGTGATAGCAAAGACAGAATTCTATAAAGTTTTGTCATATAAAATACATACAAACATAATTAAATGAGTTCTCGTTTTATTTCTGTTTTATTTAGTTTTTATTTTAATTATTGCGTGCACACATTATACTAAACATATACAGAATGTCTGTTTTCCTAGTGTTTTCGTTTAGTTTTGCGCCCCTAATTCGCTAAATATTTTACTTATACTTTGTAAATTATTTTGTACTGAGTTGAAAACAATACAATTGTTATAAAAAAAATTGCGTAATATTTTATAGTGCGAGATAATGTAACTAAATTGTTTCAAAATAATATTTTTATGTTAACAATTGCCAAAATTACACTGTTATAGTAATATTAATGATAGGATATTTTCTAAATTTTGGGTAAATATGCATACTTTGTGTCGCTTAGCGTAAGCGAAAATTAAATATGAAACAAAGTGGAAGTGAAATTAAAATAAAGTAATATACTATAAGAGTAATGCCTGTGTCATTTGCTTACGTTTAGTGATATAATGGTAGGCTATTGTAGACAGACTTTCAAGGCTTCAGCTTCCTCCTCCAGATAGTCCAATTTCTTCATTAATATAATCTACAAAACAGAAACATAAACAAAACACAGTAAGTTTACGAGATATAGGCTTGAAAATGGAAAACTCAGTAAATTAGAAGCACGTCAAAGCAAATAAAAAGGAACATAGACCCATTAATCTAAGATTATTTTGGTGTTTTTAAGAAGTCAAAATAAGTAGACGAAATATACGGACAATTTACTTTTCACTTTTTGAAAAGGAAAAAAATCTGCCAGATATTTGTCGTTATTATTGTTGCAAAGGCAGAAAGCATACATAAAGTAATTTCTAGGAATGGTGCCGAGTCGACAGTTCTTGGCCAGATAAAGATCCGGCTCCGTTTCGGTTACTTAGACCTGACTGTCGTGGGAGCGAATCAGAATCGAAACGTTGAATATTTTTTTGTATTTTCTGAAAAAACTTAACACATATAATAATATTTTTTAAACAAATCAGATTTTTTAATCACAAAATAAGGACTTCGACGAAGAAAAAGCTAACCGACTTAAAAAAAAATCAGAGATTTTGACGTGATTTGTTTTTTTCTGAAAATGAGGGGACTTTTCCCACATTAAGTCCAAATAAGGAGAAAAAATATATTTAAATACAGTACTTTAAAATAAAACGTATTTGGGTTATAAAAAGGTTAGTCTACCCCAAATTTGGTAAAAGAAAAAAAATTTGGTAAAAGGTAAGAATAAAAAACCAAAACTTATATGACTTTTTCACATAATTCCTCCTTATAAAAAAAAAATCAGAAATCGAATTTTGCTTACTTTAGCTGCGGAGATAATTTCTTTCGCAATTTTCATTGGCATATGCTCCACTGATCTTACTAAGTCAATAGGTTTGCATTTGGCTATATCTTCGACGGTCTTAAAACCCGCATTATAAAGTTGTTTCGCACGATTCTGCAAATAATAACAGATAAAATATAATTGCTTACTCAATGATTTCATTTGCTTACTATTTTAACGGCTGGCAAATCAAGCAACGGTTCTAGCTCCATTGTGCCACAACGATCTAATTTTACGAGGACACGTTCGAAAAGTGCTTTATAACACCAAAAGTCATCCAATTGTTCACATAAGCGCACTATTGCACTGGCGCCAGCGGCCGACTGATTGATTAGCGTTTGCAACATGCCACGTTCCACGTTATAACGGGACGCTACTACATGTATAGGTGTAAGATTTAAAATATCCACCAAAATCAACACTTTATAAAGGCGATTTAATTTCACTTCTAACGGTCCTTGAACCGATAAGGTTTTTGCCATTTTAACAGCAATCGCTTCGGTGAACCCGAGTAGATGGAAGAGTGATTGTGTGGTTTCATCCAACAACATATATGCGCGATAAAGGATACTAGTGTCGGTTTGGAATAATTCATCACCTTTTGTATTTGAATTAAAGCTCACAACGAGATACAACAAGTGTGCATAGTTAGTTAGTATTAGTTGTTTTTGTGCCAATTTTAACTCGGCATGTATGGCATAGGTCCGTTGATAGTCAATGCCGGCTTTAAAGGCCGCACGACCAATATTTGTCAGCTGGAAGCGTGTAGATTTACTAATGAAAAGCCGACGATGCTCTTGTGATGTACGATTGGCTGGATTTTTTACATCCTGTGTGGTAAGTATGTTCGATGTATTACGTTGCACAGCTGCCGCCGGTGAGCATAATTCCAATACTTTATGCTTGAACATCTCACGTATTAGTTGGAGTACCATTTGTTCGGTGGAAAGTTGTAGTTGAGATGCTTGCACAGCTAGCAAAGTGCTGCCAACCAGACGATACAAATCCGAACGACAGGCGGCAATTTCCAAACCTATCGCACTCAACACCAAGCTCTGTAGGAATATCGATTTTATGTAAGTAAATATTATTATTTTTTAATTAATAAATAAAATTTGCACATACTTGCAATCCAATACAATTTTCATAGTCCAAAGAAGTGATGGCCTTATCCATTGGTGAAAATAACATTTCGCCAACACGTACATTGTCACGGCTAGTTGCAATTAGAAAACTTTCACCAGCTTCGCCCATGCCGGCGCGGCCCGCGCGTCCGACCATTTGTTTATAGCGACAGAGTGTCATAAATTCTGCTCCCACATAAGGTGCGCGTATTATGACACGTTTTGCGGGCAGATTAACACCAGCCGCCAAAGTCGAGGTGCAACAGATGACGCTTAAGACGCCAAAGCGATAGGCAGTCTCTATGAATTTCCTTTCATCCATTATCAGACCGGAGTGATGATAGGCTATGCCATAAGGTATAGTCTTAGCTAAAACATCACCCAGCACGCCACACACCTTATCCAGTGCATCCATAAGATCCTGCTTTTCACGTTTGCGGTGTTGCAAAAACTTTCTAAATAAATTGAATTGTTTTAGAAATTATCTTTATTTTTTAAATAAATTAAATACTTTGGTAAAATACGACTCAACAGCAAAGCAACATTTTCACAGTTTTTACGCGACGGACAAAATATAAGCACGCAGTGTTCGGGTGCACATTCTGCCACCAAACCAGCCAAGTGATCTGGATCACAACGTGCCATGGATTCACTATACTAAATATTGAAAAATAATAGTAAAATTATAATCACACGCTCTCTACAAATATCTTATGCTAGCTTACTTTATAATCAACGCTTCGATTGTAGACAAATACTTCTTCCAACGTTTTGCCTGCCGAGTTTATCGCCAATATATCATTGCCACATTTAATATATTCTCTTAATTCCACGGGCCGGAAACTTCGTGTATATACATCTGCTTTTAAGAAGGTGGAAACCTCGGTTAAATTTCCAATTGTTGCACTCATTCCAACAATTTGTATATTAACTGTAGTGAATAAAACCATACATATAAATGCGTCTGCAATTATAAAACATATTGGAAAAGTACTTACCATCTATAAACATAATTTTGGTAAGCAGAGCCTCTAATGTGGCTCCTCGTCCTTTTTCACCTATCAGATGCAATTCGTCGACCACTACCAAACCTATTTCATCAGCGCGCTGTGCCTCGATTAAACTGTCCATCAAAACGGCACCCTTTTCAATAGACGCTATAAATATACATTTACGTTTTTTCCTTTTCATTGGTGGACATTTTCCCTTGCCGGCGGTATACTCATCCACAATGAAGTTCATGGCTATAGCGAATGGGGACATTGCACTGACCTAAATTGAAATATTTAATTATTTTCATGTCAATAATATATAAATTACGTATTCAACCGTTATACCTTTTCTTGTACTATGGATACATAGGGTAATATGAATAGCACATCCTTTTCGCGGCATAAGACCTCTCGTAGCATTAATATTTCCGCAACTAGTGTTTTACCACCACTTGTTGGCAAAGCGTATATTAGGTTTTTGCGCATGTGAATGGCTGGTAAATTTAAGCATTCTTCTTGCCATTCTTTAACATGTAATTAGTTTATTATTCACATAATTCCGTAATATGTAAAACAAAAATTACTAACCATATAAGTTTTGTATACCCTTATGCGTGAATATCATTTGTTTCACTCTGTCCGGTAAGCCAAAAAAATCTCCCTTACTAGGAAAATTATTTTCAAGTTTATCAGAGAATACTTGGGAGTCCCAATCCAGTCGTGAAAGATTCGTCAGAACAGTCGCATTTGCGAAATCATTGTTCACCATGTATTGGCTTGCAGGAATAATAGTATTTGTGGTTTCTTCATTATTTACTTTGCGTTTAATTGGCGGGGGTGCATGTGGCACCTTGAATATTGCAACGTCATTTAAAAATCTTTGGGAATTTTGTACACTTTCAGTGTCAACCATCAAATCAGTGAAGACTTCATTTTCTTCATCTTTCGTCAAATCTTCAATTTTAATATTTGCAAAAAATGTATCATCTATCTTTAACTGCCTTTGACTTTCATCAATTGCATTGCTATGCAAATTAATCGTACTAAACATGCTATCATCTACATGAAAGTTGTTACTACTATCTGTGTTTATTATGGTAGCATTTCTCACCGGTGGTTCATTTGTGCCTGAATGCTCGTTAGGGCTACCGAAAAGCTCAAGTGGAGTTTCATTAAGCAAATTTTCCACCGCGGAAACAGTTAAGTTATCGGTGGTTGTATTGGAAAATATGCGATTTGTTTCATTTTCAGGCTGTATACTTTCTTTACAATTGGACATGACATTATCCAATACAGACTTTGACAAAAATGTGTCTTCTTTGAAGTCATTGATTTGGAAACTACTATTCGTCTGTACTGCAAGTAATGTTGATTCCCGATTTATGTCCATTGTCAGCTGCGCGCAAAACAAGCTAGTATCATTTTCCAGGGTCTGTAAAACCGAGTTGCTCTCGCTTTCAAGTTCATTAGAAATGTCTTTATAATTATTCGCAGAATTTAGTTTCGAAACCGTGAAGAAGCTGTCCTCCTCCTCATCTGACACAAAAAGATTTTCGGTTTGATGTACATTGTTCTTAAAATTTGTATTCAGACATTTTCGTTTAGTTGTTATTTCAGGAGAGCCCCATTTAACTTTTCGTGTGTTTTTCGACATTAATGTCAACGGTGTAAGTTGAATATTTCTGATAAAGAGGTTTTGTGTTATTTAAATGCTAATAAAAATCAAAAATCATTACACTTTTCTTACTTAATTCTAGATTTGAATTGCGCGTTTTTTTAAATTGTATGTAAATAAAAAACATATGGAAATTGACATACGAAATAAGAATGTACAGTGGCACCACGAAAAAATGTTCCTATCCCCACAATAATTATAGTAACGATTTCTGGATAAATCGTCTACATCAGAACTCACTCTTGCGTTCTTTCACTGGATTAATAAAACAAGTTCCAATTTAATGTCTATACACTTATCTTTATTTCAATGGATACATATGTACATACATAACAAAGTATATAATTTTCTTCAATTATCTCATGACTTCAGTGGTGTGAACGGTAGCAAAGTTAATCTGTGCTACCAAATCAATAAATATTTCAAAATATGCAAGTGCCTCCCATTTTTGGTAAAATAATAATTTTCTTTGTCATTTCCTTTGCCTCTAAGTTTCCTATTTCTACTGTTAAACTAAAAGTCAGCTAAATAAATAAAAATAGTATATCAACAGCTGAAAATATTTAAAATATACAGCAAATATTTTTCTTTATTTTTAAATAATTAAACAAAACAGAAATGACATCGAGAGACGGAATTTTCTCAGAATTGCCGCCCAGTTTTGCGGACTTAACGGAAGCAGTGGAGAAAACCGAAATGCTAATTGCAAGGAAAAAATTGGTATGCTTGACCTTGAAACAATAATTTCTTTTAATAGATGCCAAAATTGCTTATTTTTTTTAGAATTCCAAGTTATTTTATGATATGCTATTGGGATTTCGAGTGTTGGAGAATGCACTGCAACATAAGCAGTCGGAAGCTTATGAGCTGGTTATAAGATGGACCAAACAATTTTTGGTAAATTAATATACAGAGAAAATTCATATTTTTATTTAGAAGAAAACATATGTACATATGTCACAATTTTATACTTTTAGAAAATTCAGTCCAACCTTACAAATCAACATGATGGAATTCGCAGACAATTTGAAAAAGTAGTCCCTCCCGCAATCACATATATTATTGGTTGTTTGCAGTACAAAACAAAGGCTATAATCTCTTATCACTACCAATTATTGGAAATGATACATGAGTTATTACTTAACCTACGACCGGGAGTTCTGGAAAACTTAGCTACATTCGAAACGGGTGTTATGTATGTATATGTTTGTGGCTACTCGAAGTTAAGTTAATAATTCGTTTGTGCGATTTACAGAGCTTGCGTTTGGTTTCCCATAGGATTTGTCGGCGATTTTAATACACAATTGTTGGCATTGCGTTTATTGGCAATGTTATTAAAATGTGTAGACCCAAAGCGACTGCAAAATGAACTCAATAGTATTCGTTGCACAGACAAATCAGTTTTAAAAGATAAATTAACTGCTGCTATAGCTGTTGCCAATTTCCATACTGCGAAATTCGAAAACGTAATATGAAATCTTTATTTAATAATGAATTTATGATTTTTGATTTATTAATGATAATTTATTATACAAATTTAATGTTTTTAGACGGCTAGGGATCTTTTGAACACTTATAACATGCATTTGGCAAAAAATATTCTAGTTTATTCATTTCGTTGCAAATCATTCAAGTTCGGAGAAAATATAATTTTTTTCAAGCCTTTGGTAAGCTACTTATATTAGCAGCAGAATCACATTTTAATAATTATATTTCGTAGAATGTAGAAAATTTTTGGATAGACTTTAATTACTGTCCACGTACACTCTCGTTCAATGGGCGTTGCCAAACAAATACCAAAGAAATATATGCAAACTGTTCTGCGAGTCTAAAAATTACTAAATTATCCCTGTAAGTTCATGCCTTAACCGATTTATAAATTAAACATTTTATTTATTTACGTTTAATCTTTGTTCCATATAAAATAATCAGCAATAACTTAACACTCACCGTGCATTTTCAAGCACCAGTACAAATTTTTAAGGAAACTAATGATTTACCTGATATAAGTCACATTACAACAGCTAAAATCATTATACCAAGAGATGAAGCTATGCGTTTATTGGAAAATGAATTTATTTTGAAATACTTTAATGAATCCGCTCTGCCAAATCTGCATAACAAAATTTCATCATTTGTTAAACCAACTAATATATCCACACCACTTTCAAATACTGAAAATGCCGAAAAGGCGATTGGTAGCAAAACAAACAAAGGCAGGAATGATTATCGCAACATAGAGAACAAGGAAAATATTTCACCTGAAGAAGGAATTACAGGTAGAAGTGAACAAATATCAGTTCATAAGAGTAAAACCCGATTAAGTATGAAAAGTTCATAAAATATTCCCCTATTTTCTTAATCTTTTAGACACAAGAAGCGGAACATCAACCCAGAAAAAAACTTCAAAACAGTTTCAAAAAAGCTACGAGATTTTAATAGGTTTACCTAAGAGTAATAACGAGAATAATGAAAAAAGCAAAGTCTGCAATGCAAAGTATAAAACAGCAAATTCCACGGAAAAACCTAATTTTCAGTTGCCACATTTACCAAACTTGCAAAAGAAATTCGACCAAGACTTGTCAAAAAACACACGTAATCGTAGTACTCAAAGAAAAATAGTAGACTACACAACAACCACTTCAGAATCACAAACTTCTTCACAAATATCTACAAACCATTTAAATGAAAATGCCAAACAACCGCGAAAACGTTTCTTTAAAACTCAGAACTACAACTCCGACACTGATTATGTTCCCAAAAAAACTAAACGAGTTTCCCGCCCACGAAGTACCAGGTTTGTATTAAGCATTCCTTGATTTATTGTTTCGTTTTTTTTTTTTTTGTTTTTCTAATTAATTACTCTTATGGCAGAAATGCAAAGCAAAAAAGTTCTAATACTTCTATAAATAAGATGAAAAAAATTAATGAGGTTAAGCCCATGTTGTACTCGAACCAAGAACTTAAAAAAACTATTGCAAACACGTGTACTAGTCACTTCACTGAAGAAGTTAGTGCTAATTTAAACCATCATTTGCCAAATTCAACAACAGTAGAACAGTTATCCAATTGCGAATTAAATGCGAATGTTTATGAAGATCTCACCGTAAGCGATGCCGAGCCAGGACAATCATACCGTAACTTTAGAATTCGGCGTAATCCGTTTGACGATGAAAATACTAACAATGAAGTAAAACGACCAAGAAATTCATTACCGCGTAGTACTAAAAAAAAGAGTCAACTTGTCGTTACCAACCTCAGGTCCACCAAACAAGGTGCAGAGAAAACGCTGGTATGTATAAAACTCAACGAAAATAAGAAAAGTTCTATATACTACAGATTTGCAAAAACATACAAATATGTTTTAAATAATATATATTACTTTTTGTGTATTTGAATAAACATAAAACAGTTACCTTTCTTATTTCTGGATGGACCTACTAATCACTTCATGCATACATGTACGACCTAACCTATTTTCACCTCGAAATACGTAAGAAGGCCAAATTCGCAGCATATTGCAGGAATAGTTTTTCTATGCTTCGAAATTACTTTATGTTTAACCTTTTAACTAATTCTTAATGCTGAGCACAGTTCAAATTTAACTTGGCTTGATTATATTCAGATCGTGGTATTTTAAGTTTGTCATGAAGTTAGTAAACAAAAACGCGGATCATAAAAATAAAGGGTAAAAAGCTTTTTTTGAATAATTAGTTGGACCCATCTGGCAACAAGCCCTGTTTTAAATTTTAACAGCGCCTTGACAAATTCGGATTTTAATTTCTGACCGCCTTCCGGAGCGTCATTTCGCATAAGAACAAAAAGTTGAAACCATTTTGTGGGAAAGAACATCCCTAAAGAATTTTGGCGGCTAAAGTTCATGGTCAAAATAATTTCTCTTTATTTTGCTCCAATGTTTGGACGCTATAACTCACGAAGATAAAAGAAACGACAATCATCAAACAGTAGTAGCGCGTGAAATGAGCTTTCCAAAAATATATGACCATCCGAATAAAACTGGAATGCGCTTTCACGCCAATCCGAAATACCGCAAGACTTTTGCAACTTATAAAAATTTTCAACTGATATTTTCCCCAGTTTATGAGATATCGACTGAATTTTGTCGAGTGCTTTTTCAAAAAGACATCTACCGATACGACCCCTAAGCATAATTCCCTAAAAGATCGAAATTAGTTTTGTTCCAATAAACAACAAATCTGTAGGAAAAATTTAGACCGATGTGCTTAGGAGGTCTGTGAAGGTTTTGATGTCATTCGAATGGTTGAAAACTTCCGTACAGCTTTTTTATTTTTTTTTGTAGCGACAGAAAACATTTTAATATTTCAGTCATTGAGGACAGTTTGCCGTTGAATCGAGTCGTTCCCGGGTTTTTAAACCCACTATTTCTTTTATCACAGCGGAAAATTACTATAAACTAGTTTAGATATTACTTTAATTGCAGTAAGGTGATTTAGTTTCTGCGCATTCATAAAATTCATAAATTTAGACTTGTGTTTAATGTGTATTTTTTCAAAAGGATCCATTTGATGCAGCAAAAACTTTGAAGATAACCCAATCAAAAGTTCAAAAACCAGAAGAAGCAGAATTCACAAATCAAAATATAACTGTTTATTCAACGGATATAGATGTAACACAGCAGGATTTAAACTGTGCTGTCGGTTGTAAACGAAAATTATATAACACAGAGACACTCAACGTAGAAAAGGCTCTGCCGATAGGAAATACTGAAAGAAATGAATATGAAATATCCAAAAGAGACGCGCAAATGCTCGAAAAAGCTTCCCTTTATGATGCAGTAAAAGAGATTGAAATGTGCAACAATTTGCCTGTGCCAGCAATTGATACTGAATTGAACATAGAAGAGCAAGTTGATGAAATTCAAGATTGCCGTCAGGATGTAAGCCAAATTGGCATTAATAACGTATGCGACTATGACGAATTTAGTGATTTTCCGACTTTTTCCACTCTATTGGATATCTCTGATATGTGTCTATCGCCTGAAAGTCAATCGAATAAAGATTTAACGCAAAAAGCTACACAACAGGCTGGCACTAACTTGGCACTGCCTACTAAATCAAAATCTCCAGCTCTAATGGATTATGAAAATAAATTGGAATCGAATAAAAGTGTCATATATTGTTCGCGATCTGAAAACGATAGTGACAGTGAGAAATCCACAATTTCAAATAACAATAGAGAATTATCTCTGACACAAACTTTGGAACTACCTTTACAACGTCAGCAACATGTGTTCTTAACACCACAATTACCGTTGCAAAATTTTCGAAAAACCACCAGCCTTACCAAATGCCAAGTAACCAACACCGGAACGTCGGTAATCACACAGCAAGACAGTTTTATACATCAACGTAAGTTTGTAGTGAATTTAGCAGCTTCAACGAATGCTCCGCTAAATCTCTCAAAAACCAGCTCGAGGATTACTGCAGCAACAACAACCAAAGCCGTGGTAGAAGAAAAGAGCCAAGTTAACGTGAATAGTTCCATACAAAGAAACAGAAGTTTTACCGCACCAACACCGAAAGCACTCTTACAAGGTATTTCGTGGTAGAATATTATTTCAGACTATCTTATAAAATTTTATATAAAGTATATTGTCAAGTAAATTTTACTTTTTTGTTTACGAAATTCACTAAGTTATATCTACTTAGGTTATACTCTAATGACATCTTTATATTACAGAGTCTACGGATATGATTGCCTCTTATAATAAAAATTTAAATATACACTTAGACCAGATTGAGACAAGTATCGGTTCGAATTCAGCCAATGCATATATTGAAAAAATTTGCGATATTGGCGAAAGTATGATAAATGAAATAGAACGCGAGCGAAAATCACTATGGGAACTGGAAGTCAACGCTGAACGACTCGCTCGTCAACTAGATTGGCAATATGAAGCTTATCAGCGAAAACGCCAGCAATTTCAATGGTAAATTTTTTATAAATTAAATTTTCGATGTAGATTATTATACTAACAATATTTTTTTTACAGTTTTAAACAAAATATTGACGATCTTTTACGTATATTAAGTAATATAAATTTATCAGAAGAAATTGAAAATGATGCTAAGCATAATATTGAGAAACTCCTCCAAACATCTAACTATATAACTGGCCAAGAATGGCGGAATTTTGTAAATGAAAGCACAGAAAATTTGCTTAAGGATATTTCCTCATTATCCAATTTATAGACCTCATTATCCAATATTTGAAGAATTAATAATCAATAAAAAATTTGAAGAAGTTTAATGTTCCTATTCGTTAACAATTAATTTGAGCATGAACAAAAAAGGGCAAATCCGACTACAATACCTTGAGCAGTTGATTTTTATACAGGATATAATCTGTATTTTGATTTGATCGGTCAGTTTGTATTACAGCTGTATGCCAGTGATCCAATATGTTCTTCGGAGATTGTAGCGTTGCCTTGGATATTAATCCATTCTAAATTTTGTGAAGATATTTAGACAAATCCAAAAGTTTTCCAATGCAACGATTTGATTGCGATAGTTTATTTTGTATGACAGCTATATGATATAGTGGTCCGATATCAGCGGATTCGAGTAGCTTATTGGGAAGAAAAAGGGGAGCAAAATTTCACATTGTCTATTCAAAAACTAAGGGACTATTTCACATACATGTGTATATACACACACAGACAGAGGGACAAAAGCACATAGCTAAACCATCCTCTACCGTGGCTAAAACGACTCAGCCCGTCAGGCTGATCAGTCTTTATATGGTCTCAGAAGTTTACTTCTAGGTGTTACAAACATTTTGACAAACTTTATATATTCTGTTAGGGGTATAAAAAACCAGTAAACGCTATTTTAGGAATTTTTTGCAACATTTCATATAATTTTATTAATACGAAATTTTAACAATTATTCGTTTCTTACACTTAGCAACTTTAATACCTCTTCTTTATATCTTCCCAAATTGTATTCATTTTCGCCTTCATTTATAAGCAATTCTACGGTTTGTGCAAAATCTTGGCTGACTTTCAATTTCGCTGCGTCAGTAGGTTTGCCCCAATTTATTATTGCCTCTGCCGTTTGTTTTGACTTATTTCGTTCAAAACTATAATATTCCATATCTGCTTCCGATTTGTTTTGTTCCCATGGTTCAGTAACAAATGATTCATGATAGCAAGCCGTTAACAAATACATTGCATAATCATAGTTTTGTTTCCTCAAAGGACATCTATCCGCCACAATTGTTAGTATACCGGTGTTCGGGTTGTAACGATCACCAACTAAACGCAAAAATTTATCCTTTGCATGTGCATCAAATTTCAAATCTGACAACTTAATATTCAGTGTTACACGTCGAGCATCTGGATTGCGTATGGTGGGTAGAGCATGACAGTAATCTGTACTTTTAACTTCGATAGGAAAATGTTTTTCCCATTTTTTCGCGGTCTCTAAACCTTTAGGCCAAGGTGTACAAAATTTTTTCAAAGCTTCACATTGTTGACGAATGGCTGGTGGGGTTAAATGTAGAAAATTTGGAATTTTCATAAGTTCCGCATTGGCGAATTTAGATGGAGGTGCTGCACCCTTTTCTGTGTAACCTTGCCGCAAAGGCAACGGCACACTGCTTGGTTGAAATGTACGTGGACCCGGCCACACAGCAGTCCAGTCTTGATCCGTTGCCATTTTGAGGTGACGAGGCGGCAACGCTGCTTCTTTTTTGAAAACACGACGTTTCTGTTGATCTGTTTGCTTAGTAGCACGCAAGTTGAGTACACGAAATTCTTAAGTGGAAAAAGTAATTTTTATTTATATTTTACTCTTTAAAATACTTGACGATTCTAACCTTCGTCGTTAAATTCATGCTTGGTGCCAGCTGCTGGTTCCTCTTGTGTCTGACTGTATAGCCGTTTACCTGCAGCTGTGCTGGAATTACGTAAATTCCTCTCAAGCAGACGTGTTAAAGATGCCATTTTCTTTACAATCGACCGTTCGCAAAAATCGTTAAACTATTTCACTTACAAGTTATGCAGTCATTAATTTTTTCAGTTAAATTTGCTAAAAACTAATGCCGTAATAAAATTAATGGCACTAAAAAGAAAAACATGTCAAAAGAATACCAGTGTTGTCACTTTAACGATTCGAATAGTGTTGCTTACACCTTATTGGAGATTAACACTAATGGCTCAACCACACTCAACTTTCGGCGCTCTGCTTGAAAGCTCACATTTTAACAAAAAAGCGAAGAAAGCAAAGGGCATGTCACAATGAACGCATTGCTTTCCGTTCTACTAAGGCATAAAAATGGCAACAAAGCGTATAAAGATAAGAGTTGCACACACTTTGCTTTGCTTTCCTACGTTTCGTTTCAATGTGAACGCTCTCAAACAAAAGAATACATCGAACTTTCCTGTCAAACCAAACACATGAAGCAAAGCGCAGCGAAAGTTCTATGTGAATTACCCATATGATTCAGTATATGGGTTTCTAAACTACTAAGATATATGTAAGTATATCCATCATATATATTAAATACGAACAGAAAACCAAATATTTTTGAGCAGTGAGTACTTTATCAATTATAAGTAGTTTTTTACAAATTGGAGAAAATATCCGCTATTACCGATAGCCCCTTAACTATACTTCATCAGCTGTTTTCTCTTATCAATGTTTTATTGTGTTTTAAAAGAATACATGTACATATGAAAATAATAATGTGTGAATAATCTTTTTCGCGATCATTAAGATTTGTTACGAGTAATTTTTAGCTTAGGAAAAGATAAAGGTATACAAATCTCTTTGACGAAGAACACTACAACCAACTGAACAGAACTGAAATATGGCATGGAGATAATTTGTTATTATTAAATTGATAAGATACAACAAGTGCTATAGTATGTGTAATTATCAGATTTTATAGCACGGTACTCATATAAATAAAAATCTGTAAATACTTTGTTATTCTCAAAAGTCGTTGATTGCATCTTACTCATAATCTCATATGTATATCGGGCTGTCCAATCGCAAAAGTTGTTAGTTGCTGTTTTCACTCGCATCAAGCGCATATATACTACGGTTTCTGTAGCCATTAAAAGGGCAGTTAAAAATATCTTGACTTAATTTTAGCTTTTCTGCATATATTTATTCTTACAAGATCAAAATGGGTAAACCGGACTTGGACAGACGTGTTCTCTCTATACAAAGTCACGTGGTACACGGTTATGTCGGGAATAAAAGTGCTACATTTCCATTACAGGTAAAATATATGACCAATATACATTATGAATGCTATCATCATTGCTGAGTAAACATTTATAAATTTACAGGTATTGGGTTTCGAAGTTGACGCCATAAATTCTGTGCAGTTATCTAATCACACTGGTTACAAGGCCATTAAAGGGCAAATATTGCAAGAAAAGGAACTTGGTACGCAATAATTATTCCTTAAAAAGTTCAATGTTAAATTTATATGTTTTTTAGTTGAACTCTTTGAAGGATTAGAGGCCAATAACTTGCTACAATTTTACTCTCATTTACTAACGGGTTATACGGGTAATGGATCATTTTTAAAACGAATTTCTTATATTGTAAAAAAGCTTAGGGAAATCAACCCCCGTTTGATATATGGTAAGCTATATCTAAATATCAACAAACTATTTTATTGAAGCCATGTTTAAATTAAATTTAACATTTGTCTTACTAAATGTAGTTTGTGATCCTGTCATGGGCGATAACGGCAAAATGTATGTACCTGAAGATTTACTGCCAATTTATCGTGATGAAATTATACCCCTTGCCGATATAATAACTCCAAACCAATATGAAGTAGAATTACTAACGGAAAAAAAGATTACTAACGAAGAGGATGTTTGGTCGGCGGTTCAATGGTTTCATGACCGCGGTATCGAAACAGTGGTGATTTCTAGCAGTGAACTGGGCCGAGAAAATGAGTTACGTGCTTTTTTAAGCAAGAAAAACGGCAGCCGCTATATAATAAATATTCCACGTCAAGGGAACGGTATATCATTTACAGGTAATTATGGTTAAAGGTGTAAAAATATGGTACATGATGCAAAAATTAATTCTTGCGTCAATTTTAGGTACTGGTGATCTCTTCGCTTCGCTTTTCCTGGCACACAGTCACTCCACGAATGATTTGGGCGTCGCTTTTGAAAAAACGATAGCGTCATTGCAAGCTGTAATAAAACGCACACTTGAATCAATGCCCGAGGAAGTTTTGTCCGGCAAACGTAAAGTAACTGCACAAGAGTGTGAACTTAAATTGATACAAAGTAAAGGTGTTATTGAAAGCCCATTGGTAGTGCTGAAGGCACAACAAATTAAATAACCGTAAAGCCGTTTTTATTTTACCGGTTTGTTGACACAGAACAAAAGCAATCAATCCCTATGACGTTTAACTGGCATTTTGAGTCTACACATTCTATTTAAAAACGTTTACAATGTTTACATTTGATAATTATATTTACGTATGTATGTTTGTAATTTGGCTGTACTTCGCATTGTTATATTATAATATTTAGAGGACAATAATAAATGTAAAATATTGTATGCAGAAAAAGAGAATTCCATTGAAAAGCATTCAACCCAAATGTTCACGCAAAACGTTTATGTTGTCACTCTAACGTACACAAGCAATTGCAATGACAATAAGTTTGTATATAAAAGCTTAACGCTGTGTAAATAGAGGAGACTATTTTTAGAAGTGAACGAGTGACTAAGATGATCCGTTTAATTTCATTAATACTTTACTTGTGCGCTTTGCTTACGACCGCCTTGACTCAAGTTGTTGGTGTTGAAAATGTGTCGCCAGCTGAAGCCTCCATTTTGCCGTATTCGCTTAAAGCACCTATTGGGAATGATAATGGTGGCCGATATAAACTCATGGGGGTTAATCCTTCAAACAGCAATCAAGGAGTTGAAAACGAGCTTATCGAACAGCACAATATAAATAGTCCACAAATCCGTCGGAGTGAAGATAATTGGGACCGTATATCAGTTAATTATAAAAATCAAGTAGCTGAAGCAAAATCGCCTTTTAACGAATTCGGTTACTTTAACCCATATGCAGTTGCACCGCATATGTTGCATTCGGATATAAACCATTTCGGCGTTGGCACTGTTGCGGCGTCTCTACCAGTTTCACTGTTGTTGGCACTTAATCTTAGTATGCTTTTATATTTATTCGTTAATACTGTGTCGGTGTTGTCGGCCACTGCGTTGGGTATGAATTTTCGCCTACCTTATAATATGCACGAATACCACAGACGAGGTGAATATAGCAATAAATATAATTAACGCGAGTATCACACACGGGATGAATATATCAATATATGTACATGTATAATTAAAGCTAAATTTATTTGCAACTGGAGTAGAGCACAGAAATATATGTACATGTAAATGTCGTATTTTCACAAATACAATTTTATGTTCGACTTGTGTTTTTAGTTGGAAATATTTCACACCAATAAGCTGCTTGTTTTGTGTTGATGTAGTTGTTCCAACGTTAGTGTTAAAAAATCTTAGATTTAAATATATTGATATAAATACAATGTATCTGAATGATATATGTCTATATGTATGTAAGTATGTGTATATATGATTACTTGCAATATAGAGGATGTAAACTATAATACATAGATTTGGACTGAAAGTCAAGTGTAAACTAAACTATTTCTTAACTCTAAAAGAGGCAGCGCGGTTTATTCGAACGATAGGATCATTGCTATTAGCATTTGCTGTGCGCACTGCTTGTCGTTTCACAATATTCGCTGTTGTCGCAAGCGCTGGAAAAAATATAAAATGTAGTTAAAATTTCACTACAGTATATAATTTTAATACTTACATTTAACCATAATACTACGTGGACTTTTACGTACGCGACCCGGGCTGAATTTTTTATTTTCCTTTTGTACACCAGCCGCTACAGTTTTTAAAAGCCCATGATGATTAAATGTTTTTGATTTCAACAATACTGCAATAAAAAATTGTTAAGTCAACTTCTTTAAAATTAAGTTTATTGTAATAAATAACCACCATTCTTCATTCGATCCTTGTTGTTCGTTGGCACTTTAGCTATTTGCTCCGATAGTATATTACTGACAAAATTCTTTTTTCTCATTAAGCTGTTGCTCTCTGTTGCTGACTTTTTCGCACTCACATCCGTACTCGTACTGTACTCATCATCTGCGACACACGACAACACATGTGTTTCATCCATAATCGTATGTTTGATTGTAGGTTTTTTGAAATTACTAATGCAGTCATCAGAATCCGTGTCCTCCATAATATCTAAGTCAAAGTCATTCGTCAACTCTGTTCGTTCCGAACGAGGTCTTTTTACAGTACTTGTGGATGTGGACCCATCGGCGTTAGCAATTTTATTTAACCGTTTTCCGTTTTTTATCTTTAGTGTTGGAACTTCCAAATCTTCATCGCTGTTCCTTTTATAATCCACTTGACCAAAATGTGCATGTGTTTTTATAAAATGCTGTAATTGTTTGTATTTATCTTGCATATTTGTACTGAGATCATCATACGACTTATGTAGTAATTCGCATGCCATACCAAAGGCTTTGCGCAGTTTATCTGAATCCCGCAAAAATTCAGCATTTATACCGGATATGTGGTTGATGGTAATATCTTGTTTTGAATGACGCACTTCCAAGTCTTTCCCTTTTTCATAATTTTGCAAAATTTCCACATATTTAGATTCTTTTATTTCCTTCTTCAGTTTTTCTAAATTCTTATTTGCATCATGTAACTTTCGGCGATAGCGCGTAGATTCCTCTTCAAGCCTGGCGATTTCTTCATTGTAACCAGAGGTGGAAGCAGTAAACATCTTTAGGAATAATATAAGATAATGAAAAAATAATTATTGTTATCATTTAAAAATAAGTAAGAGTGATGATTTTAGTATATTTATATGTACATAATTAACTACTTTTGAAAAAAAAAAAAAAGAATTTTTATCATCCTTAGTTAAAAATACATACATTCATACGCAAAAAAGTTATTGTTTATTTAAAGAAAATTATGGAGTTCTTCATTTTTCATTAGATATCCATATGTAAATATGTACATATATACTTTAATACATAAGAGATAAAAAAGAGAGAATTGCCAAAAACGTTGCTAACAGCTGATCAGCCCATCTGTTGAAACGTCAAAATTCATAATTGCTTGATAAAGCAATAGAAGTATAAGTTCGAAATATTTGTATCTATAAAACCAAACGCATTATTTTAAAGATGTACACAAGAAGAGCTTTCTCGATTTTACGGAATTTTTCAACGCGTGATTTGCATTTAGGAAATTTAAATTTTTCTCAGACTTTCCCAGGCACAAGCAATGTTCTTAAAACCTTGCCCTTGGCTAGGGTACCACAAGCACAGTCAACATATATAAATACCTTATGGATACGAGGTTATGCAAAGAGCAAAGATAAGAAAAAGGAGAAAGGTAAAAAGGCGGGGAAAGTTGAAATCAATGAAGCACAGCTTCGCGAAGTAATAAATTTTGACGCCGTAAACGATCATATGCAGAAAGCAGTGCAACAGATGCGAGACGATTTTGTAAAACATTTGTCACTGCGTTCAACATCAGGCGCTATAGAAAGTCTGCGTGTGCATATCGACGGTGCTGAACATGAGTTACAAGAACTTGCACAAATTTCAAGAAAAAATCCTAAAACTATTGTTGTTAATATGATTGCTTTCCCTCAAACTATACCTGATGTTCTAAAATCAATTGCAAATAGTGGCATGAATCTTAATCCACAACAGGATGGAACTACTATATTTATTCCTATACCGAAAGTCACAAAGGAACATCGTGAAAACCTATCGAAAAATGCAAAAACTCTTTTCATCAAGTATCGTGATTTAATTCGAGACATACAAAATAATACTATAAAAAAATTAAAGAAACAAAGTGATATATCGAAGGATGATATTTTCGCTATTCAAACACAAGTAACCGCTATAGCTGACAAGTACATAGCAGAAGCCGATAAATTACTTGCAACGAAACAAAAAGAGCTAATTGGCGAATCATAGTAGGTAAATTATGAAGCTTAGAGCGTTAAGACTGAATTGTTTCGGTAATAAAAAATAATTAAAGTTGCCACATAAAATTTTTGTTTTATCTGTTTCAATTTAACATTACAAATATTAATGACTTTTTACTAGAATTATTATAAATTCTGCCTTTTAATGTTTTCGTATCGAATATAAATCTATTATTTCTTAAATTCACTTACCTCCTCTGATTTAGTGGAATTCCGCTCAAGTAGCGTATAGTAAGCTATATTTTCCTTCTTCAATTTCTCACGAAAATTCATACTCTTGATTTTGCTTTGATTGACAATAACATATTCTTGTGTTTTAATAAAAGTTGAATACACTTCATCGATCTTGCTATACCAGGCTTTCAATTCACTTTCATTATAAGATCGGGTGACTTCCGAGGATTTTTCAAGCTGAGTCACTTTAACTTTAAGACGTTCGTTTTCAGCCATAAGTTCTGTAACTTTTTTTATATAAAAATCTTTAGGCATGTTGGATTTGAGCACATTTTGCTTAAGTGTTGTTCGAATCTTCTTCGCTCGGCTCGCATACTAAAATATATTAAAAACATTTCATCATCAATTAATCAATAAAAAATATTATATTTAAAAAAAAAATTTACGTACTTTTAAAGTGTTGTAGGTGTCCTCGTATGTCAACGAACTCATTGAAACATTAGCTACCATTAAGGTCTGACAATTACCTCCAAGGGAATCCTTCAGTATACGTGTTAAGTTTGAATCTCGGTAAGGAATATGTTTCATTCCATCGGCCAATTTGTTGATGCAATTTCCTAATGCTAGTAAACTTTTATTTATGCTAGCACCTTCTTTAAAACGGACTCCTATTCCTTTTGTACTGGCAGCTCGTTCACTGCCAGCTAAATCAATCATAGATAATTTCACTGTGCGTTTTGTACCCGTTTTGCGATCTGTCATTCGAATGTGAACTTGGAAAATAGCATGAGAACGTGAACTCTCTGCATTAGCATCAGTTGGATGTTGTGTTCGATTTGAATTTCCTTGTGCCAGTAGTTGTAAAAGTTCATCGGCACTATAAATTGGTTTTAAAACGAGCCCACTAACAACTACACCATTTGAGTCCTCTCGCAGCTTTAATGGCCCAGTTTTAGTCAAAAGGTTCATTACTAACTCGTTGTAGACTTCTAAATAGCTTACGCCTACATCAAATTTATGAGTAGTGCTTTGAACTTGTATTTTTTCAAACAGTTCACGCATAGTTAGAAAAGTTAGACCAGGACATGTTTCACTGCCGAGCATAGTAAATGTCTTCCCTGCTCCAGTGGCACCATAAACAAACACGGAACAGTTGTATCTAATAATGCATTTAATATTAATACATGTTTCATAAGGATAATGTACAGTTGTCGCAGCTTACCCGTTCAACACTGAAGCAACCAAAGGTGATGTGCATTCTTCAAAAATTTGGTGATTTGTTGATTCTGGATCATAAACTCTATCAAAATCCATACTGATTTTTTTATTGACACGTTTTGTAATATCCCGATAGTTCTGTTTTGTCCCTTGAAAAAAGAACTCATCATCCTCTTCATCCGGATCAAAGAGCAGAGTGTTGTTGTCTAATACCTTGACAATTTGGCGCTGGTTTTGTTCCAACTCTCTTCGATTGTAGGGCCGCACTCTTACCACAACTTTAATGTTTGTTTGTTCTGTTGACATTTCGTATTTTTTGTAATCTAAGCTTTGTAAATATTTTTAAAATCAAGCTAAAACTAAATTTTCGTACAGCGTCTTGTTTATGATGGATAAAATTGTTTTTGCTGCCAGTTTGAATATTCAACTGTTTGAAATGATTTTTAGGTTGGTAGCATTGCTTATCCAATAGACAAGAATGTGGCCATATTTACAAATTGTTACATAGAAATTGAGAATTTTAATTTCAAGGTTTTTTTAAGTGTCGGATGTGGTTCACTTTCGATTATAATTGAATTACACATTATTAATTATTAATAAACTTTTGTAATAAAAAATATGATCCTTATATTCTCCAACATAAAAAAGATAAAATCAGATCAAAGCGCGTGACAATAGTAATTTTATTTTCATATAACAGATTTTTATTAATTTATTTATTGTGAGAGAAATGCTTTAACAAATCTCCTTAAATTTGAAATTTTAAACATTACTGTTAACTGGATATAATAGGTATTAAAATAGATGTAAAAATTATTAAAAATTCGTAACAGAAATTAAAAAAATTAAATATTAAAAAAATTGTCTTATGCAACTCTGCGTGCTATGTCGTTTCATCGAAACTGTACGCCATTTTCATTTTCCATTAATCGCATTGACAGAAATTTGGCGATTTGCGTCCTTTTGCAAAAGTATAATTATTTTTAGTAAACTTGTTGAAATCTAAGCCGGCAAATAAATTATTCTAAATAAGTTATTTCAGCTGCAAAATTTGAAATAGTGCTAAATTATGAGTTCTGTGTTATTTGCTTGCTCAAAATGTTTCTCAAGACATCCATTTGAGGAATTGTCTGCAGGTCAACAGCTATGCAAGGTGAAGATCAAATTTATTTATGGTGGCACACAATAAGAAATTGAAACTCTTTGAAAATAATGTGTATAGAATGACGTAGTTAAACATTTTGTCGAACTGTGACGCCAATTTACGAATCTATATTATTGCTAAAGCAAATGCGCATTTGCAAATAGCATAGTGAAAGTAGCAACGGTGCTTTTTATTGAGTGAAAAGTTTTCCAATTTTCAATATTTGACAAATACTTTGTTTTTCAGAATTGCCGAGGAAATAGCTCCGTTGTTAAATGTACTTATTGTCGTACTGAATTTCAACCAACAAGGTAAGTACTACAATAAACCCAATATACATATAAAATTCTTACAAACAAACATGAGAAATGTTTTCACTTCCAGCAAGAATCAGACAGCCTGTAAAAAATGTGAGCATTGTCTTAACAAGTATGGCAAACCTAATGCATGTGAATGTTGCAAGATTGTAGCGGCGTTTGGAAACTCAAAATGTATAAGGTCGGTATACATGAGACTTATATTTTTATGTAGTATCTAGTTTGGTATATAAATGGATTCATAATTTCAAATGGATGCACAATAAAAAAATATGATACGGGTTTGGAAAATAGTATATAAAGAGTAAATTGTATATTAAATTAAATTTAAAAGAATCTACTTTGGTTAAAGCATTATATCCCACACATTTTTTATATTGTGCTTTCGTATTTTTGTATAGAAATTGTTAAGCTCTTAATTCTTTGTTAAACCAAAGATTGTAGTCTCTTATGTAGATTATTAAAAAAAATCCCTTTACAAATGCAACGTTTATGAACGCAAACATTTCTTCTTCTTTTTTTCTCCTGCAACATATATCCATAAATACTCCTGTACCTTGCCTGTAAATGCAATGATTGATAGATGTGCAACCTACGAAGCGAAATATGGCCCACCGATACAATGTGATGAATGCAAACAGCGATGTGCTTTTGATAAACGTGACGAGAACAAAAAGGTTAGAAAAGGAATAACACCTCATATACGCGAAATTTCGCGATGAAATCTAAATTGTATGTTGGAATATTAAAAAATTCGATTTCATTTAAGAAATAATATGTTCAGGAACGTTGCGTATAAGAAATTCCCGAAATGTATGCGTTCATAGACTTAAATATATTTACCCTATACTCATTCATATAAAATGATTGAGAATATTTAATTAGACCAACTTTTTTTTATTATCCGCAGGTGAATGGTAAATTGCTTTGTTGGCTGTGTACCAGTTCATTTAAGCGCGCTCTACTTAAGGCTCAGCAAGAAGGACGAATATCGGCTAAAAAACGACAACATGAAAAATCTCATCGCGAGAGTTCGACATCGGGAAAAAAATCGTCTCGACCTTCAGCTGATGTCAAAAGTAGTGGCGCCGTTGGTGGGAGTGGAAGTAGTAATGCTATTACATCTTCAAGCAGTGATATGCCTGAAAAAATAAGTCGTACAGGATCTGGGGGAAGTGGTGGCAGTGGCAGTGGTAACGGCTCTGGAATGGGATTAAGTTCTATTGCAGCACCAGCAGTTATAACAATTGATCCCAATTCAGCGGATCATGTCGTGGCGATGACAAATTTAAAAGAACGTATCGCCAGTTTGGAAAAACGTCTACAACAAAAGGATAAAGAATTATTGGAAAAAGATAAATTAGTAAGCATTTAAGAGTGGTAACCCATAGAAAAATAGTTATTTTTGTATATTTATTTCAGTTGACAGAGCTGAAAGGCAAGAATTTCGAGAAGGAAATCGAAATGCGCAACAAGTTGAAGGAAGTTGATAGGTTACATGATATGAAAGTAGAGAATCTTAATCGTAAAGTTAGTAGTCTCTTAAAAGAATTAGCTGCGGTTAAGAAGAGCTCAAAAAAGAATGGAACAAGTGGCGGTGCAAACGCTAAGGAGCGTCAAAGTGAACGTGAAAAACGGGAAAATCTTTCACCCAAAGAGGAGATTGTTGAAGAGGAGCAATCGCGTGAAAAGGAAGTAAAAGAGGAAAAGATAGATAAAGACGAACTTAAAAGTGACGAAGAACAAGAAACCGAAGAAAAGAGGAGTGTGGGTTCTGGTTCTAATAGCCCGGTAACAAATTGATGATTGCCACAGTAGAATGTGTTAGTTAAATTGTATAACAAAATTTTACGAGTGTATGCAACGCTTCACATCAATATTCCACTTAATCAAGATGTATAAATTTTATACTAAATGTTTACTTTGTGAACCATTATGATGTTAAATTATGTTTTCAAGCATTATTTACATAATTATAAAATGAGCTGTTGTACCGTTTTTCATTAAAAATAAAAAATGTAAGAAAACTTAGTATCAATTATAAGAGTGTGTACATTAAGAATGGATGTCTATTTTTTTAATTTCCACATAACAAATGTTTATGTAAGACTTTATATTATTTTAAGTTGCTTAATGCACACTAAATCAATTGTCACTTTGTAGTTTGAGTAAGAATGATGTAAATTAAGGCTTTATTATAAGCTTTAGTTGTATGTGCATTGCAAATGATATTTTGGCTATTTAACACTTTATTTAATTAAAATTTTTAAAACTCAAGTTTTTAATTATTATGTTATGATTTCTGCAACGGCACTAAGAATATAGCTTATTTAAGTGAAGTGGAAAATCTTTAATTTGAATAAAAAACACATAAAAAGCACACTGCTGTTCATGGTTATTAACATACTTTATTTTTTTTAGTCATATTCGTAGGTGAATAACAGCGATTATTTGTCTTACACATGCTAGGTGAAAGTAAGAACTAAATATTAGATATTCAGCGCATGAATGCTCTATATCTATCAGGTAATCACATGGAAAATAGCATCATTTTGAACAGTATGCTTCAATTGATCAATGTGGCTTGGGTTTGTGGCCATCCACATAGAAATTTCGTGTTGCACTGGGCAACTGCAATTGTAAACCATCCAATTCCTTTGTTAATACTATTTGACAACCTAGACGTGAATTTTCTCGTAAAAAGGGCGCCATATCCAATAGGTCGTCTTCTTTTTCGTCCGCTTCCGGCAATTGATCGAAATGATTTCCGATTACGTACACATGACAAGTTGTGCAGGCCAGTGATGCTTCACAAGCACCTGTAAATTAAAATTGTAATACAATAAAACTATTTTCATTTCGTCGTCAGAAACCTTCCATTTCGATTCCATAACGATGTGCTAAGTAGAGAACATTATCACCAACTTTTCCTTTGACTTCAGTGCGTTTACCATCTTTGTCGATGTACGTAACACGAACACTGAAATTGTTACAAATTTTTAATTCATTGTACAAAGTGATTGTCTTAAGTTCTCAGCGTGAGTTCAAGCGAACACTTTGTAGTTTTAAGCATTAATATAGTTTGATAGCGAAAATAGATGAAATCGCACTGAGAAATAGGTGTTTTTGGTAAACTTTTTCGTACATTTCGTCGTCTGATTTGGGATCTTGCCATTCATATTCACCATGGAGAAGTGCTAGAACAATGAAAATTATATACCATTTCAATATAATAAGAAATTCAGTCCTTACTATTGGTAGTATGCATCCACCTCGATGAAGGCAACAGTTGAATGGGTGGATAATTATGAGAAATATTCCTAAATTGCCGCAACATTAAACGGATCATTTTAATTGTTTTTGAGGTTATTATAAAACAGCTGATATTTGTTTTTGCGCCATCTACGAATTACGACAGGCCGAACAGTAATATCGAAAATTCGAAGCCGCTATACATATTTGTCAAAAAGTTTTGCAGTTTGCTTTTATATTGTTTTTCGTAAACAATTGCTATAATTACAAACAAGTTTAGTATAATTTCTGGACGAATATTAATCATTTTATATTTAAGTGAGTAAATATTACCAATATTATGTATGGATATTCATCCAGTATAGATTGCTTAATGGTTAAAATATTCCGGAAAATTATATGATTTACGAGGCTGCTCATTTATATCTTTTCTTTTTTAGTAAATCCAAAAGCTATTCGTACCCGTTAATGGTGGCCAGCAGCAAATGACAATGGACAGAATTGATAGTGATATATTAAAAGTTATAAATTCTTTGGAATGTTCTAAAAAACAATGTCTTCATTGTAAAGATGGCATAGCAGCTATAACAAGTACTATTCGAAATACTCTGTTGGAAATTAATGACATTCAGGAGCGAAATCAGGAACGTCGCCATGGAGAGCTTATGGCTTTATTTGAAAAGTATTTCAAAAATTATCAATGTAAAGTTTTTGAAACATCAGCGAATGTAAGTTTAGATTGTTGTTGTTCTTTAGCAGTTAATTATTGTTTAGTGCAGTGATTATCAAAATAAATCCAAATCTCTTCTGTATGGTATGTTATATGACTCAAAAATGCCTCCCAAAAAAAAACCCTTCAACCGCAGCTTTGTGCCGTTTGTAAAATGGTCGCTAATTCACCAAGTGTAATGTGCGCAAATTGCCGCTCATGGACCCATTCCAAATGTGCGAAACTTAATAGAGCGGAATTCACCGAGCTAGCAAATAAAATAAAGCATCAAGGTCATCAATGGAAATGTGAAACATGCCGTTTGGAGGTTAGTATCGTCACTCAAGATGATCTTGACTGTGAAAGTGACGACGATGGAAACATCACCATGCTTAAACTTAAACGTCTGCTTGATGACCAGTATTCAAAGATCACAACATCTTTTGAGAGTAAGTTCAATAGTTTTAAGACCGCCATTGAAAAGAATGTTAATGACATCAGAAGGGAGGTCTCAAGTTTATCCAAGCAGCACAAAGATTTGTCTAATACATGTTCTACTCTTGATAACAGACTAAACTCAGTAGAAAACAAGCTCGAAACTTTCACTAGCGCAGCAGCTCCAACTGAGGAAATTTTAGCAGAGTTTTCCGAACGCAAAAAACGGGAATCAAACGTCGTTATGTTGAATGTTCAAGAGTCAAGGAGAGCTGATGGCAAAGACCGTCTTGATGAAGATAGAGCTACCGTCCAGTCCATCTTACCAATCGATTTGCCTGTCAGTTTGGATGAACTGAAACTCCGACGATTGGGTCGCCCAACTGCTGGCCGTAACCGCCCGCTGCTAGTGGAAACAACTTCCCCATCCGTTGCTCGCGCTATATTAAAGTCTAAACCACCCGAACCTGTTGACGGAACACCCAAAGTCATATTTAAATCAGATCTCACTCCCGCTCAGTTGACGCACCTCAAGAACCTTCGCACACAGCTGAGTTCTCTGGTGAAAAATGGGGATTCCTCGAAGACAATAAAATACGTTAATGGCGTCCCGAAATTAGTCAATAAGAATTTTCGCTCGTTCAACGATAAGGGAAATTCAAACAAACTTACACATCCACTATCAGAATGTGAGGGGACTACGAACCAAGCTCGGCAGTTTTCTCACAGCAGCAGCGATTAGTAGTTTTGATGCATTCTGCATCACTGAATCATGGCTTCACCCAGCTATCCATGATGGGGAAGTTATAGATGATTCATTCAGTATTTACAGGAAGGATAGAAACAATATCACAAGTGACGGTGAACGAGGTGGAGGTGTTTTCATCGCAATAAAGAAGTTTGTGCCCGCGGAATGTATCCCAGTCATTGATGATAGTATTGAACACATATATGTAAAAATCAAGTGCAATAGATCAGACATCATTATTGGATGTGTCTACATTCCTCCGAGAGCATCGCTAGTCGTATACCAAGCGTTCCTTGATACACTCCAGTACCTGAAAGAAAAGCACAAAAATGCCAACTTCCTCATCACGGGGGATTTTAACCTTCCAAGTAGCTCGCCGTATACAGACTGTGTAAATTTGCTTTATGAAGGCTTTTCTCTTTTAGAATGCCGCCAATTTAACAACATTCAAGCCGATAGTCACAATTTACTCGATCTCTGTTTCAGTAATCAGCATATACATGTTTATCACACACAGGCAATTACTACAATGGATCGATACCACCCAGCACTTGGTATCACGATTGAACTCCAGCTCAGCCTCAAACCAGTAACTATACCTTTCTATGATTTCCAAAGTGCTGACTATGGGAGTCTTAACGCATTCTATCAAAACGTTGATTGGACGGGACTGTATTCATCCACTACCCTTGACAGCAAATTAGTAGTCTTCTATGACATCATTCAAAGAGGTATATCTACCTATGTGCCTGTCCGTTCACAGAATAACAACAACTTTCCGTACTGGTTTTCAAGTGAATTAAAACGCAAAATGATACTCAAGAAGGAAGCCCATACTACCTTCAAGAAGTGCAACTGCAAAGAGAACTATAGAAAATTTAGAGAACTCAGGAAAGAATGTAAATTTCTCAATAAACAATGCTACAGGAATTACATAGACAAGGTTGAACGACAAGTACAAGACGACGCTAATGTGTTCTGGAAGTTTGTTAGACATAAAAAAAGAGGTAATGGTGACATCCCGTCCACCATGTACTGGAATAATCTGACGGCAGATTCAGGTATCGACATCAGCAATATGTTCGCATCCTTTTTTAATAGTGTGTGCAACCAAGATTCTCACCAGTGCTCACCACCAACTGAAGTAGAACCAGCTCCCACTGTCATTATGGATGAATTCGGGGTTAACATCAATGATGTCCGTATAATGTTGTCAACACTGAACTTGAAGAAAGGTGCTGGTCCGGACGGCTTACCAAATAGTTTTCTTAAATACTGTGCATACAGCCTCAGCGAGCATATTACACACCTATTCAGTTACTCTCTACAAAGCGGAGTCTTTCCTACTATATGGAAATCATCCTACATCTGTCCGATTCACAAGGACGGCCCAAAGTCTGAGGTCGTTAACTATAGGCCAGTTTGTATCCAATCAGCTTTGGCCAAGCTTTTCGAGAAGATAGTTCTTCCACAACTCACGGCATTCTTTACAAACATTATCACCAACAAGCAGCATGGTTTCGTCGGCGGTAGGTCGACTTCCTCTAACCTGTTTATCTACGTTAATTATTTACTAGATGCCCTAAACAATGGCCACTCAGCTCACACCATTTACACCGATTTCAGCAAGGCATTTGACAGGGTGGATCATACTATTCTGCGAAACAAACTTAGAAGATACGGTATATGCGGTAATGCACTGAATTGGATTCAATCATATCTTACTGGAAGGCATTTCCAAGTCAAAGTAGGTGGATACCTGTCTGCTAAGCATAATGTAACCTCAGGAGTACCTCAGGGGTCACATCTGGGGCCTATTCTCTTTAATATTTTTGTAAACGATATTGGCGATAACTTTCAATCGGAATTTTTGCTTTATGCAGACGATCTGAAGATCTTCAGAATGATAACCAGTGAGCAAGATCTTCGGGTTCTTCAGAATGACATAGACAAGCTTTCGTTGTGGTGCCGATTAAACAAATTGGACTTGAATGTAAAAAAATGCGTAACTGTATCCTACTCACGGTCACATATCAGAATACCAGCTAATTATTTTCTAAACGATGAATTGTTAAGTGAAGTGGATCATGTAAAGGACCTGGGTATCATCATAGACAATAAACTGACGTTTAACAAGCATATTGAAAAGATCACTCTCCAGGCATTTAAGGTTCTGGGATTCATTACTAGAACTAGCAAAGATTTCACGAATCCCATCTCACTGCTACGCCTTTATTCATCTATGGTTCGGCCAATTTTAGAATATGGCACTGTAATTTGGTCGCCTTACACTGATGCTGCCTGTAGTCGTATTGAAAAAATACAATCAAAATTATGTAAATGTATTGGCTATCGCTATGGTATTCCTGGTGGGTACAACACAGTGTCTGATGTCTATGAATACTATAACATAAACAGCCTGCAAGAACGTCGTCAAGTAGCTGACATGTTATTCTTTTTCAAAGTCATGAACGGCCTTATCGATGCGCCAGACATCATCAGCATTTTCGAACTCGCATCAGTGGGTCCCTCACTGAGACATAACCGTCTCCTGATGACTACGAAAACAACCAAGAGCTACGTTTTCAACGGTCCTCACAACCGTCTGGCCAGGCTCGTCAACTCATTGCATAGTGATGTGGACTTCTATAGTGGATCACTCAGGGTCTTCATCCCGGATATCAAATCACGTCTACTGCAATATCCCTAGTCTCACCTTTTACACTTTCTCCTTCCTAATTTGCTAGTCTTACAACTTTTGTTCAATTTATAGCCTTATTTATACTAGTGTTAAATACTACTTAATCCCTTATATTTAATTACATAACAATTATTACATAATTTCAAATTATATAGTTGTATAAAGCCGTTTGGCGTATGTATACTTAAAATAAAAAAAAAATAAAATAAAATAAAATTCAACAGATTCTTCCAATTCGTTGAACAGTGAACATTTCGCTAAGGATGTGGAACAGCTACAAATTGACAAGCAAGCTGAAAAAGTTACTGTTTCGAAGACACAGGAAAATAAGCAATCTGTGAATATAAGAAAGCGTCGTGTAAGTTTAACAGAAAACATTACACAAGCAACACCTTCAAAAAATTCCATGGGGGAAATCAACAGTTTAAAACTCGAGCCTATATCATGTAATAGTCCAACAGAAAGGGTAAATGTGAAAGCAAATCAAAGAGATGAACTTATTGCAATGCGTGAACAAATGCTTGCCATTCAGCGCCGAAAAATGGAGGATCGAGAACGTAGAAAACGTGAGAGTAGTGCTATGTAGAGCATTAAAACAATGTTATATTTGAATATTATCTTAAATATTTATAAATAAAGGTACAAATATATTATTTGGATAAATTAGTTTTAACTTTTAAAACAAGGAAATCCGTATTCGCACCCGGGTTTTCTTTTTCTCGCTCCTTACTACTATTGTTACCAGTATAACGATTTTCTGAAATTTGTACTAATATTGTATACATACATATGTACTAACTAATAGCTATATTTCTTTTTCAAATATTGAAAATTTTTTTTATGTATTAAACAACTGAACTATACATAGATAACTCACAAAACCATAATTCATAAAATCTGCTGGAACCGTGAAGGCTAATTTATGATTTACGGTTGTGGCAGATTTCTTCGATTTAAATCCTCATTTGACACTTGGTCATTATCCTTATGTCGATATTTATGGTATTCAACATATTGTGTACATAAACGTAGCCAACGTTCATGTGAATCAGTGCATGATTTTCTATTTCAAAGCAAATATTTATAATTATCTTCTGATCTATGTCGATAATGTCTCGAAGTGCTACTCAAATTTGTGCTTGCTTCCGTTTACTGTTATCACCTATATAACGATCCTTTGAAATATGACCGATGACGAAAATTTGTTCGGCGAGGCTTTGAATGGTTTTCCAATATTCGTATCATTCTCTCTCTTGCCTGTCATTTTTAAAAACATTAAACATCGAGCTTCAAGAAATTTTTAAGAAAATTTGCAATAATTACTTCGAAGCGCGCTGTCAAAATCGCCATATAAAATCATTGGTGATAACGAATTTTTGACTGTAATTTGCTGCCACCGCTTTTATTTAGGGTAAGAAAGTAAGTTTACAGTAATGGCCTTCGTTTTTTTCTATCGAATTTAAAGCTCATCAAAGCAAGTTCTTTGTTTACGTCGACGTAAGTAAATGTCCCGTTTTGTTCAATATGTTCATGTTCTCTTGCCTCGTGTGATGTGTGGATTGCTTTTTACTATAGTACTTTTTATTAAAATATGGTATGATTTATCTAAATTGCTTTAAAAAATACAAATTGTTTATATGTGTTTTCAAAACCTTTCATTTGTATTGAATTGAAAAATATATGTATTTAATGAATGTGTTAAATATTTTTAGCTTATACTGATTCTTGAATTAAAAAACTAAAATATTATATGTATTATTGAAGAATCGTTTACATATAATGTCAAATATAAAATAATAAAAATCGTTAATATCTCACAGAGACCGTATTTTATCTGCCTTCTCTATAATATACGTTCTCTGTCTCCTCTATTATATACGATCTCTACTTTTAATATCAGCTGTTATCTTTAATACGTAGCTATATAGTGGTTGTAAGAAATTGTTTATTTTTTTAATGTGGTATACAAATTAACAATATTTAATCGAAATAGCGGCTTGGCTGTAAAAATATATTCTAGAAAAGCATGTAATGCATTTGTTTAATTAAAGTTAGTTATTCTCCGTAAGGAAATCACCAAAAGTTTAGCCAACCTACATAAAGAAGCTGGATGCCATTCGGTAAGATCTCTTCGGTAAATTTTTAAGCATTAGCACAATACATACTGAAATATTCATACTTTTGCATAAATATATTTGATTTTGAAGACAGTTCAATCCGATAAGAAAACAATGTGTAGTTAATTTGGTATTACATACGATTAAACGCGTAGCTAATTTGCGTGCATTCAAATAATAATTTTACTGTCTTTTTTAACTATTTACTATATTTTAAATACACAGTAAGACATCTGATGAATTTTGGAAACCTGTTAAATATCTCCGCACACATATATATGGTATCTAAGTATTCATATGTATTAAATTGTGCTGAAGTGAACAAAATACTTGTAAACAAACACAAATGAAGATGGTCCTATCATGTTTTGGATAGTAATAACTCATAGGATTGATAAACAGAATTTATTATAGTAGATAAAAGAATTCATTTAATTTCCAGTAGCTGCAAACCTTTTTATTTCATTTCTCCAAGTTTTGAAAATATTTTCTACCTATTCATTTTTCATTAGTGCTAAATAGAAATCCATTTACTCTGTAATATCTTCTTCTTTACTGGCGTAGACACCGCTTACGCGATTATAGCCGAGTCAACAACAGCGCGCCAGTCGTTTCTTCTCTTCGCTACGTGGCGCCAATTGGATATTCCAAGCGAGGCCAGGTCCTTCTCTACTTGGTCCTTCCAACGGAGTGGAGGTCTTCCTCTTCCTCTGCTTCCCGCGGCGGGTACTGCGTCGAATACTTTCAGAGCTGGAGTGTTTTCATCCATCCGGACAACATGACCTAGCCAGCGTAGCCGCTGTCTTTTAATTCGCTGAACTATGTCAATGTCGTCGTATATCTCGTACAGCTCATCGTTCCATCGAATGCGATATTCGCCGTGGCCAACGCGCAAAGGACCATAAATCTTTCGCAGAACCTTTCTCTCGAAAACTCGCAACGTCAACTCATCGGTTGTTGTCATCGTCCAAGCCTCTGCACCATATAGGAGGACGGGAATTATGAGAGACTTATAGAGTTTGGTTTTTGTTTGTCGAGAGAGGACTTTGCTTCTCAATTGCCTACTTAGTCCGAAGTAGCACCTGTTGGCAAGAGTTATCCTGCGTTGGATTTCTAGGCTGACATTGTTGGTGGTGTTTACGCTGGTTCCAAGATAGACGAAATTATCTACAACTTCAAAGTTATGACTGTCAACAGTGACGTGAGTGCCAAGTCGCGAGTGCGACGACTGTTTGTTTGATGACAGGAGATATTTCGTCTTGCCCTCGTTCACTGCCAGACCCATTTCTTTTGCTTCCTTGTCCAGTCTGGAGAAAGCAGAACTAACGGCGCGGGTGTTGAGGCCGATGATATCAATATCATCGGCATACGCCAGCAGTTGTACACTCTTATAAAAGATAGTACCCTCTCTGTTAAGTTCTGCAGCTCGAACTATTTTCTCCAGAAGCAGGTTGAAAAAGTCGCACGATAGGGAATCGCCTTGTCTGAAACCTCGTTTGGTATCGAACGGCTCGGAGAGGTCCTTCCCGATTCTGACGGAGCTTTTTGTGTTGCTCAACGTCAGTTTACACAGCCGTATTAGTTTTGCGGGGATACCAAATTCAGACATCGCGGCATAAAGGCAGCTCCTTTTCGTGCTGTCGAAAGCAGCTTTGAAATCGACGAAGAGGTGGTGTGTGTCGATTCTCCTTTCACGGGTCTTTTCCAAGATTTGCCGCATCGTGAATATCTGGTCGGTTGTTGATTTACCAGGTCTAAAGCCACACTGATAAGGTCCAATCAGTTTGTTGACGGTGGGCTTTAATCTTTCACACAATACGCTCGACAGAACCTTATATGCGATATTGAGGAGGCTAATCCCACGGTAGTTGGCGCAGATTGTGGGGTCTCCTTTTTTGTGGATTGGGCATAGCACACTTAAATTCCAATCGTTGGGCATACTTTCGTCCGACCATATTTTGCAAAGAAGCTGATGCATGCACCTTATCAGCTCTTCGCCGCCGTGTTTGAATAGCTCGGCCGGCAATCCATCGGCCCCTGCCGCTTTGTTGTTTTTCAGGCGGGCAATTGCTATTCGAACTTCTTCATGGTCGGGCAATGGAACGTCTGCTCCATCGTCATCGATTGGGGTATCGGGTTCGCTTTCTCCTGGTGTTGTGCGTTCACTGCCATTCAGCAGGCTGGAGAAGTGTTCCCTCCATAATTTAAGTATGCTCTGGGCATCGGTAACTAGATCACCTTTGGGGGTTCTACAAGAGTATGCTCCGGTCTTGAAACCTTCTGTAAGCCGCCGCATCTTTTCGTAGAATTTTCGAGCATTACCCCTGTCGGCCAGCTTATCAAGCTCTTCGTACTCACGCATTTCGGCCTCTTTCTTTTTCTGTCTACAAATGCGTCTCGCTTCCCTCTTCAACTCTCGGTATCTATCCCATCCCGCACGTGTTGTGGTCGATCGTAACGTTGCGAGGTAGGCAGCCTGTTTTCTCTCCGCTGCGACACGGCACTCCTCGTCGTACCAGCTGTTCTTCTGCACTTTCCGAAAACCAATGGTTTCGGTTGCAGCTGTACGTAAGGAGTTTGAAATGCCGTCCCACAGTTCCCTTATACCGAGTTGTTGACGAGTGCTCTCAGAGAGCAGGAGTGCAAGCCGAGTAGAAAAACGTTCGGCTGTCTGTTGTGATTGCAGCTTCTCGACGTCGAACCATCCTTGTGTTTGTTGGCGTGCGTTTTTTGCTGCACAGAGGCGGGTGCGAATTTTGGCTGCAACAATATAGTGGTCCGAGTCGATGTTAGGACCTCGGAGCGCACGCACATCTAAAACACTGGAGACGTGTCTTCCGTCTATCACAACATGATCGATCTGGTTGGTGGTTTTTCGATCTGGAGACAGCCAGGTAGCTTGATGTATCTTCTTATGCTGGAATCTAGTGCTACAGATAACCATATTTCGGGCCCCGGCGAAGTCGATCAGCCTCAGCCCATTTGGGGATGTTTCCGCGTGGAGGCTGAATTTACCGACCGTAGTGCCAAAGATACCTTCTTTGCCCACCCTGGCATTGAAGTCGCCAAGCACGATTTTGACATCGTGGCGGGGGCATCTCTCATAAGTGCGCTCCAAGCACTCATAAAAGGCATCTTTGGTCACATCGTCCTTCTCTTCCGTCGGGGCGTGGGCGCAAATCAGCGATATGTTGAAGAACCTCGCTTTGATGCGGATTGTGGCTAGACGTTCATTCTCCGGAGTGAATGTTAGTACTCGGCGACGGAGTCTCTCTCCCACCACGAATCCAACACCAAACTTGCGCTCCTTTATATGGCCACTGTAGTAAATGTCACAAGGACCTACTCGTCTCTGTCCTTGTCCCGTCCATCGCATTTCTTGGACGGCGGTGATGTCAGCCTTTATCTTTACGAGGACATCTACCAGCTGGGCAGCGGCACCTTCCCAATTAAGGGACCGGACATTCCAGGTGCATGCCCTCAAATCATAGTCCTTATTTCGTTTGCCATGGTCGTCATCAAAAGGGGGGTCACTCATCCGAGGCTTGTTGTTGTCTTTCATTGGGGGTGTTTTTTTACGTGGCGGGTCCCAAACCCAGCGCACAACCCTATGCAGGGGTGTTTCGCCTTCTCACTTTAGCTCGCCTTCAAACGGATGTTCTTAGGCTACCCAGAGGATACTTGGTCAAAGACCGGAAGTCGTGAGCTGCTTGAGTCATATGTAAAAGAATCGTTTCTGGCCACTCCCAAGTGAATGGCGATCAGAGAACTTTCCTCACTTGCGTGAACTTCTACACATGACTCCTCCTCTGTAATATATGTATATAAATATCTTAGAAATTAAATTTAACAATCTCTCGGTTTGATTTACTAAAAATTTGTGATAAAAAACTTAGCCTCTGATATTCAGCTAGTAGGTATGGAGCACATACGTATCAGCAATTTTCAATTACTTCCGGATGTTCCTTATCTTGCCTCGGTAAATGAGCGTTCTTAGGCATTTGCTTAGTTGGCATTTGTTCTTCTTTTTGCTTTGTTGGTCGTTAAGTTTTATCACAACTTTAATGTTCAACGCTTTCTGTGAAAACTTTTGCTAACTTGTTTGCACTATATTCTTCTGAAAGTTTATATCTAAGTATATTACATACATATGATATTATAGCTTTATTAATCATTGCCATATTTTAAAACCAACTGTGTTATCAAATAAATTGTATGTATATATTTATTTGCCAATATTGTGTATGCTACCAAGTCCGTCATTCTTTTTGAAACACCTTTTGTAATTTACTTTTAGATAAAGTGGCATAGTTGTGTCTTTACCGTGTTGGTGCCTGGACCGCAGCAATAGGCAGAAACTGAAGCAATATTAGGAAAATTATTTGCAACGTGTGCATTTTTACATACATATATTTAGCAATACAAAAATGCGTCGTCGAAGTGTAAAATGGATTTTAAAAGCAGCTATACTGTTGATCTTATCATTCATTTTATTCCTTTTGATCACGAGTTGGATATCTTCAAGCCCCTATAGAAATAAATTGCCCATTTTGACGCCAAACCGTGCCGAAAATTTGCGTGCGCATAAAAAAAATTCTGAAGACGTGGGCAATGGCGCAGAAAGCGAAGTTGAAGCACCAAAACTGCCACGATTGAATAATGATGTGAATAGGGAAAACCGTCAATTGTTGATGCCAAATAATCTCAAAAAAGATTGGCATGATATTTTGGCTATGGAACGCGATCAGAAACGAGTTGGACTCGGCGAAGGCGGCGTAAGAGCTGCACTAAACGATGAATCACAAAAAGATTTGGAGCAGAAGATGTCTTTAGAAAATGGTTTCAATGCCTTACTTTCCGATTCCATCTCTGTAAATCGTTCATTACCTGATATTCGTTATGAAGGGTGAGTTGTGTTTGACATTCAAGCAATATTAATTATATTATTATACACATACATATATTATTTCTAATTTCGTGTAGATGTAAACATAAGAAATATCTTGCTAAACTACCTTCAGTGAGCATCATAATTCCATTCTACAACGAGCATTTGGGTGTACTTATGCGTTCTGTACATAGTCTTGTAAATCGTTCGCCGCCAGAGTTGTTAAAGGAAATTATTCTAGTGGATGATTTTAGTGATCGCGAGTACTTATTCGAACAACTCGAACAATATGTGGCCGAAAACTTTCCCAAGGTACAAATCGTACGTTTGAAAGAACGTACCGGACTGATTGGTGCGCGCATGGCGGGTGCACGTCACGCTACTGCAGATGTACTTATCTTTTTGGACTCGCACATTGAGGCAAACTATAATTGGCTGCCACCGTTGTTGGAGCCGATCGCAAAAAACAAGAGAATCTCGGTTTGCCCCTTCATCGACGTTATTGATCATAGTAATTTTGAGTACAGAGCTCAAGATGAAGGTGCACGTGGCGCTTTCGATTGGGAGTTTTATTACAAACGTTTACCATTGTTACCGGAAGATTTAGAGGATAGAACTAAACCATTCAGGAGTCCCGTTATGGCTGGTGGTTTGTTTGCTATATCAAGTGAATTCTTTTGGGAATTAGGCGGTTACGATGAAGGCCTCGATATTTGGGGTGGTGAACAATATGAGTTGAGTTTCAAGATTTGGATGTGTGGTGGTGAACTTTTGGATGCGCCCTGTTCACGTGTTGGTCACATATACAGAGGTCCACGTACTTCACAACCCAGTCCACGAAAAAGTGATTACTTGCACAGAGTAAGTGTATACACTTTGCGAAGTGAATTCAAATATGAAATTTTCAAACTTAAGTTATTATCATTATGAAATTTTTAAACCAATTTCCTTTTTTGTTTTTACTTATAGAACTACAAACGTGTTGCTGAGGTGTGGATGGACGAATACAAGACATATTTATATGATCATGGTCAAGGTGTATATGAAAACATTGATCCGGGTGATTTAAGCCAACAGAAAGCGATACGTGAAAAACTCAAATGCAAGTCTTTTAAATGGTTCATGGAGACTGTGGCATTTGATTTGCCTAAAAAATATCCACCGGTTGAGCCGCCCGATTACGCTTTTGGCGCTATACAAAGTGTGGCTGAACCAACGCTTTGTGTGGATACAATGGGTAAACCGCGTCATTCAAAAATCGGTCTTTATCCGTGTGCACCGAATCTGAAGAAACCCCAAAGAAATCAAAATTGGGCTTTAAGCTGGCACAAAGATTTGCGTTTACGCTTCAAAACCGACTGTTTAGATGTGCAACAGCAACCGCCGAATGCACCCGTATGGCTTTGGGACTGCCACGGTATGGGTGGAAATCAATTTTGGTATTATGATCGTGCTGAAAAATGGCTTATTGCTGGTAAAGGCAGTGAACGTTGCTTACAGGCTGCGCCGAGTAAACGCGCTATTTACATTAACCGCTGCGATTCGGATGATCCCTATATGAAATGGAATTTCGGTAACGTGAATAACACAGCGTTAGACTTGTTTTTTGTACAAGCGCCGAATAATTCATAGTCACTATCAAAATCATAACTTGCCATTTTTGGATTTAGAGTAGATATATATCGCATTTAGAAATATATCTAATATCTTGTTTGTAAAACAGTCATAGTTTAAGTAAACAGTGGACACACGGGTTCATGTGTTTCTTTGTTTTTTTTTTTTCTTTTTTGTTTGTGAAGTCCGCGTTCCTATCACTCCTTTTATACAATTTTTATTGTACTGATGATATAATTTAAAAAACATTTTCTAATGTATTTCCATTTAATAATTTCTATTTAATCGTAATTAGAATTCTTAAAATAAGCTGCCCTTGCCAATTCAACTTTGTAAAATACGAAAGAAAATCATTAACTTATATATGCACAGTATTAGTTAGCTTAGAAAAGCTTAAACATTTTTGGAATCATATCAGAATTGTGCACAAAAAAAAAAAAAAATCAAAGAAGAATGCGCTCATATTTTTAAATGCGTGACAATATAATGACTATTTATACCTTTGCATAGATATATTATAGTAAGACCTGTGTTTTTAAGGATAGAAACTGAAGTGTTTTTGTAAATAAGTATATTTGTAATAAATGATGGAAAAATATTCGAACTTTCTTACATGTAAATGTTCTATTGATAAAGAAAGGAAAAAAATTTAAAATAAATAAAATAGTTCATCATTCCAAAAGAAAATATTATTTTTAATTACTTGTGAATTTATATATTTGAGCTTATTTAACTTCAATACAACAACCTTTGCTTGTTTTTTGAGTTAAGCGGTCAATGACCCTTTTGTATACATTGAGCCAAGGCAACAACCATTGTTTACATTTAGGGTCAATGGCCTCTTTGTTTACATTTTATGAGGTTATTAAACCTTTTGTTTACATTTAGCCAAGACAACAACCTTTGTTTGCATTTCGAGGTCAATGACCTCTTCATTTACATATTGCCTAGGTCAGTGATACCTTTGTTTACATTTTAGAATGTCCTTGACCCTTTTATTTACTTTTAGCAAAGTTAACAACCTTTGCTCACATTAAGGGGTTAGGGGTAGTCAGAGGCACGAAAAAGTTAGAATTTTCAGCATTTTTTTTATTTGCATTAAATCGTGTTATTTTACAAAAGTAGTAATGTGGCATTATTATAGAATGTGTTGGCTTGAAGTCACGAAAATTTCAAAAAACAAATTTAATTTACAAAGTTTTAGTTGTTTGTGTTGACCCAGTTCCAAAAAAGGTACTTGCGGTGACAACCATAAGTCCTTGGAGATTCATCTAAAATCAATCGGACAAACAAATTAGTTTTATAAATAGATAATCCTGGGCCTGATCGAAGGATTTCTAGTTCAAAAATTAACAAAATGTCGGTCTCAGGAAGTTTTTTTCTAAATTTTTGGGAAAAAATCAACAGTTAAATGGTCTTAAAGGGGTATTCTACTCTCGAAATCATATTTTGGGCAGTTTTTTTGAATTTCATTTCAAAAAAAAAAAAAACCAAAAATATTTTTACTATCTATTTTCTTATGGTGTTTTTTTTTTGATATCTTAAGAATACAGAAAAAAAATTTACAAAAAAAATATTAAAAATTAAAATAATTTAAGGGGGAGAGAGACAGGTGTAAAAAATGGCGCATCCAGGTGACATTGATCTGACTCTCCTGGTGGTCTGAAAAAAAATCAAAAGAAATTCTTAATCAGTAAGGATGCCGTTATAGTCCGGGAACACGAAAATTTTTTTTTTTGAAAGTGAGGACTGCCTGAAAATAAAAATCAGTTTTTACGTTTTTGTTTTGAAATTCCTGAATTTTTTTTTAAATATTAAAAACAAAAATTTTGACACGATGCTGGTAGGAACGATAAAGGATTATATAAAGAAGGTTCACACAAATTTTCTAGTAAATCGGTTGGAGACAATTCTAGTCGCCACCTTACAAAATCGGCTATATCTCCGAAAATAAGTCGAATTTTGAAAACTCCTTCCAAGCTCATATTTTTGAAAGTCTAAACTTTAAATATATGAAAAAAATCGAATTTTTCAAAATTCCCCTTAAAAAATTAATTTTTGAAAAAATAAGCCCTTCGATCTGGCCCGAGTTTACAATGCATTCTAAAGGCTGTACAAATTTCATTAAAATCTACTGAGCAGTTTTCGAGTTACAGTTGTCACCAGTTGAAAAAACATAGTTTTGAGAAAAACGCGTTTAAAGTTTCACACTAGCGTTTTGAAGTGCCTGAGCTCTCTTTGTTATTTGTCAAATAACTCAAAAACTAATCAACGGATCAACGTGAAATTTTCAGAGAATATTTTTAAGGTATTTCACGAAAAAAAATTAAGTTTTTGAAAATTCTGACTACCCCTAACCCCTTAATTTCTAAATTGTCAGCTCAAAGGACGTTAAAGTTTGTAATTACTGCACGAGTTTTTTATATAGTCAGCATTGTATACCTAATTTTTTTATTACATAATTCTTATTCTTCTAACTGTTACCGAAAAAAAGGAGAGCTAAAAGCATTTGTAATGAAGCTGTGTAAATACAGACATTCTCTCACAGCGTAAAACTAGTGAGGAGAGAAAGGGTTGGAGAGGATAAAGTGTACTTAGTTGTGTAGGCGGTTTGGGTGATGGGTATTGGTTATGACGGTTAACGGTATGAAACGTGATTTATATCAGATCAGTAACTACCAACAACAATAACATACATACACACATGCCATATATGCATGGACTCATATTATATGCAATGACACAAATTTTTACAACTTATATACATACATACAAACACATGACCAGAGTATACTCGTATTTGAGAAATTACTTAATTTGAAAGAAATATTTTTCTGGATTATCCACAAGTGTTTCTATTTTTATATGTGCCTATTATGTCTTTTCGTGGGACCTGACCTATTTGAACTAGTTTTTCGTTAGATTTTGTTGTTTCCTACTCTTACTCTTTTATTTGTTCAGGTGAAAATGTGATTATTACAGGTGTTATTTTCTAAAAACAAAAATAATTAAATAAATAAATGAATGGGGTTGACGCCGCTAATAGAACTTAATTTCGTTTAGTTGCCGAACAATTGTAGAACTGTAAAGCCGAAACTGGACGGTCGAAGTAAAGCAGTCAAATTTTTTCCACGCAAAAAAATGCGCTATTCACATTATATAAATGTCGTGCGATTACTAATATTTCTAATAATTGGTGCCGTAACATTTCTGCTCGTTAATCAATGGATCTATACAAGAGAAGCGCTGGAGAGAAAAGAAATTGAATTAATACAAAAAACACCGTATTGGCAGCGAAACCCCAAAAAGGAACTGAAGGATTGGCATGACGTCGAAGTCATGGCGAGCGATGCAGCAAGAAGTGGATTAGGCGAACATGGCAAACCTGCGTATATTACGAATCTTTCAAAGCGGAAGTTAGAGCATGACTTAAGCAAGAAGAACGGATTTAATGCTTTACTGTCTGATATGATTTCTGTCAATCGGTCGGTGCCTGATATACGTGATCAGGGGTAAGTGAGTAAATTTTGAATATACGCACTCTTCAGCAAAGACCAGAGACGTTCGAAACTTTTCTTTGAGAGGACGGCACTAGAATTGAATGCTCATGTTTTAATGTTCAATCTAACCTATAAAAGAAGCTCAAATTTCAAAGATATAGGATCTGTGGTACGTGATATGTAGCATTAAAACTTTGATTGAATTTTTTGTTGTAGTTATCCAAGCTCTGCTTTCCTAATGAGACTGTTACGGACGAAAATATCAAAAACATTTTGGAGAACCTGAGTCAATGGTCTAGATAGCAGATATTCAGATAACAAAAGCACGCATTATAAATATCTTATTTGAATATTTGGTTATTTGCTGAATGTTCCTTACGATTCCGACCCAAATGTCACAGACATTAAAGTTCTGATCCACTTATTTAGTTATTGGTGTGTATAAAAGTATTATTCAAAGTATTGCCCATCGGAAGCTATAACATTTTCCTATCTTTTTGACAATTTGTGGATTAAATCTTAAAATGACAGCATTGAACTGGCATCCAAGAATGATTCAAGCCAAAATTTTGATACACTTTTCTGATGTGAATTGTATTTTAGTGAGAGGGTTCGGCATCGACCGGAGCAAATAGTAAGCAGAAGGGAAAACGCCTTCAAAACTTTCCAGTCGAGGTTTTGAAATCGGTTTTATAACATGACGCCGAGCGTTGTCATACCATGTTGTACATAAATACCGGCCGGTTTTCAGCAATCGCTCGCTTCAATTTGCTGAGTTGTTATCGATAGCGTTCCCTATTATTGGCTAACGGCTTTAGAAGCTCAACACGTCCATCTGATCCCACGAAATGCGGAGCATTACCTTGGAATCATGTATATTCGGCTTTGTTGTTGATTTGGCTGGTTGGTCAGGCTTCACATATGTTTTTTCTAACGTTTAGGGTTGTCGTAATGGATACAATTTTCATCACCAGTCACAATCCAATGCGAACGCGACTTCTTTTTAAATCGTTCAAGCAGCATTTCTGATAAACAAAAACGTCTTTCAAGGACTTTTAGCTTCAATTCACATGGCACTCACTAAATTTTTTGAATGTATCCGGATGCTTTGAAACATTTTATAAAAACTGCGAAGGTCTTAGGTCTTAGAAAATTGGGTTAAAAAGTTGCCACTGTGAATCCAGGCAAGCTAGAAACTTGAAAATACTAGTATTCGAGTATAGTTATTACGAGCTTGTCCTCAGTAACTATATGTCCACTTCCTCTATTATATATCCATTCAATCATAACATAAATATTATTCATTCCCCAAATTGAAAAATATTAAGAAAAATTAAAAAAAATTTCTTTGCAGCTGCCAAAAGTTGAAATATTTCGCCGATTTACCCACTGTCAGTATAATAATACCGTTCTACAATGAACACTTCAGCGCACTGGTGCGTTCTGTACACAGTATCATCAACCGTACACCAGCCGAATTGATTAAAGAAATAATACTCGTCGATGATTTCAGTGATGTTAGCAATTTGAAGAAACCACTCGACGAGTATGTGGAACAAAATTTTCATAAAGTGGAAATCATACGCTTTCGTAAGCGGCAAGGGCTCATCGCAGCGCGCCTAGCTGGTGCCGTTAAGGCTGTCGCTGATGTGCTGGTTTTTATGGACGCACACGTGGAGGTCAATTACAACTGGTTGCCGCCGCTGCTGCACGAAATAGTTCTGAACAAACGCACCGCGGTATGCCCCATGATCGATGTGATTGAGGACGCTACTTTCGAGTATACTGCACAAGATGAGGGTGCACGTGGCGCTTTCGATTGGATACTTGACTATAAACGATTGCCGATGCTCGAAAGTGCTAAGAAGAATCGCACAAAACCATTCGAGAACCCAATCATGGCTGGGGGGTTATTCGCGATATCAAGGGAATGGTTTTGGGAGTTGGACGGTTATGATGACGGTTTGGACATTTGGGGTGGTGAACAGTATGAGTTGAGTTTTAAGATTTGGATGTGTGGTGGTCGCTTATTGGACGTGCCATGCTCACGTGTCGGTCACATTTTTCGCAGTGATAATTGGACTGGCGTATCGGAGGACCGCAAAGAAGATTACTTACATAAGGTGAGAACGGAAAGACTTGAAAATTAGAATAAACATATATTTGGAATACAATTGTTTGTTTGCAGAATTATAAACGCGTTGCGGAGGTGTGGATGGACGATTACAAGAACTATGTATACAAGCATGCGCGCGGTATATATGAAAAACTTGATGCGGGTGATTTAACGAAGCAATTAGCTTTGCGTGAGAAATTGCATTGCAAGTCGTTTAAGTGGTTTATCGAAAATGTCGCCTTTGACTTGGTGAAAACATATCCACCAAAAGGCACCACCGATTTCGCTTATGGTCAGGTGAGAAGTGTGGGCGCGCCGAAATATTGTCTCGACACCTTAGGCCGACCTGACTACAGAATCGTTGGAGTTAAAGATTGCGAAGCGACAAGCATATTCCCAAGTCGGAGACAGGATTGGTCGTTAAGTGAAGACCATGACCTGCGTATGCGTGGCGAAGAATATTGCCTACAAACGGCTGACCATAAACCAAATTCTCAAGTCTTGCTTTATGATTGCAGTTATGGTAATAAAAATCAATTATGGTATTACAATCGTCGACGTAAGTGGCTGGTTTATGGTGCAAAAAGACTGTTTTGTCTGGAAGCTCGTCCCGCATCCAAACATGTTGTAGTCAATAGATGTCGCACGAATTTTCCATTAATGCAATGGGACTTCGTTCATGTTAATGACACTTTGTTGGATACCTACTTCGAAACTATGCCATAACAAGTGGTTGGAATTTATTTCACCAACTTTTAAGTATATACATATATATATATTTATGAATTTAGTAATAAGTTTATAAAAATACAATGGTAGTTACTAAAATGATCATTTGTTCGGTTACTATGCCCTTAGAAGGTAGTGAACTCTATAAAATAGGTATACCTATTATATAGAATATAAATGAGTTGAGTCGATCTGTCTGCCTATATATACGTGAACTGGTTTCAGATATCGAACTGAAATTTTGCGTAGGTTCCTCTATCATTAAAAGGCTGATCATTTGTCGGAACCGTCTATACAAGCTGAACGATTAAACTTTAATTATGGCATGAATTATAATCAATAATCCTTGAACGATTTTTTCAGATCCAATCACTATAGCTTATAGCCTTATAACTTATATCTTGGCTGCCTAAAATAAAGTTTTTTTCTAGTTTTTTTATACATATCTGTTTCGAGAATCTAATCGGGTAATTAGATATGGTATGGTATAACCTTCCGAGGAATAAATTCCAGCTACTTATGGCATTCTTCTTTGCTTCTTCCGGCGGGTATTGCGTCGAATACTCTCAGAGCTTGAGTGTTTTCATCTATACGGAAGTCATGACCTAGCCAGCATAGTCTCTTAATTCGCTGAACTATGTCAATATCGTCGTATAACTCGTAAAGATCATCGTTCCATCGAATGCGATATATAAATCTTCCGCAGAATCTTTCTCCCAAAAGCCCGTAACGTCGACTCGTCAGATGATGAGTGACTTATAGAGTTTGGTCTTTGTTCGTCGAGAGAGGACTTAACTCCTCAATTGTCTCTTATTTTCATTGGTAGGGGTTTTTACGTGACGGACCCTAAACCCAGCGCACACTTCTAGGGAGATATGGTTCGCCTTATCACTTTAGCTCGCCTTCAAACGGATGTTTTTTGGCTGCCGAGAGGATACTTGGTCTAAAACCAGAAGTGGTGAGCTGTCTGAGCCATATGTTAAAGAATCGTTTCTAGCGCTCAGAGAACGATCTTTACTTACGTGAAATTCTACATACCGCTCCATCCTCCAACAGGCACTCTAGGCTCAAAAAGTAGAATCCACAAGCATCTGTTGCTAGCTGCACAAAAGTTGTAAGCGCAGGATAAAGACCCTTAGGTTTATGTATGCAGGCAGGAATCATGACGCCTCCATAGCAACCAGCAGAATACTGTAATTTAACAGTGTGCTGGGTGTGATTCAATGTGACAGAGAGGGAGGCACAATAGATCTTGGAACGCGTGTATTGCTTTCTTTTTCTCTTTCTAAGTACTGTATGCGGAAATTAGTGTGCGTGTATGAATAATCTAAAGCGGTTCGTATATGCAATATGCAAAGCATTTTTAAAACATATGCCGACGCCATGCAAAGCATTTATGCATTACAACCCTGCTTTATGAAAATATGCAAGGCACATGTTTGACGTTTATGCATTGCGCTGACAGCTATTAAAGAGTTAAAGTTATTCGTGTTTACAAAAATGGAAAATTTATTGTTAAGTACATTAAATAATGCCATTTCTTTGGCCGAAACTAGTGCTAGTAGTAATAGTTTAATAATTGCAAAAAAATTTATAAAAAACCAACAGAGGTTGGCTGTCTTAGCCTGTAGATATGAAAATAAAAAAAGAATTCTAAAAATAAAAAGATTTTATAAGAGCATTCCGTGTATGCAGAATGATGTTTTCTATTCACATTTTCGAATGGAAAAATCAACATTTAAGGTTAGTTTTAAGTAAACAATTAGTCTTTCACATTTATATTGCAATTGTAATTTGTAGATTCTTCTAAATATGTTGAGACCATATTGGGAGTCAAAGAGCACTGGACGTATTGGAGTTTCACTGGAAAAGGCGCTCTATGCAACTTTGTGGAAACTTAGCCACAACGCTTCATTTAGTGATGTTAGCAAGAGATTCGATATGGCAATGGGAACGAGCTATAAAATATGTATTAAAACTATAAAAGAAATTTGCTGTTTAAAAAAAGATGTCATAAAATTTCCGGCTACTGTTGCAGAACAAAAACAAAAATGTGACGAATTTTCAGCTAAACACCACCAACCGTTTCCAAATGTCATTGGCTGCATAGATGTTATGCACATTTCCATTTCACAACCAGTTAAGGACAGCATTAGTTTTTATAATAACACGGGGAACTATTCAGTTGTTCTGCAAGTAAGTACGTTCATTAAAGTTTTTTATGTATAATTAATTTAATTTATTTAGGCAATTGTGGATGGTAACCTGAAGTTCATGGATGTGTTTATTGGTTGTCCCGGACGTTGTCATGATGCCGCTATATGGGAAATGAGTCCTATTAGAAAGTCAATAATCACGGGCGAATTAAAAATTTGTTCCGGCTGTCATTTATTAGGGGATTCCACATATCCCTTAGAAAGCTTTCTAATGGTTCCTTATACGGATAATGGTTCTTTAACACCTAAACAAATTAAGTATAACAAAATTTTATGCGCAACAAGAGCTCATGTAGAGCAGGCGTTTGGAATTTTGAAAAGAAAATTTCGTATTTTGAGGCATATTGATGTGCACCAAGCACATTTACCAAAAACTATCACATTGGCTTGCATAATTCTTCATAATATTATTATTGAAAATGAGGGACATGAAGCCGACGTCATAAGTGAGGAGGAAGAAGACGAGGCGTTTAATAACGAAAACAGCTTTTCACAATTACCAACTGCAAGCCAACAAAGAGAAGAAGCCAAAAACAAACGGGACGCTATTGTCACTTTACTAACTACATAAATAAAAAATATATAAAAAAGTTTTTAATTATATAAATATTTTTAAATATTAATTTAATTTTATTAATATTAACATAACAATCATTAGTGCTTTTGTTTTTATTAAAAATTCATTATGTAATGTTAAAAGAAACTAGAAACAAGAAAAAACGTTAGATTTCTTTGCAACGAAGCTATAATAACCTTCATAAAGTCAAAAGATTCCTTATAAAAACTTTGATTCCTTCACAGATAGGAAAGATTCCTTTCAAGAATTTTGTTCGATCAGTTTATACAGTATATACAGACAGCCGGACGGGCAGACGGACATGGTTAAACCGACTCAGCTCGTCACACTGATCATTTATCTATATATATATGTAAAAAACTTTATATGGTCTCTAACCATTTAGGCGTTACAAACATCGTGGCAATCTTAATATACTTTGTTCAGGTTATAATAATCAAAAAAAGCGTTAGATAACGTCGATATTGCGTTCTAAAATTCGTTCATACAATTTCCGTATAGATTTTAGTTCCATCAATTTTTCCTTTTCAATCTTAACTTTTTCTTTCTCTGTCGCCACTAGTGCCTCAAACAATTTTTCTTGTTTTTCGGATTCGGAGGCCAAAAAGGCAATAACTTCATTTCTTTTACGTTTTCGCGTTCTTATCGTATGTGTGATCTCTGAGACTGCAGAAGGAGAAGGGGAAGGCGAAGGCGATGAAGAAGAGTTTTCGTTTCCGTCTTGTTCCAAAGAACGTCTTACCACATTCTCAGGTACAACGACGCTGCAGCGTGTACCGTATACTTCGTCCATTTCCTCAAAGAACTCCCAATTGGTGGCATCTTTGCCGGACATTGCGCTTCTTCTCTTTATTCTCTTATATGTGCCCAACAAGTTGGTGTAGCAGCGCATTATTTCATCGAGAGAAAATGGAAATGCATTGTCCTTTTTCAGTATATCCCGTCTAATTTTCTGCCAAATTGTGCTACGCTTTGTTTTAGTTGCGAAATCACTTTCGTGGCTGAGTCGTACGGCGATAAGCAACTTTTTACGCTCGTGTGTCCACTTTTTATCTCTAAAAAAAATGTTAAAACAATAAAAATTTAATTAATGGTAATTAATTGATTTAATTAATTTGAATATAAATTATTTACCTTTTCGGCGAATCTGCCATTTGGAAATATTTTCAATGCAATGCATGCAAAGCAAAACCCATGCACATTTTGACAGCTCTAGCGCTTGAAATAGGGTTGTCAAGCATTAATGAATTTTTTACTTTGCCTAAATTGATGCATTGCATTGCGTTCGAGAATATTGCGCATTGCATGTATGCTTTGTATATTTCATTTACAAAAGCAGATATACAGACTTTTGGCGCGGCTCGTCCGATGTTCACTTCGTTTTTTACATATGTATGAATGTAGATTCTTTTCTCTGTGATGTTTGTTTTCTTCTTATCATTTGTTTTCTTCTGGTATGGTTATAGTTTAAGTACAGTTTTATTTATTACCAAGCATTATTCTCAAGTGCTGTCGATTTGCAATTGCAATTTTGAAGCTCTTCACTTCGCTTTTGCAGGCGAATGTGTGTGTGGTGAAGGCGATCAAGCTGTCGAAGGTTACACCGAGTATTTTTGAGTCATTATTTAGGTGCAGTTATTTCGAGAGCTAAGCTCTTTGGATTAAGAGTTCTTTGGGTTGTCGAAAAAGTCTTTTTGTATTTTGTCAATAGATGCCTATGAAGTCGTATATCTCTCCATTGCTACCAATGACATTGTGTCATACCATATAGTGTTGGAAAGGTGAGATTTTGAGCTTGATTTGACCAAAAAAAAAAAAAAATTCGGGGAAGTTGAAAAAAAAGTTGAGCTGTTCAAAAATGAGTAAAAATAAAAGAAATTTGAATATATGTATTTTGAAATTTTTGTATAAAAAAGGGAAGAATGCCACCAATTAAATTTGTGAAGTTTACGGTGACGATGGTGTATAAGTTCGTGGAGCACAACAATGGTTCGCTCGCTTCCGTTCTGGAAATTTCGAAATTTCGATTAACAGTGATAAAAGTTTAACACTGATCGAATAACATCTCTGGCGGTAAAATGATAAAAAGTGGTCGACCAAAATGGTATATATTTGTTTATTTTATTTCATTTTATAAAATAAATAAAAAAATAATAAAAACTTTATTAGAAATACCAAAAGACATTTTCGACCAACCAATATTTTCTCCGATATGTAAATAAAACGCCGTTAGTTTTTTTTTGTATTCAATTTCATTAAAAATACATTTATTTTTTGTTTCTGTTTATGCATATAAAAACTGAGAAATGAAATCAATCAATCAATGAAATATAGGCCAATAGAAATTTTATATAATAGTAATAGGTAATAATAATTATAATAATAATAATAATAATCGTAATAATTATAATTATAGTAATATATTATTAATATTTATAATTATGCAAACAGTATGTATGAATGCAAATGTTTAGCTTAGAAAAGTGTTGCATGTTGTCGCATGCTTGCAACATAATATACCGTGTGTGTGTATATTTTGTATATAGTATGTATGTATATGTACTCGTACGTATATATATTATGCTTATATATATAATATATATGTATTTATGTGCATTTGTTTTACAATTAAGATTATCTTAACGTAATCTTGCAAATATCTTTCGCCAACGAATTACATCGCAGTGGCACATGCGCGCAATTTCTTTGTTTTCATTTTCATTTTTATTTTTTTTTTTTTTTTGTGGTTATTTTTGTTGCTTTTTGGATTTGTTACGCTCATTTTTCACTCTTCACTTACACATACATATTATTATTATTTGTTTTTTTTTTTTTGCAATTATGTTAGCAACAAAACTAGCTGAAGCGTCGGTTGCAAGTGTTGAAAATTTATGAACAAAAAAATAATAATAAAATTAGTAACTATACATTAAAATTAATTATTGAAAAGTACAGCTACACAATAATAGAAATGCAATTAACATTGTTTTTTGTTGTTTTGTTTTATTTTTATTTATTTTTTTAATAAATAGTAACGCGTTTAAGCTGCTGAATTAAATTAATACAAATTTATAAAAACTCATAACTAACATATGCACTTTATGGTGCAAGTACTGTAGTAAGAAGGAAAAAAAATATTTAGTAATGAAAATAATGTTATAATATATAAATAAAATTATATTTTAGTAGATAATTTTAATAAGTCAGTAAAACTATTTTGATTTTGTTTATATTTTTGTTGTTGTTTTTTGTTTTCTATCGCAACGCACAACAAAGTCTTGAACGTTACGCGTTTTGGTTGCGCTTTGTATGATTAGTATGTATGTATGCATGTATGAGTGTGTGTATGTGTGTGAAGGAAATGCTTTAGTCGCATGGCTGCTGTGGCAAACACATTGCTTGGATGGATGTGTTTATGTATGTTTGTATGCATTGAAGCTTATGCATATATGCAAAACATATGCTATGCGTAATTTTGTATGATCGTTTTGTTGTTGTTCTTGTTGTTGCTGGGTTTAATGCGCTTAATTTATAAATTTAATTAAGGAAATTAATGAATTAATTATTGAAATTAATTTATTAATTTGTATGTGTTGTTACATGACTTATGCATATATATTTTTGTGTAGTTGTAGTTGTTGTAGTTTTATTTTTCATTTTTTATTAGACTTAAGCGCTTTTGACGCATGTAAATTACTGTATTTCCATTTTATTAGTATTTTCTTATTACATATGTGTTGCATTCATAGCTACACAAGTATATATATGTAATATATATACATATGTTTGTATATATGTATGTAAATGTTTGAGTTTTATCTCTTATTTATGCATTTAATGTTAATTTTTGATTTGTAGACATGTTGCGTCGTGCTTGGCTTGCTAATTATGTAAAAACCAATATACATATATATATTTATGTATATAATATACATATACATATGCATACATGTGTGTGTATAATCATACAATTTACATATGCTTCATTACGTACTTAATACTTTGCTGGTTTCGAGTCTTTTTTGTTCAATTTTTTACGTCCAATTGCCATTTGCAGCTTAAATTTTTATTTCAGTTTAACTTTTTTGCCTGCTGTGTACTTTATTTTATTTTATTTTTATTATTATTATTATTTATTTCTTGCTTAGTTGATTTCTTCGCTTTTCTGCTTCCTCTTCTTCTTAGGTATAATTTTAATATTCTTTATTTTTGCTCATCTTTTCATACTCGCTCAAAATGCGCACCCTGCAATCTTCTTGCTTTCATGCTTTCATGCTAAACAACTACAATGTACAATATCTTGTATACTAATAATGCCTTATTGTAATTATTTTTGCTGTCTTCCACTGCACTGCTTTTGTTTTCGCTTTCTTTTACGTAAATAAATATATATTTTTTTGCGTTTATCTCTATCATATTTTTAATTATAATATTCATAATATTTATAATAATAAATCTCTTTCTTTTACCCAAACTTCTGCTTTCAAAAATGTCTTGTGTTGATTTTGCTTTGCTTACAACTAGTTAGAGAAACTTAAAAATTTCTTTAAATATCTTATAACTAAAAATAAAAATAAAAAATGATTATACAAGAAACTGAAATATATAAATTTTTAGCGTAAATATTTATACACGCTAACTTAGTGCTCGCCGCTTGTTTGTTTGTGTGTTTAAGTCTAAATTTTTTTATTACTTAAGTAATAAAAATATTTTTTATTTTATTTTTGTTATTTACTTTATTTATTTTTGTCTTCCATATACTATATTTTTAATGATAAATACGCGCATGCAATTTTTTTTTGCATTTATGTGTTTCATAATTATTGAAAACAATAATCGTTAATGCCACTAACTGCTTTGTTTTAAATGTACGTGTGTGTTTGTCTAAATTTTAATTTTTTATAATTTTTATTTTCAATTTTATTTTCGCTTAAATCTTGCGTAAAACACGCTCATTCCCTATGTCTATGTATGTATACATTTTGATAAGTATTTACGTTTTATTTAAAATATTCTTGCTCAATCTTTTGCTTATTTTGATGTCTTTCGCTGCCTACAAACTAATTATGTAAGTGTGTTTGTGTGTCAGTATTCTGCCTTCTCGCGTTTATACGCTCAGTATTTTTGTGGTTATTTATTTACCTTTTCTTGTGAAAATACAATTTTTAAACATTTCATAATATTTTTTTTATAATAATTTTTACATATTTTTACAAACCTTTTAGATTTTTTGTTCATCATTTTTGGCAAGTGTTGAAATGTGTGTGTGTGTGTGTGAATATGCGCAATTTTTATGGCATTTTGCGCTCAACTTTTGCATTATTTAATTCAAAATGTGGAAAAGCGTTAAATTCTGTATGCTAAAAGTGATTTTTTAGCATAAAAAAAAATAAATTTCATCATTAAAATATATTTTTTTAATAAAATTTGCTTTTAAAATAAAAAAAATATTTTTGAAATAAAAAAAAATTATTTTTAAAATCAAAACATTTTGTTTGTAAATTAAAAAATTTCAAAAATTAATTTTTTTGAGTGCGCCGCGGAATAGTTAATGTAGCATATACAGCTGTCGCCTTTGTTTTTTTTGATGTATGTATTTTGGTGTTTGAATTTTAGGTTAGGTTTGATAGTAATTCGTTTATTTTACACTTTGAATTTGGAATACTTTAGAAAACGCTAACCAAAAATACATTTTTCAGCATTGTGCATAAAACCCAATACACGTTTGAGATTTTTCGAAAATTTGCTGTTTTTTTCATGCATTTCATACAATAATTGATAATAAAATTAGTCAAAACAGTTTTTCAAAAAGTCTTAATGCAGCATATATGCTGCTTTTGTTGTTTTAAATTTATTTTGTTGGTTGAATGTTAGGTTAGGTGTGCTTTAAATTGTTTTTGAATTTGAAATACTTTTGAAAACCGCAAAATATTTGTCTTTATGCGAAAACTTGTAAAATTTTTCAATAATTTTATGCAAAATTGAAATTTAATGTTAGGTTATGTGCGATTTGAATTGTTTTTGGATTTGAAATACTTTTGAAAACCGCAAAATACTTGTGTTTGTGCGAAAATATGTAGATTTTTCATAAATTTTATGGAAAATTACTAATAAAATTAGTCAAAATTCAAAGTCAAACTAAGCCGTAGTAAAGAAATACAAATTTAAAAAATTTTATTTTGTCTAAATTATGCCTGTTTTTTCAGTTTCAACTAACAATTAAAATTACTTTTTGCTTTGCAATTGTTTGTATATTTTTACGAAAATGTGCTGCAGTATTTTATGCATGGTTGTGAAAATTTTTGAAAAAATCTAAATTTTTGGAAATTCTAAAATTTTTTCAGTGCATTAAGCTGAAATAAACAAATACAAATTTATTTTTTTTTTGGCAATTGCTTGTCTATTTTTTCCGAAAACTTTACTTTTTACTTTATTTGAAAATTTTGAAAACATCTATTTTTTGGAAAAATTAAAATTTTCTGGAAAAATACACATTTATTAATAATGTATTTCGAACCAAAATATATTTTTGAGTTTCGACCAACAATTGAATTAATTTCGAAAATATTTACTAATAATTTCTTTTAAAAATTCAACAATGTTTTTCATCTATTTATAACACAATTTATTTTACTTTTATTTATGCAATTTTTTGTAAAGTTTTGAAAAAAAAAATCGTACACTGAGCTGTGGCAAATAAATAATAATGTAACCAAAATGTAATTTAATGCAAAATATATTGTTTTTGAGTTTTGACTACCAATTCAAGTTACTATAAAAATATTTTTAAACAATTTTCTTAAAGGTTTTTGTTTTTACTACCAAATTTTTGTCGATTTTTTATGAAAATGTGTACCGCATACTTTATTTATAGTTTAAAAATTTTTTAATCTCAAAACATTTTAACGCAAGCTTCAGTGTTATTGAACTCACACATTTTCTATAAAATTATATATTTTTCAAATTTATTGTTTGCTTTTTTAATTTATTTTTACTTTTTATTTTAATTGTTTTATTTTTTTTTACTGTTTTGTGCCTTTAAACTGCCTTTTGTCAGCTTTTTCGTAAAATTTATGATTTATTAATTATGTCTGTATGTTTTAAGCTGCTTACATGTTTGTTTGCATGCGCTATGTCTGTACTTGAGTAGTGAAATTTTGTATTTTTATTTTAATTTTGTATTTTTTTTCTATTAAAAACGGTTTTATTTTCTTTGTACTTTTGGCAATGTTCTTGTTTTCTAACAGTAAATTTTTTATTTGTAATTTGTTGACTTTTTTCACTTAGTATTTATGTATGTACTTAAAAATATGCTACATTTGTATTTTAAATGAGTTTTGACGGCTATTTGCATAAAAAATTTATTTCACTCCAAACTGCTGTATGAATGTATGCATGTATTTATATAATTATGCTGCTATTAGTATGTGTGTTTTCAAATTGTTTATGCTTTTCCCTCTTTGCTAAATTTATAGTCTTGCTTTCGTGTATTACTAATTTAAGAAAATAAGTAGAGTATTACTATGGTGATTTGTTGTTGTTGTTGTGGTTGTTCTTGATACTGCTGTTGCTGCTGCTATGTGTATTTCATTTAACTAGTTTAGTATTTTAGTAATTTGTAGAGTATTCATTTTACTTTAGTAGTTTTGTGTGTTTGTAGTTGTTGTGAGCGTGAAAGTTTTATTTTTGAATTGATTGTGTAACTCCAATAATTCAAAAATATTTGAGTTTTGTGCTAGTTTTTGTTATATTTAACGACTGCTAAATTAGTTTGCGCAAATTTATGATTTTTTTTAGAAATATATATACATTTCTTGGCTGCAGCGAAAATTTCAACACTCACTTTTTGTAAAAATATTTATGCAAATAAAATTCTTAATATTCAACGCTTAGTTCTGTGTGTGTAATTTGTTGCAAGTTCTTATAAAGCAAATAGAAAAAATATTTTAGTTAACTTTTTGTCTTTTAAAAACACAGAAAAACATTGTTTTTTAAGTATGAGTAGTTTTTGACTGCAGCATTGTCTTAATAATAATTTTTTTTATAAAAATTGTATGTCTCATGCCACTCGCTATCTGTTGTCTTTAGACTGTTGTATTCAACGGTAAATTTTCTCAAACTTCCGTTATGTAAACAGTTGTATGAACAACAAATTGTAAGTAAAAGTATGTTTGTATGTGTGTTATGAGCTGAATAACTTCAAAAATATTTTTCAACGGCTAGATTGTCACTCTCTTTGTTTTACAGCTACCTTTTGCTTGTTACAGTTACCCAACGATGTCAAAAAATTATAAAAAAAAATATGGCACTCAACGTGTTAAGTTTAAGTTTGTATGAAAAATTACGAGCAAAACAGCAGTTCGTCTGACAAAAAAAAAAAAAGAACAAAAAGCCGACTTAAATGTAATTTATAGCATAATTGCTTAAAACAAAAACAAAAACTACCTTAATACACAAGTTGAACGAAGGCAACACAGGCTGACTCACACACGGCGCCAACTTAAGCTGGCATTTGGTGTTGCTGTTGTTGTTGTAACATTAACTGTTGCTGTAGTTGTTGCTGTTGCAATTGCTGCTTAAGCGGTTCTTGCAGCAAATGCTGTTGCTGTTGTTGCTGCATTTGTTGCCGCTGCTGCAATTCCCGTTGCTGCAATTGCTGCTGTTGCAATTCCTGTTGCTGCACGTTTGCTGCCGCTGTTGGACTAGTGTTGCCCTCCTGGTAGGGTCCCGTAACCACACACGGGTGCATAGGAAAGAGGGTCGTCCATGAGGTGGTTGTTGGTGTTGGTGCGTGGAGTGGCGCTTTCCCGCTTTTTGCCTGCTCAACGGAAGAAGCAGAATTCTCATTAGCAATTTCGTTCACATTTGCATTTGAGTTGGCATTCTTCTTACCCGAATCCTTTTTCTTTTTGCTCGCCGAACCGCCATTCCCGCTGCTCTTCACTGCTGCCGGTGCCGTTACTGCACTATTGGTCAGCGTTGTAGTCTCCATTGGTGTTGACACACTACCACAATTACCGTTATTTGTGGCGTTCGTACCGTCCTTCTTGGCGCCGCCGCCGCCGGTGCCACCTTGTGCTGTGCCATTTGTGAGCGCACCTTCAGCGTTGTCTTCGTCTTCTTCGCCATCGCCACCCTCAAGCTCTTTTTTCAGCTTTTCCCGTTCTTCTTTGGCTTTATTATCGAGGTCTGTATTGATTTTCTTCACACGCATCTTCTCCTCCCACTCGTCAATACCGTGACGCGCACGATTCAAATTACGATGTTGATAGAATATGAGTGTCATGCGCGTCGGCTCGTGTCGATTGGGATTGCGCAATGCCGTTGTGGCATGCAACTCGTGCTTAGCGCATTCGATCAGTACGCTGCCGTGATTGAGCGCAATGGCCACACCACCCATTTGTGGATCGCCGAAAGCTTCGTAATTGTCATTGATTTCCGTTACCTCGCCAATCGGTTCCAACTTGTTTGGATTGGAGGTGGTTGCCACCGCCGCTGTGGCAGTAGTGGTGGTTGCCGTTGTTGTTGTGTTGGTACTGCTACTTGTGCCGCATGTGCTTGCGCCCGCGTCGGTTGCAGCGCCATTCAATGTTGTTGGACTGCCGTTGTCATTGCTATTGCTAGTGCTGTTGTTGCTGTTATCATTGCTGATAGCAGTGATTGGTGTCGGCACAGCGGTATTGGCAATGGGTGAGGTTACATTCGCATTTGCAATCAGCGTCGGATTGGAGTTCGTAAGCTCCGTGTTCAACGGCGTCGACTGTGCATTGCCGTTGTTGAGATCGGGCAGCACAGTCTGTGCTTGCACCATTGGCAGCTGCGTTTGCGCCTGTACTGGCGCTTGCGTTTGCACTTGCTGCATCTGTTGTGTGTCAAGTGTTGGCGTGACCTGCGCCACTGGTGTGGATAATGTATTCTTCAGATTGCCATTGGAGAGCGGCATTTGTGTTTGCGCCTGTGGTATGGCGGTGGCTAACGAAGCGTGCTGGTGCGTACCACCGTTTGGCGGTAGCACTGTGGTTGCGTACGCAGCCGTGGAGGCGGTGCTCTGATGATGACCGTACATATTCCAGTTCGGTGACGGTGGTGGTGGCGTATGCGGCGGTGTTTGCTGCGGATACATGCTGTACGGTGAGTAGGCCTGATGATAACCATAGTTGTAGTTCATGTTCTGGTACGCGTCGTAGGCGGAGTAGGCCGAATGTGGTGGCGGATACATTTGATAGTTGCTTGGGTACTGGGTGTACTGATAGTCTGCCGGTGGTTTTGGTTTGACAAAGCCTTCTTCGATGGGCGCAGCATGATGGTGTGGATGTTGATGGTGTTGTGTTAGATTAGTCATTGGTGTCAATGGAGTGAGTGTGGTCAACTTACTTTCAGCTAAAGTATTATTCACTATGGTGGTGGAGTCGGGATTCTCCTCACTACCGCGGCTCTTCACATCGCCGCGCACATCATGCACTTGCGTCAGCTGTTGACTACCAGCCGTTGGTAGATTATTGTAGTTGCTACCATATGTTGCATTGGTCGTGTCGTGATGTGGTGTTAACGGTGCTGCGGTGGTGGTATGATGTACGTTGCCTTGCGGCGGTGCCATCGGTGCTGCGGTGGCGCCTGGTGCTGCGCTCATGCCAACTGCGTGTGTAGCGTGCGTGGCATGCGGCGGTGGCCAATTGCCGTAGTAGTTGCGTGAGTCTATGTAGGAACCGGTCTGGTAGTCGTACGAGTAGGGCGAATCGAGCACCGTGCTTGAGATCTGATTGGATTGCAATTGCGCATCTGTGAAGGTATCTATCATAGTCGCCATATTCATTAGACTGGAATTGGACGACATGAGCTGATTAGGTGGGTTACCTCCGACCGCGTTGTTCACAGCGGTATTCATATGTGGGTTGTTGTTATTGTTCACTGGCGGTGTCGTGAAAGCACTGCCAGCCGGACTGGGATTGTTGGTCACTGGCGTTTGACAGCGCGGCGACGGTGTCGATGGCGGTGCTGATAACGGTGTTGTGGCTGCGGTATTGACTGCGGCCCCCGCTTTTGATTTCGACTTTGATTTACCATTGCTACCGCCACCTTCCTTCTTGCCGTTGATTGCAGTTGTGTTGGTGTTGTTAGCCGCGTTAGCAGTGCCATTGTTTCCGTTATTGTTGTTGGCGTTAGCGGCATTGTTCGTCTGTTGCGGTGTGGCAGTAGGCGTTGGTGTTGTCGGCGTTGTGGCGGCCGTAGTGGCTGCCGCTTCGGCGTCAGGTGCAGGCGTTTCGTCCTCTTTTCGCTTTTTGCCATGTCGCCGACAAGGTATAAGCGGTGTGGAGCGTACACGTACTTCACAGGGAAATCTGAAAGTGTAAATATTTCAAATGATGCATTATTGAATGTTCCGAAGTGGAGATGCACGCGCCACTGGGCTGCTATTAAAACTCAACACTACACTCACTTGTCCAACACTTGTACCGCGCCGGTGCGATGCTTCTCACGTTGTCCCTCCATGCTTTCGAATTCGTCCGTCGTGTCCATGGTGTATAACGGTAGCACATGCAATTGTTCATCGTCGGGTGGACGTCCATCACGATTTGATGGTTTCAGCAGCGCTACTTGCACTGTACAGCCGTCCTGCATATTGTGCAAATCTCTATGTGCATGCGCACAAAAGTCTAGACAAGCGGTAACGCCAGAGAAGGGTCGTCCAGTTTCCAGCCCCAAACGACAGTCGGTTGCCTCCTTCTCGTACTTGGTTTGATTATCATATGAACGGGGGCAAACTTGTTTGAAGAGTGGAGCCAACACTGTGGCCAAAAGATTCATGTGGTCTTCGATGGCCGACTCTTCACTTTTAACGGACAGTCGGAATTTGCGCACCGTCTTTGAGCGTGCATACTTACAGCCATTATAGTACATGGACCAAGAGCAGCCAAAACTATACGAGGCAGCCGATGTTTCAGGATCAAGACCTATAACAGGGTGATAATACAAAATGTTTATTCGCTTCTGACAATGTATAAAGACAGCTCGTCATACCTTGACATGCACACGTGCGACTTTCATTGGTGGCACAGCGACGCGTTGTTGGAAGTCCGAATTTATTAAGCTTTGGTATTAGATTTTTATAAGCATTATCCGCTTCTAGACGCGGCATGCCATCCCAAGCAACCATGCACACGATGATGAAAGCAGCGCCGCACCTATTTAGTTGAAAAAATCTTGTTATTTTGAACATACTAAACTTTTGCTATTGTTTAGGTTTACCTGTGACCTGGCCGTTTCTTGACAACAACCAAAATTTTTTCTTCTGGATCGGCGCGCCGTATAACCCATTTTGCCAACGGACAACCTTGCGTGGTCTTACCTTCCTTGCCCGTGTAAATAATCTTCTCTATACGCAACTGCCTACCAGAAATTTGACAACGTTCTTCGAACTCTCTACGCAGTTCCGACAAAGTCGATGCAGTACCTGAAAGGGATGTTGTAAGTATAAGTATTCAGTTGTGTCCCCTTGTTTGACAGCACATTACGACTCACCGAGATGCGTATAGTATGTACCCGGTTCGGGTGGATTCTTGTCGGAATGAAAGCACTCACACTCTGGTATTTCCGTCTTGTTGCCTTTTTCCAATCTGTCTGAGGTATCAAACATTGGATTGATTTTCTCGTGCTTAACGACAATTTCATTATCTTCCTGCTTTGCGCCCTTTTTCTTAGGTTTTGCGCCGTTATTTACTTCAGGCTCTTCTATTGGCTCATCCATAATTTCATCCTTAGTTTGTATACCCGTACAAGTGCCGCCTTTGAGATGTTCCGCGGTAGGTGTGCGTGTGCCGCCTTGTCGGCAACATGAAAAACCAGAACTATTTTTAATAGCAGCTGGTCCACCTTCACCCATAAATGGATAACTGGTGTTGTGAGATAGCACACCCAAGTCTTCGATTTTCGGCTCAATCATTGTGTGACCCAAGTGCGATGGCGTTGGTCCTAGTGGATACCGATGTGGTGGTATGGGATACGCATGGGCTGGTATGTCTTTTTCATAGTTTGTGGGCAATGGTATGATGCTGTTGGTATCCGGTTTGCGGTCAATATCCATCAAATGATGGTTGTTGTGGTGATGTAAGCTGGAACTACTACTGGACTTCATAAGTGGACCGTTGGACGCTTTGATGTGGCTGGAATGGCCAAGCGAACTGGAGTGATGCGGATGCATGCCGTGCGTACTGCCATAACCCATGCTACCCGACGAATGTTGATAGCCGGGCACAAAGTTTTGCTGATAACTTTGTTGGAATGAGCTCGAGCCGCCATAGTATGGTGAGTTATGATAACTGGCATAATCCTGCTGACTTTGGTGGTGTTGCTGCTGTGATGGCATGCCTTGTACTTCATTCTGGCAAAAGTCGGCATATTGTATAAAGTTCTGATAGTTACGCTCGTAACCCTCCATTTTGGTATGTTGGGCAGGCAAGAGACCGGGTTCGGTCTTGATATATGGCGTGTGGTAGTCAGGATGTTGTGGTGGTGGATAGCCATGTGAGGGTGGGTAGCCAGTCTTATCCAAAGATTTTATACTATGCGAGCCATGTAGTGGACCATGGAGTCCGCCACCAGGATCATTGCTATTCTTATCGAGTTCAGCTGCTTCCGCTGCTGCAGCACGACTTTTACTCTTGCGACTGGATTTTTTCGGTTGGACTTCAGTGTGTGCAATAGTGGTGTGTCCACCATGACTGATTGTTGTATGCTGTTGTTGATGATGATGTTCGGCTGTGGGGAAGCTACTTGCCACCGGTTTCTTAAACGAATTCGTGTGGTGTGGCTTCCATATTTGATCGCCACCACCTCCTATTGGTTCGGCTGCTAATGTGCCATGACCGGGTGTCAAACCCGAACTATTGGACGTTTGAATGCCTTGCATTTGCTGCTGTTGTTGTTGCTGCTGCTGCTGTTGTTGTGCAGCTTGTGTTGCAGACACATTAGAACCAGTCGTACCATTGGCGTTCATTACTGAATCGCCGCGGAGATGGTGGCTATACGATAAAAAATGACCGGTCTGCGCTTGTTGGTTTGTGCCCAACGCGTTGGAACCGGCACCGAGCGATGCGGGATTGCTGGACATATGCAGATCGTTAGGGGTATTTGAGAGCGGATCTTTGGGATCATTTTTCCGAAGTATCATCGATTTTATACGCGTATTCAGATTAACGCGTTCACCCTGCTGGTAAGGATCACTGGCGGCGCCAATCGCCGGTGACTGTTGTGACTGACTGTTCCAATTCCAGTCTTGTTGCATTTGCTGCTGCTGTTGCTGTTGGTGTTGCTGTGCTTGTGGCGGTGATGCAATGTGGCCTTGCGCTTGTTGTTGCTGCTGCTGTTGTTGTTGCTGCATGGAATTGTGATGTGGCGAGGGTGGAATGTTGGTGCCGTAGGTTTGTTGTGCCGATGGCATATTGCCGTTGGGCGATTGTGCAATATGGTTCGGTGACTGAGAAACATGGCGGGGTTGTTGTTGTTGCTGCTGCTGCTGCTGTTGTTGCATCAGGCTACGCGTTGGCGATTGTGGCACATTGGGGATGCTTGGCGGTTGCATCGGTGTTGCATCAATGGCAGCCGTTGTCGCTGCTGCTGTAGTTTGACCACCATTTAGCGGTGTTGCGTTCGCATTGTTGCCGGCAATTGCGGTGCCGGCTACTGCAGCTGCTGAGCTGTTGTTGCTCGTTGTTGTTTGTTGCTGTTGTTGACTTGAGCCGCTGTAGTCGCCTGAATACCCGTTACAATTGAGTGAGCGCGGCGGCACGCTGCTCACTCGCGGATATCCAGGCGTGTCGTTTCCCGACATCGTCTTATTCAAATCACCAGATGACACACCCAAATGTTGCTGCTGTTGCAAACCCACGGAGGGCGGTGCTGGCGCTGTCGACACCTGACCGGCATATGTAACGGCGGCCGGACTGAAGCCAACACCCTGCAGTCCCACCTGATTGATGGGTGCAGTCGAGAGTTGTTGACTCTGGAAATCGTAACGCTGTACGGGAGCACCATATGGAGAACGTCCGTAATTCGGATCAAATCCGAGCCCAGTCTGCACATAACCATTTGATGGGTAGGCATATGATTGCGTTTGGAAATCCAAAGAGTTGAGCGATGTGATGGGTGGTGTGTTCTGTGGAATTTGCTGGATAAATTGATTTTGCCAACCCTGTGAGGGATCAGCCTGCCATGTGGGGTAGAAGGCCATGGGCGCCTGAAAAACATACACAGAAACAAAAAGCAGATGGTGGAGTTTTATTAGTTATGATTTGATAAATGTTTCATGTAATTGAAGGTAAGCAAGTGATAATGATTTACATAAGGACTCAACTTTCATACATATATACATACATGCAAGTATATACATACATATATATTTTTGTTGTAATGCCGTTAAAAAGCATTAATATCCACATATGTGCGCTTTTAACCAGTAATGGCCATGAAAATTGCTAATGCTCAATACGCACACACACATACACAAACATTAACACATAAATACATAAATATTTTAGCATTCTTTAAAACATTTAAGCTATCATATTTCATTCGTTAATGCTACCCCAGGCGGTGCTAAAGGTTGCTGCCAGCTCTGAAAGGTTATAAATTCCCAAAATTAAAGCATCTGCACGAAAATCAACAACATTTCCTCCGTTTCGGGGGGTGAGTTTTAAAGTGATTCGCTGCGGCATACCCAAGAACTGATAATGGCGCAAGATGGAAATGTAGTTTATGTATATGAATGCGTATGTGTGTGTGTGTTTACCTGCGCATTAGTGAACGTTAGGGTAGTTAAAAGCAAACGCCTGGTTGAGGTATTTAAATAAATCTCATTGTAATGCTAATAAATGCCTGATTTGACTATGTACATATGTCAGAAAAAAAAAAATAAGACAACGGTAAATAAAAAAACATGCATATATGCACCCATGGGAATAAAATATTGCTTGCAGAGATCGGTGATTTTTAACACTTTCAACTGGCAACTAATTCATACATTCAAAAAGTGACCAACCGACTTTTTTATCTGATAGAGTACAGAAAGATAAGCGAGTTTTGAGCAGCACTGTTACCAAGGCGCTTAATCTTATTGAATTTTTGAGTGCCAGTATTTCATTGCTTAATGACTTTTCATAATATTTTAATGCCAAAAACTATAGTGTTTTCTGTTTAGTTTTTACTGTTTACTTTTATATAATATATCGAGTGAACCAAGTAGAGATACTCTTTTCAATAACCTTCTTTTACAGATCACGCGTGATTTGAGTCAAGCTGCCAGATTAGTTTTGTTCAGTTTTGTTTGGCAGTTTTCAAAATTCACTTTCTGAAAAGAATGTGTTTTGCGTGCTTGGCTCAACTTATGGCCAACATAATCGGCTTCCTGAGTATATTATTCGCTGCACCATCACCCATCTTGAGACCCAGTATTCATTATTGTATAATATTCGACTGAATAAACCAGGTTCAGCACATAGTGAAAACGCCGTAGCTGAGAGTGTACACGAAAACCGTGGAGAGTCGATTCGGCGCCGTTCGCAACAACTCGGACTGATGTATGGAATGACTTGCCGCATTTACCTTGGAGATCTTAAATTGAAATTTTTCAAAAAGTAGAAGCCACTCGACCTTCCTAAGCGATATCGCTTCGATTTATGGGCTCTTGAAAAGTTTCAAGAAGATCCAACGTTTTCTAGCGAGGTAAAGCAACCTGAAGAGATTCTAGAGCTGCCATTTCATCCAGAAAAAACAACGGTTTGAAGTAGTTTGTGGGCCGGTCGTCAATGGCGACTATTATCGGGCCATCTCGGCGATATTTGGGTACAACAAGACGGCGCCCCTTTCTAGACATCGCATTATTCAATTGATTTATTGAGAGACCACTTTGGTGAGCGGATAATTCCACATTTTGGGCCGGTCGATTGGTCACCAAGGTCGTGTGATATCACACCGTTCGACTTTTTGCTGGGAGAAATGCTCGAACGAGTCATCGAAAATTGAATCAAACCGAGGGATCATCTAAGACGTAGCTGCGGCCGACATTTGAAAGAGATAATCTTCAAAAGTAAACGCCAAAGAATGTTTCTTGTTTTTGTTTTTTGAAGAAAGGAACACCGAAATTGAACTCCTTACATATAGATGTTTTTTGTATTTATTTTTTGTTATTTTACGAAAAATATGTAATTCAAAAATACAAATATATTACATAATGTGTATTTGCACATATGTACATTGCATATACATACATATTTATGTATAAAATATTTGTAGCCACAGGATTTGCGAGAAGCCCCAATTCGTAGTATTTACATAGGTGTATCTATACGTATACATATATATGTATTGTATAACATTCGTATTTGTTATTTTTATAGTATTTTTTTTTTTTAATTTCACGTGTATAAATATGTATGTAACGGGTGATTTTTTTGAGGTTAGGATTTTCATGCAGTAGTATTTGACAGATCACGTGGGATGTCAGACATGGTGTCAAAGAGAAAGATGCTCAGTATGCTTTGACATTTCATCATGAATAGACTTACTAACGAGCAACGCTTGCAAATCATTGAATTTTATTACCAAAATCAGTGTTCGGTTCGAAATGTGTTTCGCGTCCGTGTCCGATGAGCGATGAGGCTCATTTCTGGTTGAATGGCTACGTAAATAAGCAAAATTGCCGCATTTGGGGTGAAGAGCAACCAGAAGCCGTTCAAGAACTGCCCATGCATCCCGAAAAATGCACTGTTTGGTGTGGTTTGTACGCTGGTGGAATCATTGGACCGTATTTTTTCAAAGATGCTGTTGGACGCAACGTTACGGTGAATGGCGATCGCTATCGTTCGATGCTAACAAACTTTTTGTTGCCAAAAATGGAAGAACTGAACTTGGTTGACATGTGGTTTCAACAAGATGGCGCTACATGCCACACAGCTCGCGATTCTATGGCCATTTTGAGGGAAAACTTCGGACAACAATTCATCTCAAGAAATGGACCCCTAAGTTGGCCACCAAGATCATGCGATTTAACGCCTTTAGACTATTTTTTGTGGGGCTACGTCAAGTCTAAAGTCTACAGAAATAAGCCAGCAACTATTCCAGCTTTGGAAGACAACATTTCCGAAGAAATTCGGGCTATTCCGGCCGAAATGCTCGAAAAAGTTGCCCAAAATTGGACTTTCCGAATGGACCACCTAAGACGCAGCCGCGGTCAACATTTAAATGAAATTATCTTCAAAAAGTAAATGTCATGAACCAATCTAACGTTTCAAATAAAGAACCGATGAGATTTTGCAAATTTTATGCGTTTTTTTTTTTAAAAAAGTTATCAAGCTCTTAAAAAATCACCCGTTATATAGTGTGTATGTGTCTATGATAAACTTTGCGTAATTCTGCACATTTCGCTGTAAAAACAACTTTCACTTTAGTTGCGAAAAATTGCACCTGGGTTTGGGTTAATAAAACATTTCATTCAATTTGCAGGCGTTTCTCGTGCCTTTTTTTGCTTTGCTTTGCGAAATTCATTTGCACATTTGTACATGATATTGGAATAAAAATAAATAGAGCAAACAAACAAATTGCCGATTTATGAATGAAAAGTCGGGAATGTATAGATACGCATATATGTGTACTCATTTATACACAACTTTTGTAGGCGTATATTTTTTCATGTCGTTGTGTTCAAATACATAAATATACGTAGTATAATAAATATATATGAATAAAGTATGTATGACAAAACTGCTTGATAGAAAAACAACATGAATAGCAGCAACATTTTGCCGCTTGAAATGTGGAGAAATAAAAGAAAACTTTTTTTCCAGAATTTTTTCTTATCAGAATATGTTTATGTGTGGATGTTGGTTAATAATGTTATTTACGTACATAAGTATATGATCATACATGATTGTATGAAATATTACTTCAGGGTTTTAGGCATAGACATATGTATATAAATAATTTCACACACCTTCTAATGTGGTTGAATACATCAGAAGTAAGGTATGAAAGCCAAATGCCAAAATAAGAGCACTCTCTTATAAATACCTGTAAACATATGTGTGCATCTAACGGCACTTGCAACATAACTCTTGATAGCAGTAGAAAAATGCTAAAATATGATGATAATAGTCGTGTTGATGATACACCGGTGTGCCATGAAAATTAGAAGCGAGCGCCAACATTATCAACCACGAAAATGTCATAAACTCCATGCATATCAGAAGTTAATATATGTATACATATATATTTATATACATACATATATATTTTATGTATGTATGTATGTAAGCAAATGTCTATTTAGGCGAAAGAGCTTTCTTCATAAATAAAATATACTTTATGTGCTGAAATATGCTGACTGCTGGCGGATGTAGTGAGCAGATGATAAGCTTTATGAGTAATTGCAGCTTTTAATGAAGACTTTTATGAAAATCGAAATTCCATAAGAAGGAAAAATTAAATTTTTACTAACTAGATATGTATGAAATATAAAAGTTGGTAGATATTATGTGGTTGAATTTTACTAAAAATAGGAATTTAGTAAATTAATGATATGGTTTTTAAATAAAGTAAAAGCTCAAAAGCTATATTCACATGTTGTAGAAAAACATTTGGCAGGAAAAATTAAATCACCGATTAGACACATAAGTTTTGTTGGAAAAACTCATAAAATTGTTTAGGTTTATTCGCCGATTACATATTGTAATATAATATAACTAAAAAATTATAATTAAAATTTTAATTTTTATACGCTAATATTTTTTTTGTTACTAGGGAAATTAAAAGTAGTTGCTGTCACGGTTTTCTAGTCTCCGTTAGGCTGGTAAGGTTCAGATAAGTTCTCATCGAAGTCATCCAAAGGTAAGGGAAACACAATTTCCACAACAGCCGAGTCGACCCGGATTTTATACGGCTAAGGGCTGTGCTTTCGGAGATCTTAGTTCATTTGCGTATAAAGGTGTTTATCTTCGCTAAACTTAAGTCTTGGTGAGCTTGTCACATGGACGTAATTTGTGTTATTTGCTTCGTATATAATATATGCGGTTAATTTCAATTTTTAGTTAAAAATGTTAAAAATATAACTTTCAATTCATTTACTTTTATATAGAGAGTATACTCTCTGTTTTATAAAACAGTATTGTTAGGGATGTTGTAGGTGCTTGTCTTCGCTTTGAGGTTTGAAACTTTGCTTTATTCTTTTAGCATAAATTGTAATTGAAAAAAAGACTAAAAATTTCATTATCGTCTTTAATATCTGTTTAGTGCAACAAAAAAATGTCACGTTACGGATATCTAGGTAAGTAAAGTCTATAGGGCTATATATTTTACAAGCAAATCAGCACTGTAATTTATAGAAAATATATGTGTTCTTTACAATCAACCTACTCAAATAAAATAGCAATAATAATTTGTCTTATCATAAATTAATTAAATTTTCTTAATTCATCTATATTATCAATAAAATGTGTAATCTTAGTGTACACATATGCCATAAAAACACTTAACAGAGAATAGAAAAATAGTTATTTCAGAAAGTGCGCATTAACGAGGAAAACTTTTCAAATTTTCCACGCGCTGAATATCAGGTGTCTGTTTTTTGCTTTGGTGTAGAGCTCGTATGTAAAAGTTTTGACTTAAATAGCATGAAAAAACTCTAATAATAGTTGATGAAGTGAACTAAGTCTGTATTTAGTTTTCAAAGCCAAAAGTCTTTTCGCAGTAGTATAAGGGGTTACATGGGTTTACGATTTTCAAAACATGGATTTTTTTTATTGTATTATCAATCTTTACAACACCTCTAGAATATTGTATTGAATAGGAGTTACAGCCTTGAGTACTTGTGCGCTCGAGGCTAGCTAGAAATGCGCCGTCTTTAAATGAGTTTTTTTTTTCAAAACCATGTTTTTGAAGTTGGCTGGCAAAATTTCTCGGGAACTACTCAACTGATCTTCATGAATTTCTACACAGGCTTTCGAGATACAATTCTAAAAGACTTGAAAGAAGTATTTTATTTCTCGATTACGATATTTGAAAAAAAAAATGTCGCGAAATTTTAATTTTTTTTTAATGTCTGCCAAAAATGCAATTTTCAGTTTTTTCTTTCGTCCAAGTTCTAAGTTAAGGTTTTAATTAAAACACATATTTTTCGCTTTAGATGATCTTGTAAGGAGTTATCTTGCCAACGCGGGCGCATCTGTTTTCCGAGTTTAAAATATTTTTTTCCAAAAATTCCAGAATTTCTTGCTTAATAGTGTATGTTTATAGCAATAAAAAATTCTAATAAATTATTTAATTTTTTATTTAATTTTTACTCGAGGATACATGGGTTCCCCCTTATAAATATATGTACATGGGTTTCCCCTAATGAATATGTACGATGTGCGGTTCTATGCAGATGTGCTTGTATAATCAAAAGTAACCACTTTTGTAATCAAAAATTTCCATATCAATAAACATACGTATGTACATATGTAAATTCATAAGTGGAAGGAAGAAAATTTATTTGCAAATATTTTTGTCATAAATTAGAAGCTTAAAGTGCAAAAAATATGCATACTTGTCTATAAAGTTTCTTATGCAATTTGCATTGAACAAGTGTACTTGTAAACATTTATTCATTCCATGATTAATTACTACAATTATGAATTTGTATTTAGTCGACACCTCTGTGAAAGATGTTGCACTCAACCGAGCGAGCTGCTGTGTGGGTGTAAACTTGAAAATTGCAGTTGTTTAGCTGACGTCACACTATTTAAAAAAAAACTGGAAATATTTTTTTTTAAACTATTTTTTAATCGAAGATGAAATTTTTTTTGAAAATTTGCAGTGAAGATTTGTGCTAAAAGTGTGAAAGTTTAAATTTGCGATTTCAAGTTGTTCTCATACTAAAAAATTTACCACTTCAAGCCACAATGATTAAAATTTCTTATTTACAATTTCTTTTTCATTTCATAAATAATAAAAATGTCAAAGAAAAATGTATGACTTTCCATTTTATGGCTGCTGCATGTGTATGTGTAGTAAAGTCGAACAACGGCAATTGATTGCAATGTGCGCAATTGCCTATGCGCGATTGTGCTGATAAAATTCGTGACACCATAGCCAAGAGTAAGAAGAAGAAATATGTGAAAGCTTAGAAGAAGAGTGGCAAAATAAGTTAGCATAAAACGCTATACAAACACATGGAAAACCTCCCTTGAATACACTGCTGTCGGGAGGAATGTGGGCAGGGTGAAATTGAATGTGAAATGTTGGGGTTGGAATAACGGAAGAGCGCCCTATACACAGGTGGGGTTGTCCCATGGGAGAAATTTGTGTTTTTTATGCTCGTATATGTATGCGGAAATATTTATGTGCTGGTGTAAGTGAGTGTAACAACCCATTAGGCAAAGTTGGAGGTAAAAAGTTTAATAGGAAATTGCTGATATTCTATTTTAACAATAAACATTTTTATTTTGAGAAATTAAGCAAAAACAAGAAAAAACGTTAACTTCAGCTGCACCGTAGCTTTAATTTTTTATAGCGTAAAAAAAGTATAAAAAGTTACTTAGCTTGATTTTGAACGATCAGTTTGTATGACCGCTATAGGCTATAGTTCGTCGATCTGAACAATTTACATGGATATTGTAGCGTAGACTTGAGTAATAATCTATGTCAGTTTTGGGAAAGATATTTTGTCAAATAAAAAAGTTTTTCATACAATGACTTGTTTCTGATTGATCAGTTTGTATGGCAGCAATATGCTATAGTACGCTGATCTGAATAATTTATTCGGAGATTGTAGCGCTACCTCAGAAACTAATCCATGTTGAATTTCGAAATGATATCCTTTTAAATAAAAAAGTTGTCCATACAAGGCCTTGATTTAAATCGATTAGTTTGCATGACAGCTATATGCTTTAATGCTTCAATATCAGCGTATCCTATAAATGAGCAGCTTCTTGGTGAGAAAATTATCTGTGCGAAAATTCAGTTTGATATCTCAAAAACTGAGGAATTAAATCGGGTATATGCAGACAAAATAATCAGCTTTCTGTTTCTCCACACAAAATTTCATGCTAAGCTTAGCTTACGCATTTCCTACAGTGTCCCTATAGGGGTGTGTAGGTCTATATTTATTTACATTTCTTGGACTGCCACAGAAATGAAAAACGTGCCAATTGTGTGGGAAGCAAATGGGTGGCAAGGTAAAGCCATTAAATTACATTTAAACTCAAATCGAGATAAGGTAAATTATAGAGGACTACAACTGAGGGCAACACCGAGTTAATAATGGAAGTAAACTCTAAATAGTTGATTGTCTGTCTTTTCCTTTATCTGGCGATGCGCAGATGTGTGTTTATATGTATGTATATCATATACATATATGTATATATACTTATGTATATATACATATAATATACGTTTATATAAACTCAGAAGAATTGTAAAATTATGCGGCAAACGTGGCGAACGCGCCATTTTGTTTATCAGCACGCAGTTCACGCATAAAAAAAAAATAACGGTAATACCTTAAATCAAAGCAATTACGATAGTGGCCTTGATTTGCATAACTTAACGGTTATATGCAATCGCTTGACAGACGATAGTACACGTACATACGTTTTTGTGCGACGCAGCGCAAAGTACACGTCAGCTATCTTCAGTTCTTTTTTTTTAATAAATAAATTCGATTTATGGCTGACAAAGTCTTATCATTGGCAAGTGACCCCGTTACAAATAATGATTTATGCCCACATACACACATATGTATGGTATATGCACATGCCCTATGTGCAAGCCTGCGACGACCAGGTGCACTCTTGCTCCTTGAAAGTGCACTCACCAAGGTTGCATTCGGGAAAACTTGCGCAATTTATACGCTTTTTCTTTTCAGCTTTTCGTCTTTTGTTCGCAACAAATTTTTAATTCAATTTTGTTTGTTAAAAAGCTTTTTCAATGCTTTCAACTGCAAAACACTTTCGAAAATCTGCAAGCATACATACATACACATATATAAATTTATAAAGTTTGGCTGTGGAGCGTGAATTATGGCGCGAACAGCTGTTTAAGTGTGTTGCATGTGCATTTCTCCTCGCAAACATATAACTACACATGTGTAAAGATATAGATATGCAAACATATGTATAAAGAGAACATCAACGAAACTTTGACGAAACTTTGATTTTTAATATAATTTGTGCAAAGTTTTCGGCGCTGTTTTTGTATAGTTTTTCCTATTTCTTTAGGGAGCTGAGGATAATGCAAATGTAATGGTATTAATAGAATGCAGCAAAATCAAAGGCAAATTGATGCAAGTAGTATACTCAAGCTCGATATTTTATACACCAGCATTTTAGAAGCAATCTCAAAGTGTTGTCTCGGCGAATTTGTTCGAAAATCAATACGCTTGTGTATAATATAATTAAGGGTGTTAAGTAAATAGATGAAAAAGTTGCAAGGAGAGATTGCGTCGCACAGTTTGCTGGTGTTACATGCTATGTGTGGATACGAATGCTTTTAAGACAGCCTTACAGCCTGCAAATAAATGTTTGGTTCGAAATGAGCGAGAAATCAAATGAACCGATGAAGACTTTTTCTCAACAGATTTTATAAATTTAATAAATTTTCATGGAGAAATTTTTCCATTTAGAACAAAAGGAAAGGTTCTTTAGAGTGCAGGTTCTAAAAAAAATCTTTCTTGACAGAAAATTTTTAAGGTACAGGGCATTCCAAAACAAAATTGTTCATACGACACTCAAGTGACTCAACGTTTTTTATTTTGAGAAGAATGGTAATTATGATAAGACAGAGACGCCCCTTTTAAAAAAAGGTGGTAAAAATACTACATTTTTCGAGTGCCAAAAAATACTCGAGGTCGTTGATCTTTAAAATTCCTTTTTTTTTATATTTTATGCAAAATTAATCATTTTTTGTAAAAAATATTTTTAGTGCAGTAGTGGTTACACAAAAGTAGTTGGTATTCAATTATAAAAATATTTGCATATTGGTTACTGTTTAGTTGATTCTATTGATTATTTTTGAATAATCGTTACTCAAAAGTATTTGGTATCCGAAAAACCTATTCGCTTACAGGATGCTATATTTTTCAGTCGATAGTATTGATTATTAAAAAAATATTATTTTCGATTAATCGTTACTCAAAAGTATTTGGTATTCAATGAAAACTGCTATTCGAATACACTTCATTGTGTTTGTTAGTTGATAGTATTCACTGTTAAAAAATTATTATTTTCGATTAATCGTTACTCTAAAGTAATTGGTATTCAATGAAAAAAAAATCGAATACACGATACTATATATTTCAGTTGATACAAATGATTATTAAAAAATATTATTTTCGAATAATCGTTACTAAAAAGTATTTGGTATTCGAAAAAAGTGATCGCGTACACTAATTGTTAGTTGCTGATTTTTATTATTGACTTGAAAACAGCAATAATCGGCAAAAAACCGTTATGCAAATACCCAAAGAAACCACGTCGTTTTTATGCACTTCTATATGTTGGGTACCTACAACGAGTAACCATTGACTGTATACACAAACTATTACCGATTTGAAATTTCTAACGCATTTCTGAGTACTTTAACGCTAAACTACATTTCCCACAATTTACGAATTTAAATATTCTACAAAAAAAAAAAAAAAATATTTTAAATAAAATATTACGCAACTATGAACTCACCATCGGTTGTTGCGGTTGATCTTTACATGGGATTTGTGCGGTTTGATCTGTTGCATGATGTTGCTGCTGATGATGTTGCTGTTGCTGTTGTTGCGGCAGCTGTTGTTGCTGATGTAGTGAATGTTGCTGCTGTTGCTGATGTTGTTGTTGCAACTGTTGGTTAGACTGCACTTGCTGTTGACTGTGTTGCTGCTGATGTTGCAAATGTTGTTGTTGTTGATGTTGCTGCAATGTATTCAATTGCTGCTGTTGTTGTTGCTGATTAGCACCTACACCAGAAGACCGTTATTGGTATTTGGCGATTGGTGTGGCACAACAGTGGCTATCGTTTGAGCTGACGGACTCGCAATGGCGTGGCTAGTCGCTGAGCTTGACGTTGGCGATGTGGTACTGCTGTGGCGGTAGCACACGTTGGCTGGCATTTAATTTATTCGACTTGGCGGTTGAAGCTTTGCGACAGTGTGAGGAGAATGAGTGAAAATTGTGTTAGTTAAGCTTTGGGAGGTTTATTTAGGCTTGATTATAATTTAAAGCTGCTTTAGAGCTACTGTTGGGTATATAGTAAGTGTATCTGACCTAAGTTGGATGCTGAAGAGGAATAGTAAATTTGATGTAAGGTATTTAAATATAAATGAAGAGCGTTATGAGCCGATTTAGCCATGTCCGTCTGTATATACTAAGTTTTTGAGACATCAATTGAAATTTTTAAGACGTCCTTTTCTTCTAATCATTTGTCGGAATCGGTGATATCGTATTTCTATACAGAACTGAGCATATAAACCATGCGTTCAAATTCAAGTCCTTGTTTGGAAAACTATTTTAATTGACAAGATATATTCAGGAAATCTGGTATACCTTATTTTTTGAAGCAAGACTACAATCTCCCAAAAAATTATTTAGATCGAACCACTATAGCATATAGCTGCCACACAAATTGGCCGCTAAAAGTCAGGTCATTGTAAAGAAAACTTTTCTATTTGACAAGATATCTTTACGAATTTTGGAAAAAGTTATTATCGAAAGCAACGCTATAATTTGCCAACAAATTTTTCAGATCAGATCGCTATAGCATTTAGCTGCCATACAAACTGACAGATCAAAGACAAGTCCTTGTATGAAAAACTTTTTTAGTTGAGAAGATATCACCACGAAATTCAGTACAAATTATTTTCCTAAACTATGCTACAAATTCCAAAGAAATCGCACAGATCGGATCACTATAACATATAGCTGTCATACAAACTGATCGTTCAAAATAGAGACAAAGCTGTTTCTGTACCCTTTTATGCTATAAGAAAGGCACTCGTGAAGGGTATTATAATTACAGTGCGATAAATAATTAATATTTTTATCCAATTTTCAAATAATACATTTAATGTGTTTGTAAATTATAACTGAAAGATCTTGTTACTTCTGACCTCAACAATTTGGCAATTTGCGTCGAATTTATATGCTATTAAAATCTCAAATTAACTAAATGTCAAATATAATTGCTAAAGTACTAAATGTAAAACCAAAACATTTATTTGCCATCATTTGCCGTTATACTAGTTAGGCTCACATACATACACACATATTTATATAGTATATGTATATAAATAAGTAAGCACGCAGTTAGTGCGTTGATGTTAATGTATGTTTGTTTGTTTGCTGTTGTTGTTGACCGATAAATTGCATACGTTTACAAATTGCATGCCATAAATTCCAGCTTAACTGTCATTACTGTTGTTGGCTGTTATTTTTGCGGCGCTGGTGGTTTGAACTTACAAACTTATTATTACTTTTTGTAAACACGCTGTCACTTCATATATACAAATAATATATATGATATGTACCATATACATATAGTATATGCATCTATGTATACATGTACATATATATTTAAGTATTCTTATGGGTGTGTCCCTACCACATATGTTTGTGGGTGCAATTGATTGACCTTTGCGGCATTGGCTTGCGGTGAACCCGCCGCTGTTGGCCGACGCTGACCGCCATAATGCCAGTTTTGTACACGTAATTTTCATATTTTATGAATTAAATATCGCAATTAAAATGTAATTGAACGATACAACCGCATGCATGTGTATATGTAACTATGAATAGACCAAAATAGAACATATAATTTGCATGCGTTTGTGGGTCTATGCACACATAGCCACTTATTTGCTGGAATATTGTGCATTCTTCATGCGACAGCAGTTAGCATTAGCCATTCTAACCGCTGTGCTAGCTTTTTGCCGCACTAAAACTCACATGCACATACATATGTATAGTTATTATAACAAAATTTTTGTTGTTAAAATTATTTATCTATTTTTTGTTGTATTAATTTTTTTTTTAGTAACGAGACGGCAATTTTAGCATTTCACATGCAATTTTAATTGCTAATATAGAAATTTAACGCGCCGTCACACCAATTGAAATTAATTAATCCCATATTCCAGTGAGCGGGCCAACTTAGGCTGGTTAGCTGAAAATGCATTTCAACGATTTGCAATTAAATGCAAATGACACGACAAAAATAGAATAATGCTGGAAAGGCAACAATGAATAACTGAGGCAGCGGAAAAATTTTAATTATTTAGTAAAATAGACGGTATATTTTGTAGCCGGTCAGTGCGTTTGGGTGCTAGGAATAAATTTTTTTTTGGTTTAGAGGGATTAATTAATTAAATTTGTTGTTGTTAAATTCGAAGTTTTTTTGTAAGGCGTGTTATTGTTTAAGTAAAAGCCTCTACGATGCAGAAAAGTGCGCAAAAGAAGCACATTTAAAAATTATATCCAAATACTTTTGGAATATTTTTTAAAAAAAAAACAAAAAAAAAAAAAAATTGAATAAAATTTAAATTTTTATTAATAAATAATTTTTTTTTAATAAAAAATTATTGCAAATTTATAACAATTTGTCATATGACTATATCTAACTTCTTATAGAATATAAATTAAAAAAAAAATATCAACTTTTTATTAATAAAACTATACTAATTAACTTTTAAAAATAGTTGCAAATTTTTAACAATCATTATTTTTAAAATTAGCTGGGAATATTTTATGATTATGAAAAATTTCTTTTCGAATGTAAAATGGAAAACAAGTAGTTAAATTTAAATAAAAAAAATTAAAAAAGAAATTTAATTAAAAAAAAAAAACTGAATTTAAAAAAATAAAAAAGGGTAAAAAAGGAAGATAAAAAGGAATTAATTTTTTTAATTTAATTAAAGTTAAAAAAATTAAAAAAGAAATTTGATTAAATTTAAAGAATGAAATTTAGTTATTAAAAAAAATAATTTAATTTAATTTAAAAATAATTAAAAAAAGTTTAATAAATTAAAAAAATAGAAAAAGAAATATAAATTAATTAAATTAAAAAACGAATATTAATTAAATTAAAACAAAGGAATTTAATTCAATTAAAAAAAAAATTAAAAAAGAAATTTAATTGAATTTAAAAAAATTAGAAAAAGAAATTTAAATTAATTAAATTAAAAAACGAATTTAAAAACAATTTAAAAAATTAATTTTATATCTTTTTTTAAATAAAAAAATCAACAAATAACTTTAAAGTTAAATTTTCGTCAAAAATTATATACAAATTTCTATTAACAATTTTTTTTGTATTCACAAATTAAGTGGCAACGTCGTGTAATTTTATATGTATTCTTAACATTTAACCGTTAATAATAACCAGGTTTTAAATATTTGTTAAATTTTTGTTTGCACTTTTTAATTAAGTGTTATATGTATGTACATGTGGCAACTCCTTTACTCATATAGGAAAATTTGTGTACTTTTTTACAGTTATTTATAGTCGATATTAAGTTCTGCTACCCGAAATTAGAAATTTAAACATATAAAAGCATATAAATGTGTATAGTTGTCGTCTTTTACCGTAGACTGACGAAGGTAAGAGTTAGAGTGACCTTACAAATTTGTTTTTGAGTTCTTGATGCAAAACAATTCTATAAAATCATAATTAAATTATTTGGCAATTTTCTCATTTTTCCATTGAAATTAAAAACTGGCAACTGAATGTTGATTTAGAAGGTTTCTTTGATATAAAAAGCGTCTTTTGTTTTGCGAAACAATTGAAGAAAGCAACAAAGGTCGCTAAAAGGACGCACCAGTGTAGTAAAATGCTGCAAATAAACTAAAGCCACGCAAATAGCAGTCAAGTGCAGCATTTACAGCTGCTGCCGAAAGATTTATGGATGGAAAGAGCAATAAAGTGAGGTTATAAATAAGTTATATGGCCTCTACAACATTACAACAGCTAGATTTACAGACAGACATAAGCATCTACTTACAACTAGAAGACTACAGTAATAGAGCCAAAACTCGCCGGTAATTGTATACAGCCCATACATGAGTGATTAAATTGGAGAGTCAGTTTAATTTTATATTTTTCTGCATAATTATTTATGTTGCTTAATTACTGCTTGGCTGTAATTTACTTATATACATTTATATTGGTATATACATATATACACTTTTATGTAACACACACATGCATATTTGTTTCTAGTAAGTGCTTGTACAGTCAGCAAGCAACGTATAATAAGAAAATGCGTTACTGAATTAGATTGTAGGAGTGCCCAGAACGCCAACTGCGCCTCCACCGCCACCAACAACAGCTACACCCTCTCCCCGCCGCCTGACGTACGTTAATACATTTGGCGTAAATGCAAATTTATGACGGTATTTTATGGTGTTTAATATTTCAAGATGAAAACGACAGCAGACGCTGCACAAACACACTTACTACAACAATGACAACAACAGCAACAACAAAAGTTGATATGTAAGTATGCTCTTTATATTACCATCATAGTTAGTTAGTTAGCTGCTTGGTGTGTGTATGAGCAAAGAACGAAAAAAAGCAGCAACAACAACAAATCTATAGTATACATCTCAGCTGCCACATTGCAACATCGTTGGCAGGTGCTGCATATTATTGCGGCTAGCATGAAGTAGAAAAAGCAATAATAGCCATACATACATATACACATGTATGTAAATGATTGTGTGTATTATATATGTATATGCATGTGTGTGGGTTTATGTGCCGAAATCGGCTTGTGTTGGTGAGCTAATATCCTGCAGCGCTGGCAATTACAGTTGAAGTAAAGCTTAATTGCTTGTGGTCGACAAATATGCTCACATCCACCTATACATACATACATATAAGCATACACAACTAAGGTCGGACACACACATATGTATATACATTTAATAGTTTGCTTAGTTGTGTGGAAAGTTTGTTATGTGTGGCGCAGTTTTTGCTAATTGCGCCAATGGAAATCGTTTTCTTGTGAGAATATTTGCATATTTAGATGGAACTCAAATACTTTCGCCAATAAATATATGTGTATACAGTATACAACGCTACCTAAAATGCAAAATAAGATAACACCACTTTTCATAAGTTTACAGTTGAAGGAAAAATGCTATCTATCATTGATATTGAAAAAAAAAATATAGTTTTGGTTATAAATGGTTATGTATTGGTTATTTTAGTGGTTACATACTGGTTATTTATTGGTTACATAATGGTTATATCGCTCAGCGGAAGCCGAAAATTTTATGTTATATGTAATATAATATAGGGAATCATATATAATGAAAAAACTCAACTTCGATTTTTTGATGATACGTGGTTTTGCATTTTAGTTGACGATATGTACATAAGTATGAATACATATACAAGCAAAAATAGCAAATTACACAGAAAGACAAAATTTTTAGCCTTTGAAAATATACTTTCAGAAGTTTGAGATTAGTTTTTAGCTTAATTGCATTAAATTAAAATTAAGTGATATTTTGTGCAAATAAATTTTTGATTTAATTGAATTATTTGTATGTACATATTACTTAACAATGCTTGTGACAATTCTTGAGTAGAAGAGTTGAAAGTTTCTTTTTGTGCAAAAACAATTTTTGATTTCATTTAATTTAATTTTTTCAGTATTTATTAAAAACTTTGAGCCGAAGCTTTACTTGTTTTGTTGTTGTACTTTCAAATTCATAACTAACCGCAAAGATTTATCGCCGCTTTTATTGCAATGTCAAAAGAAACTTGTTTGGCTAATTAGTTATTAATTATAATTTATATGATTTACATTTTAATTAATGATATTGAAGTGTAAAGTGTTAAAAGTAATTAAATTTAATTACTTGCAATTTATTTTATTAGCAAAATGTAGTTTGAAACTGCAATGTTTTAATAATATGTCAATGTGAAATAAATCATATTAAAGCTACTACGGTTGCCAGTCGTGAGTATAATCATAAAACCAGAAAATAAAGTGGTTTTTTAAACGAAAAAAAAAACAAAATTTTGACTATAAAAATCGGCAGTGAAATTCTAAGATCATTTGTGGAATTTGATTAGAAGTAGGCTAAAATAACCACTTAAAATGGAAAACCTGACTATTGCCGTTTTCCGTACAATTTTTGAACAAAAAATTTCTTTCAAAAAATTAATTTTTTGTAAATTGGATTATTTTATATAATTTTTTTCAGATCGACACGCATACGAATGTATTTTGTGAATATTGGAAATCGAAACCCCGCTTAGTCTTGCTTTCGGTGACAAATTTTAGCTTTTAAATTCAAATCAAGCAAAAACTTGGCAGTAATGAAGCGATAATATATATTTATATCAAACATATAGAGTTACAGACGTACAGTAAGCAAAACGCTTGCTCGTTAGGTTCACACGACACTCAGCCTGACTGTCTGGGCAATGAAAAATAGTAATGAAAGTGAAATAAATGCTATTAAAATGGCATACAAGTGCCAATTCAAAGCACAGGAAGAACACAAACACATGTACCCCCACACATAAGATTACACAATACCTAAGCACTTGAATAAACACACATATTAACATACATATATACATATATAAGTGGTAATACACTGCCTTGCGGCGACACCGAGTGCATAAGGATGGGCATAAATCCCGAAAAGAAACCCAAGAAAGCCATTAAATTTGCAGATTCCCATAAAAATGAGCAACAACCAGCCCAATATGGGCGCAAAGGTGGAGTTGAAGTTGGAGTCAACAGCAGCAGCAGCAGCAGTCGTTGTAATAGCAATAGCAACAAACATGCAAAGCAATAAAAGCAGTAAAAGCAATAAAAGTGAGGTGGTTAGGCGGCCAGGCGGCTGGACTCTGACCAACACTCGGCTGCCTTGTAAGGTATTCAATTATACCAACGAGAAACAGCGTGCGGCTGCAGCGCAGAAATAGACATAAAAATTTATTTGATTTATGCAAAGTAAAATACACACAACAATAGGCGGAAAACAGTAAAAATAAAAAAAATAACAATCGAAGAAAACGAAATGCAAAATAGTGAAATAGAAAAAAAAAACACTGGGTGCAGCTGTGCTGGGGTGGCGGTGCGGTCAAATTACAAGCGAGTTGGCGGCGAAAATCCCAAAAGGCGACTGAATGAAACTGCAGCTGTCGAGGGAAGGACGTCACTGCAATTAGGTGCGGCAAAGGCGCAATGCTCAGAAAAGCTGTAAAAAAGTGTTAAAAATCCGAATTGCAATGGGATGGAAAGGGGAGGGACAGTGTGCGCCCGCCAAGCAAGAACTTCATTGAAGTGTAATATACAAATACACAGCGTTGTTTACAGCTTGCAGTCAATTGCTTTATAGTCGCGCCTCATGCTAGCGGTCAGCGCGCGAAAAAAGTGTAGAATGGAGAATTTTTATTGTCTAACGTGGAGTATCTAGTATTCTCCCGCGAGACGTTCTTCTACACTTTTGATTTCTACATTGGTGTGTTTTGCGAAAGCAAAAGTTAGTAAGCGCAAGCATGTGCCGTGTTGGTTATAGAAATAGAAACGGATGTATTTAAACACTTTGTTTGGTCTAACAGTCTTTGATTTTCATCATATCGTTTTTTTTTCGCTTAATGGGTTTAAACATTTTTAAAAAATCGATTTTTTTATTTTATTTTCAATTTTTTTTAATATACTTTAAACTTTTAAATACACAATTTTCAAAATCGAAAAAAAATGTTGATTGAGGATTTTAAAAATTTAATATAATTTATATAGAATAGCTAAAAAGAATTTTTTTTCCAAAACGATATATTTCCGAATTTCTTCTCGAAGCTTTGAATTTTTCCTATCGGGCCTTGAGGGTTCTCGGCGAATTTTGTGTATATCACTTTGAAATGTCATAATTTCTGTTATATAATAGATTATATAAATTTTTGTGTTATTATTGCAACCTTTTTTATAATTTTTTTTTTTAATTTAGCTCAATTTTTTTTGTAAAAAATTTAAAATTGTTTTACAAATCGCCCATTTTGTGAAAAATTGTTGTGAAACAAACAAATTCATATTTGTATTAAAAAATTTTATTTGGCTCGGGTTCCTAGAGTCAACGTCACTCGACCCGTAGAGGCCCTTTTGAAGCAAGTAATTACGCAGAAACGCCCAGTACGCGCCATTTTGTCTAAAAGTTGTTTTTTATTTACTCAAACATCTGTTTCACAAAGCCTGCATAAAAGAAGTCTGCCTCCCTTCCTAATTGCCAGAATAAGTTTTGAGAGTTAGACCTTTGTTTAGGGCTCTAGACTGGTCTAACCACTTAAATTACAGCTCATAATAATTATTATGTTGAAAACTATTATTTTTGGCATATTTCCGATACAATCAAAATTTTTAATATTTTTTTTTGAACCGTTTCTATAATTTTGTCGAACACTGTCTGCGCACATGTTTCGCCTAACATTAAATGCAAGCATAAGTAAAATAAAAGTGTCTGCAAACATTTTACGAGACACTTGTAGATGATTAGGAAAATCGTAAATGAATTGCACATAAAAAAATAATATGCAAGGAAACGCATGAATGAACTGTCGTCAATGGAGTATTTTATGTCAACGAATGTGCAAATGCAATTTATTGAATAGAAAGTAAATATAAAGGTGTGTATATAAAATGTATATATTTGAAATAGTAGACAAATATTTAAATTGCCGCTGGGTGAATAAGAACTCATAGCGCCTGTGGATAGGCTACGAATCATTAGCAGTGTAAATATTTGCATGTGTGTGTGTGGTTATGCAATTTTTAGTGCAAATGTAAGGAAATATCTTTAAAAAATATTTAAATTTAATTAAGTTTTAAAAATCAAACAAAAGCGTTATGCAGTAGAGCGAAAGTGTGATGATTTTTATATGTATGTATGTGTTTGTTAAATATTAACTAAACATTTATTTACATTAAAAAAATATAAAAAAAATAAAAAAAAAAATAAAATTAAATTAATTTAAACAACAACAAAAATTAAAAAAAAAAATATATTTTCCATTTAACTATAATTCAAGCAGTTGCTTTTGTTGTCGTGACATTTACAACAGTATCGATGTGTGCGTGAGGTCGCTGTAGGCAGCAGCAAGCAAATACACGCCTGTTTGTATAAGATAATTTTATGTATTTATATACAAACTCTCACACAAACGCATGTTTGCTGCGCTGTCCGTGCTTGCTGCATACACACCGTTAGTTGTTGTTGCTGTATCAGTCTCCATCTTGCTGCTTCACAAGTTATCTTAATTTAACGAAATTGTTTACATGCCTTGCAGCCTTTTAAATGCAATTCAACTAAATAAATACAAATATATTTCGTTGTAAATGTAAAAGCATAGCATACTTTCAGGCGCTCAAACGTATATATACGCACCATTCATGGTATTTGCTTATGAATACGAAACAATTGTAGACGCAATTAAAGTTAAATTCAACACGGCAGATAAATTGAGGTAAATTCGAAATAATTATAAGCTCAGTGAGCGCCTTGGAGTTGTTGTTGTGCCGTAGTTAATTGTATTTGTATTTTAATTTTATTTAATGCAATCGAACAAGTGGACAATAAAATTTAATTTTACGGTAGGAAAGCTTACTAATGACTTGAATTGATATTTACTGTAGTGCTGAGGGGTTATAACCACTTGTAAGATAGAGAAAACGTGATTTTTGTGGATTTTTTTTAGAGGAATTTTTTTGTAAGGAATTTTACTATATAAATAAGTAATAATAATGCTTAGTTACAGAATTTAATGTTTTATTTAATAATTGGTGTTTCATTTTGAAAAAGTTTGTGTTCACTTCAATTGGTGTTTCATTTTGAAAAAGTTTGTGTTCACTTGAACCCAATACTTATTTCCAGTAGAGCCTGCGAAAAAACATGCCTGAAGGTGAGGAAGAGGTTTAAAATAAAAATAAAAGAAACTCAAACCCAAAATCCAAAATAATAAGAAAATTATTATAAAAATATACTGTTTCTCCGAAATTATATGAAAAAATTTTTTTAATATTTTTCCTTCATTATATTTACCTTTGAGCTGAGAAATTGGTTACTGCAATTATATATACAGTGGTGGCCATAACATATGCAACTAATACATTATTTTTGAAAAAGTATATTTATCATACCATTAAACTTTGCAGACTGTTGATTGAACATGAAATTTTAATAATTTGGTATTTTTACTTTTAATTGACGTTTTTAAACCAAAAAAGTTCATCCATAAAAAAATAATAAAAATTCCATTTCGATTTCAACTCTAAAATTACGTGGACAAAACATATGCAACTTTTTGGAAACAATGGTAAAAAGCAAGATTTACTAATATTTTGTTGCAAATCTATTGTTTTTTATTACTTCGGCATATCTTATCGACATTGAGGCAATTAAATTATCTATGGTTTTTATTGAAATCGATTGCCAAGCTTCTTGGAGTGTATTAAAAAGTTCATCACCATTTTAAGGTTATTCCTCTCTATTCGCCTGTTATCCAGCTTCCACAAGTTCTCATTGGCGTTGAGATTTGGGGTCTGTGGTGACCATTCCATAACATTAACGTTGGTAGCTTCCAACCAAGATTTGACATATTTGGCCGTGTGCTTTGGGTCATTGTCTTGTTGGAAGACCCAACGCAATGGCATTTCCCACGCAGCATAGGGCAACATGGTAATATGACACTCTCCAAATACATTTATAGTCGTATTGATCCATAATTCCATTAATCTTATATAATGGGCCAACTCCGTTACCAGAAAAGCAGCAACACATCGTTACGTGGCCTGCACCATGCTCAACTGTTTTCTTACGATAACGAGGATCATATCTTTTATTTACTGGACTTCGCATATAAAACGTTCCACCACTGCCTATTAAGTAAAAATTTTACTCCTCACTGAATAGAACGGTTTTCCATTTATTAATTGCCGTTAGATGCTTTTTATCGAATTTCAAACGCTTGGCTTTATGTTTTACCGAAATCATCGATTTGTATGCGGGACGACAACCTCTTAGTGAGGCTTTTAAAAGGCGCCTACGCACATTTTTTGTGGATAATTGCAAATTTAAACCTTTAATGATTTGTGATGGGACTATTTCAGGACTTTTTTTGATAGTTGTACTATTAAATTGTCTGTCCTTTGGGTCGTCTTGCGTGCGCTCCCGCCTTGGTGAATAGCAGATACTGCTTTTGTTGGAACAAATTTTTTTATTATTCGCAAAATTGCGCCTTGGTGCACATCTAATTTTGTAGCAATGTATTTTTGTGCCATTCCTATCTCAAAGTTGGAAATAATTCTCTTCCGAAGTTCAATTCCAAAATTGCTTCTTGCCATTTTCAATGAAACTAAAATCGATTTGATTTGCCCGAATTAACGCATATTATTTATTAAAACTAATGATACTGCGTAATTTTTAGTTTAAAAGCTCAAAAGCAACAGAAAAATACCGATATAATGATGCTACTTGAACTCACACTCTGAGTTGCATAGGTTTTGTCCACGTAATTTTAGAGTTGAAATAGAAATTGAATTCTTATTATTTTTTAATGAATGAAATTTTTTTGTTTAAAAACGTCAATTAAAAGTAAAAATACTAAATTATAATAATTTCATGTTCAATCAACAGTCTGCAAAGTTTAATGGTACGATATATGTACTTTTTTTAAAATAATGTATTAGTTGCATATGTTATGGCCACCACTGTAATGCTGCTTTGACTACCAAATCTGTGTAGCACTTGAATTTTACTATTTAATTTATAACATTTTTATTTGGAAACTTTTCGAAAATAAATCTGGCATATGCTCAAGGAAACCAACACACACATAAAATGGTCTACAAGCTGGACATGGGACCACCGCTATACACTCATAGCTATGCCTACATATACATGTAAGTATTTATACACATAGTTATTTATTGCCCTTATATTAATGAAATTTTTTATTTTTTTTTTATTTTTGTTGTTGCATCTTTTGTGCTACATAAATTACAGAACTTTTTGTAAATCCTTTCAAGTGTACTTATCGTAAAACTTTTTAATTGCCTGCACGTCCTCCAGCATCAACAGCAAAAACAACAAGAACCACTACAATAACAACAACAACAACCAGTACAACAAATACAGTAAAAGCAGCAAGCATACAGTGTGCTAACAAGCGCAAGTTTGTTAGTATTGGTGTGCCGTTACACGAGTAAATTGAGTTGGACAACCTCTTCCGTCAGCCAGCGGTGGCATGAGAATGTAAGAATTCGTACGCCACACATACATTTAAGTACAGTTGAAAGATTGTAGAAGTTATTTAAATAGAAAATTTAACTTTTCATTTATTTTGTTTTTGTTTTTGTGTGTGGCAAATAGTTAATTATGAAAGGCGTTTTTTTATTTTTGTTTGAATAGGCCAAGTGCTAATGAAGGTTGCCAGAGCAACAGTGGCTATGGCTGGTTGAGATGGTCGCTTAATTTTTTCCGAAATGTTATGCGTAAGATATTTGCTAATTGACTCAATTAGTTGTTGTCTGAACAGTGTATTTAAGAACTGGAAGTTAAGTTGAAAGCGCTAACGGAGGTTATTAAAGCAACATTGGGGTTGGATGGCTGAGATGGTCGCTTAATTGAATAAATTAACAAACTTTTCTTTATATTTCTGTGTGTGGACAATTTGATAATTGACTCAATTAATTACCAAATTTTTCTTTACACTTTTGCTTGTGAACATTTTGCTAATTGACTCAATTAATGATGTTTGAGTATACGAAGTGGTGATGAAGGATACTAAAGTATTAGTGGTTATGGATAGTTGAGGTGGCTGCTTAACTGAGTCAATTAAATAAAGCTAAATGTACTAATTGAGTCAAGTTTGAATAGGTGAACTGCGTTGGAGGTTGTCACGGCAACAGTGATTCTGGTTTGCTAAGATTGTCGTTTAATTGAGTCAATTAACTAATTTTTCTTTATACTTTTGTATGTGGACAATTTACTAATTGTCTCAAATTCTCAATTAATGGAGTTTGAATATGCGAAGTGCTGATAAAGATAACTCCAGCAATAGTGGTTAAGTTATATGCTAATTGACTCAATTAGTGGCTGTGTGAACAGTATATTAACGAATTGGAAGTTAAGTTGGTAGCGTTAACGAAGATTATTCAATAATTTTGTATTTTTAAACCTATGTTTTAGTCAAATATTACATTAAAATATTTGGGAACAAATTTTTATGTACGATTTTAGGTGCAAAATAATTTTTAAGTTCACTCTCAACAAATCTAACCTAAAAATTTCGGCTTCACTCTAAAAGTAACCACTAGTATCCAGGTCGGATGTATGGAATATATAATTATCTATAGATTATTAATGGTTTTTTTCCACAATTGAAGTTCAATTTAAAGCTATAATTATTTGATAAATTTATCTCCTTAATTACTAAATTAAACTAAATTAAATTATTGTTTTTAGTCTTATTTTTCTTATTTAAATTTTTAATTAATATTATTTCCATTTTCGCAAAATAAACTACTATAAATTTGTATTGCAAGACTGCAAGTATTTTCTTGTTGATTTCAGTACTTTCCAGAGCTTTACAGGCCGCGAGTGACCACTCAAAGCTGTCTTCAATGCGACAATAAAAGCTATTTTGTTGTTGCTATTTAATTAAACTTATACTAATTTGATATGTGTAGTGAAATTAGATTGTTCATAGCATGCAATTAGGCGACTATTGTCGAAGACAGTGCTGTGCATAAATACATACACCAGCGCATATTGAGTTACGTGCTTACGAGCGCATAAATTAAATATATGGCTATATTTATGTGTGTAATATTATATAATAATAATAGAAACACACACATAATAAAATCTACTAAGCATATATATCATACATATACAAATATATGTGACATTAAGACGAAATTGCTTAAGTTCATTTCTGTTAAATTTGATATTTTGCTGTTTAGTGAAAAATATGTGTGCTTATATTAGAATTATTCTACTTAAAACTAAAATGAAGATTAAAAATTGTCTGCAGGTTGAAAGATAATGTTGAATCCTCAAAGAGTTTCTTGGCATAATTGAAATTATTTGCGTTATCTTGTGTCGACTTAAGCTACTTTAGTTTGTAGCCTCAAATTTATGCCTGTCATAAGATTATTTCATTGCAAATCTATTGTTTGTCGCCTAAATTAATGTCCGAGCACAATCAGCATTTTCACTCAAGCAAATACAGAATCTGTATTGCATTTGCTTGCTACACATATATATGTATGTATATATATCTTCTTTTAATTAGCACTTGTAAGCAACTTAGTAAGTAAGACAATCTGTGCAAATAACTATTATTTACTGTTGAAATTACAATAATTCATTGAGCGCAAATTTGTTTCGGGGAAACTAAACACGGCACTGTCTGACTGTCTGTATAAAAGCTACAAATTAGTTTTTATCAGAAATTCGTAAATATTTACTTGTGAATTTATGGCTTTCGTATATATTTGGCATTGTACTCGTATTAACTGCTTAGCATAATAAACATTATATTAATTGAAATTTCGCAAGCATGTGAGAATAAATTTTCCTTCGCAAAGCAAATTTGTTGATAAATTTCTTAAAAAATATATGAAATATTCATGGTTTTGCATAAACAAAATTCTAATTAATTATTTTCTGTACACGTGAGAGACATTTGAGACGATTGTGAATGATGATGCGTGAATTATCATAGAAATGCTAGAGCTTTACCAATCATCTTTAAACAAAGGACTGAGCGGATATTATAAATAATATTTTATTTGAATTTAATTTAAATTAATGTCATACCTTGTCAATAGCATACATATTTTGTATATTTATAATTTTAATTTACTTATTTACATTTGTTTTACAATAATATGACACTCTTTGCTTCATATAATATATGTACATATATAAAGTCTTGGCTTTCATATTAATGTATTTTAAACACACCTTCGCCTCCAAACTCACTTACATCATACTCATTTTAGCTTAAAATCTCTCTCTCTGTCTTATCCTACTCCTTTGCTTTTGTCTTTCATCATCCTTTACCTTCACTCACTCTCTCACTGCGCGCACTCTTCTTCATGCGTTCACATGTCAACCTGAATGTTAAGCTCGATAATGTTATTTGCGCTTTAGTTGATTTTTTAAAAGCTTCACATCAAGTGAAGTTTCTGATTTCATTAATGTTAATTTTGCAGCATAACAAACGAGAAATTTTATTATGTCCTTCGTGCGCACGTGACGCATAAGCGAAAATGTTCGTAAATGTAGAATATTTTAAGCGATTTTTCGCAATTTTTTTGTAATATTTTATAGAAATTATTGTAAATAATGGTTCAAAGAACATGGAACTTGGGTTCGAACTCTAAATTTACTCAAATTGAGCATGTATGTAATATTATAGGTATTTTCAACTTTGAATATGAATTTCCATGAAAAACTGTTCGAAGAAGGTTCAGGCTTCGATGGTTTAGTTTTTAAAGCAATCTTCTAGGATTATTCTCAAACAATTTCGTTTCTGTTTCTAAACACATTGAGAGCAAGAGATTAGTTGTACTTTTGAGAGCACAATTACTTCGTAATCACTTGAATTTATTTCAATGTTGAGATTAAGAAACAAAGTTATTGAGTTAACGACTATGGTTCCTCAGACTTTTTCTACTCCACAGTAAGTCAGTGTCTATTGATCTAAGATACACTAGGAACACTGAAGCTTTGACAATTGGTTTTTTGATATAATATTATAAATTGATCTATGAATTACTACGTTGGGTTTTTCTAGTACTAGTTAACATTAAGGCTTCATCTTTGGGGCTCCTGAAAGTTTTTCTTCAATAAGCCGGTGTTTTGTGAGTATTCGATTTGATTGACTAGGAATATAGAAGCATTGAGGATTGTTTTTTGATAAAATAAAGTCATCTTATTACTTTTAACTTTGTGTTTTTCTAGTACTGAGAGCAGGAATTAATTACTAAACAGCTGAGAAAACTTAGATAGAGCGGTATGCGATATTTTATCAGAAAAATACTGAAGCTGTATGATTTCAAATGCTCTCAAGCTTAGCTAATGTTAAGGCTTTCATCCTTAGGGCCTATTGAAACTCTTTATTCAGCAAGTCAGTGTTTGGAGAGTGTTAGATTTGCTTCGCTAAGTAAATGAAAGTTGTCAAGTCCAAGTGAGGATACTCATAGCTGTTCCATAGTCAAGTTCTTGAAGCACAATTTTTCAATTAAGTATTCCTTTACATCTAGTTTTTGAGCATTTTGATATCTTTCGCTAAAGAAAAAAAGTAGAGAGCGAGAGACTATACGAATTTTGTGAGAACTAAAAGTACAATGTACTTTTTAAGTAAGTTAATTGCTTACTTAGAACTAAGAAAACTTTTGTTTTGAAATTTGGGGCTGAGTTGCCTCAGACTCTCTGGTGCTTAGAGCAATAATTGATTACTTAGTAATAAAATTCAGTTAACGCGAACTTAGAATAGCTTTGAAGTAATTTGAAAGTCTATGTTATATAATTTTAACATATTCAATAATAAATAAAGTCCTCTTTCCTCTAGAGGCGAAACTGAAACACTTTTCCTACTAACATTTTCACTTTGTCCGTAAACTTAAAAGCAAGCAAGTATTCATCCTTTTGGTGTGCATTCCTGTTACAAACTTGTTGTTGCGTTTTATATGAATATTCTAGTTGTTGTATATGGCGAGTCATTGCAATTTTCGTATGCAATAAATTTGCTTCAAGTAATATGTGCAATATTACGAAAAGTTGGTTGGCTGCTGCTCGCTTGCCAGATTGCTGGATTGCTGGATGAGTGGATTGGTGGGTGGTTGGCTGGGCGCATGCATGTGCGCCAACAACAAGTTTGCAACTGCTGCAAAGTTGTCGTGCAACGTTAATGGCTGAATCCATGGGTAAATAATTAAATTTAATAAGATTTTTAATGGCAGAATTTTTAATTAGTTTATTTATCAAATTGTTTTGCTTTTTTAATTTGCTGATTGCATTAAGTGCATAGCAGGGAAATGTAAATCAATAAAGCAAAATGCAACGTGAGCTAGAGCGAGTGAGGGAATTTCAAATGAAAGGAAAAGATAAATTATTCTTTTAAGGTCTTACTATCCGTATGAATATTAATTTTTTTTCTGAATGTGGGTTCTAAAGTTTATATAATTTGTATATAATAGTTTTGTATATTTAATATTGACAGAGAGTATATGTATATATTTTAATATGGAATATGTAAGCATATGTATAATTAATTTAGGTGAGGTTTCTCATGAACGCATACCCTTATTAAGGTATTGATATTTAAAAAAAAGAGGTGTAGTTAGGCTGATATCTCTTTCCTCTATGGGCTCTTGAAAAGTTCCAAGAGGATCCGATGTTTTCCAGTAAAATTTTGTTCAGCGATGAGGCCTCGTTCTGGCTCAATGGGTATGTAAACAAGCAAAATTGCCGCATTTGGTACGAAGAGCAATCTGGAGAGATTCAAGAGCTGACATTTCATCAAGAAAAAGCAACGGTTTGGTGTGGTTTGTGGGCCGGTGGAAACATCGCTCCACATTTCTTCAAAAATAGTGCCGGTAAAAACGTAACTGTCAATGACAATCATTATCGACTATTTGATGCCTAAAATTGAAGCTCGCAATCTCGGCAACATTTGGTTTGAACGAAACGGCGCCACTTCCCACACATCGCATAAATCAATGGATTTATTGAGAGAACACTTCGTTAAGCAGATAATTTCAGGATTTGGGCTGGTCGGTTGGCTAACAAGATCGTGTGATTTTACACCGTTAGACTTTTTCCTGTAGGGATATGTAAAATCTAAAGTCTATGCGGAAAATCCCGCTTCGATTCAGACCTTGGAGAAAACATTTTTCATTAAATTTGAAGTTTCTATGTTTTTTCTTTAAAAAAGTAGGGAACTTCGAAATGGATATTCCTTTATTTTCCGTCGACATAAAACTAGAAACATAGTGGAGTCGCAAAACTAACAGTTGCGCTAAAATTTGGCGATTTAATCTTGTTTGGGTCGATAAGTAGCAATAAGGATGACTTTAGGGGGAAATAGAACGGCTTTAAATGTACATATTGGCTATAAGCATATTGAATATAGTATATAGTATATATATTACTTGTCTTCGTTTTACCAACAAATTATACTATTTTTATGACAATTATTACTACGATACGACTGAGAATGAAATGGTTTCAGCGCTCAAATCAGTGATCTACATACATACTATGTATTCATATGTAAATTTCTAGTTAATTATTTACAGTTCAAGTACGAAAAATACATTATATACACATATGCATGTACACATACATATATGTAATTTTAATTAATGACTTCTTTCCACGAAATGATAAAAATGTAAATGTAGCTCATGAAAAACTAGAGAATTAATGAACCACATATTCATTTCAATGACAACGCGCCGGCAAATAGTAGTTTACGAAGCTTAAACCGCTTTGATTAAAATACAATTTATTTATTTTTGCAAACAACAACAACAAAGCGAAATAAAACTATAAAAAATGTAATGAAAATAAAACAACTCTGCCACGAATACCGCGTTGAAAAAAAAAATTAATAAAAAATATTATTTTTTTATAAAAATTGTACAAAAGCACATAAAAATCGCATAACGAAAAAAAAAATAATAATGTAAGACAAAAAGCACTGTGAATATAAAAACAACATTAAAATTAAACTGAAGGAAGCAAGAAACGAGCAATAAACGAAAAGGCAGAAAAAGAAGAAAAAACTGAAAACAAAAAGGAATTCGTTAACAACATGACATGCTGAAATTAATGGCATGTCTGACAATAATTAAACAACAAAGAACACTCAAGACTCCGCGGCGACTACAACAACTGTCAGAACAACAACAACAACAACAGCAAAACGAAATGTAGCAAAACAACAAGAAGCGTAGTGACAGCATAGAATTCGCATGCGCGCCAACCGAGCGAGAGTTTATCTCGGCGTCGTCTCAAGCTCCAGCAGAAGGTACAAGTTTTCTGCAAAAAACACAAACACACATATACAAAAAACGTATATGTATAGTTTATATGCACATATATAAGTATATGCAGCTACGCTTGGCAACCGCTGGGGATCAACAATGGCAGACAAGCACCGAACAGCCAACCAAATAGCTTTTTTAGAACCAGAACAACAAACTAGCGCAACAACAATAACAGTAACAACAACAACAGCATGTGGCTTGAATTTGGAGCGCAAAATAAACACATTTCGCATTTTAAATGGAACGTAAATGCAGCATCAGCGCGCTGACAAAAAATTGTTGATTTTTGATTTGATATTAGTTTTATTGTTGTTGTTGTGTAAGTTATAGCTGTTGTTGGTTGAGTCAAGTTCGCACAGCTCAAAGGATCAGCTGAAGCTGTGAGATCCGTGCAAATGTTGTTGAAATATGTCAGACAGCATGCAGTCAGATCGGTAGACATATGTATGTATGTATTCATACTATGTATATACAAATATATATATATATATAATCTAGAATGCTTATATGTATTGTAAATATAATGTATTCCTTATTTTTTATGCTTTATGTGTTTTTGGTTTTTTCGTGTTATTAAATTTTGCACATTTGTTGTCAGCGGTTTCCGAGTAAATGCCGCGAGTTGTTGAGAAACAAATGAATTTCTGCTTAGACCACTCTAGCTTATGCTAAGCTTCATAAACCGCAGTCACATGTTCTTTATGAGTACTTTATGTATGTATGTATGTATATAAGTATTTTCACTTATGTGCTTGCCTAGTCTGCGCTTTTGTATTTCTTAGGTTTCAATTAAGGGATTATAACGATATTTCTGGTGAAAGTATAATTTATTGTTTTGTCATTTTGTTTGTGCATACATAACGGGTGATTTTTTTGAGGTTAGGATTTTCATGCAGTAGTATTTGACAGATCACGTGGGATGTCAGACATGGTGTCAAAGAGAAAGATGCTCAGTATGCTTTGACATTTCATCATGAATAGACTTACTAACGAGCAACGCTTGCAAATCATTGAATTTTATTACCAAAATCAGTGTTCGGTTCGAAATGTGTTTCGCGTCCGTGTCCGATGAGCGATGAGGCTCATTTCTGGTTGAATGGCTACGTAAATAAGCAAAATTGCCGCATTTGGGGTGAAGAGCAACCAGAAGCCGTTCAAGAACTGCCCATGCATCCCGAAAAATGCACTGTTTGGTGTGGTTTGTACGCTGGTGGAATCATTGGACCGTATTTTTTCAAAGATGCTGTTGGACGCAACGTTACGGTGAATGGCGATCGCTATCGTTCGATGCTAACAAACTTTTTGTTGCCAAAAATGGAAGAACTGAACTTGGTTGACATGTGGTTTCAACAAGATGGCGCTACATGCCACACAGCTCGCGATTCTATGGCCATTTTGAGGGAAAACTTCGGACAACAATTCATCTCAAGAAATGGACCCGTAAGTTGGCCACCAAGATCATGCGATTTAACGCCTTTAGACTATTTTTTGTGGGGCTACGTCAAGTCTAAAGTCTACAGAAATAAGCCAGCAACTATTCCAGCTTTGGAAGACAACATTTCCGAAGAAATTCGGGCTATTCCGGCCGAAATGCTCGAAAAAGTTGCCCAAAATTGGACTTTCCGAATGGACCACCTAAGACGCAGCCGCGGTCAACATTTAAATGAAATTATCTTCAAAAAGTAAATGTCATGAACCAATCTAACGTTTCAAATAAAGAACCGATGAGATTTTGCAAATTTTATGCGTTTTTTTTTTTTAAAAAGTTATCAAGCTCTTAAAAAATCACCCGTTACTTATGTATGTATGTTTTAAGAACCTCACATGTTGAAGTTATCAGCGGAAGTACATACATTTTTGTTTATTTTTTTATTCATATCCGTTAATTATCGCTTTGCTGGTACTAAATCTGCGCCAAAAGAAAATAGGCTTAGGTGAAAGCTTTCATTAAATGAAAGCTTGATGAAAGCTTAATTGATTCGTAAGCATTAATTTTTTGTTAAAAATTCATATCCATAAATAATCGTTTCGTTGGTTAAAATCTGCTCGGAGAGAAAATAGACTTAGATTAAAGCTTTCATTAAATAAAAGCTTAATGGAAGCTTGATTGATTTTACTAATTCATTTTTTAATGAATTAAATGTTTTTTTAGCAGAATTAAAACAATTGAGAAAAGTCTAGAGTTGCCGGGGTCTTTCATTTAGAAATGTTTGATTTGAGTTGTAGTTTAGAATAGACATGCCTTAAAAGTGAGGACTTGAACTTCAAGAACAACTTTATTTAGTACTTTCGGTAGCAAGGGAGATTGGAGTGATTGAAAGCTGGGCAAATTTTCATAAAAAATAACGCTTATGAAATAGTTATGCCATTTACAGTATGATTATTAAGGTTAATTGCTTGTTAGCGCCACCTATCGGTACAATTTGTTTTGGAAACGTAGCTCTCTTACTCGCGTCCGCATATATTTGAGTTAATAGTCAAATGGTACTGTAAATACAAACTCTGACTGCATTTTAATTAATATTGTAAAGGCTGTTGTTGCTGCTGTATTTCCTTAAAATTATTCATATTATTTTTTCTCATAAAAAAATGCTTTCTGAGTCAGATATGTTAATTTTTCTTGTTAAAATTTTACGAAAATTTTACGCCTTTTGCAGAAACAACTAAAATTTTTTCAGTGTTTCTCCAGCTTCGATTCGGCTTCATTGTTCTGATATCTGACTTTTTAATTTCCCTCGTAAAATTCCCGTTAATAAATTTATTTGTTGTCTCTTATGCTGATTATAATACGCGTGTGAAAATTTCTCGTCTTGGTATTTTTTAATTGATGTAATTATTCTCGGCAGCAGTTTGGAGTAGATTTTAATCTGAACGCATGGTTGCCAGATATTTAGAATGCTTATTATATGATATTCTATATCTAAAAATTTGAAAGTAGAAGAGAAGAGAAGTATATTCTCTCGACACCTGCCATCTGTTTTGCAGTTTATGGATGCTGAGGGAGTCAGAGCTTCAGGATTCATAGAACAACGAGTAGTTGGGTGAGATCAAAATATTTATAGCGAAAAACGTAGGTATTTCAGTAGATGTGCAAGAATCGCCATTGAAAGAATTCATATTCTTTTTGATTAATATGATAAAAGAAAGAGCTGATAAGGATCTAGTATGTGTGAAGTTTTCTGTTTAGATGAAGTCATATCAGTGTTAAGATAATGTTAACAGAGTTTGAAGTAAAATACTTTTTAGGTTATGTCAGGAGAGAGAAAGAGAGAAAGTTACTCGTGTTAGGAGTTGATGTCCCGTTATTTATTTCTAACGAAGCTTTCATGTTGTGCGAATGGAAGGAGAGAGAGAGAGTGAAGTACTCGTATTGCTGGAATCTGAAGCTTCTTTGCTTTACTTCTTTTTCTTTACGACTTTTTAAGATTAAGATAATAGAGAGAGAGAAAAACAGAGTGAACTAAAAGTGAGATAGAGTGCGCTACCAGTTTTTAACAAGTTTTAAGGCTTTTAGGCTATGGCAAAAGAGAGCGTGAGACAGAGAAATGTTTATGCCTTGGTATCGAGAGCCTCGTGATGACAATAGATAGAGAGAGAGAGAGCTATATGTTGCTTCTTACAACCCATTTCGAGTATGACTTTGTGGAAACTTTTCGATTTTCGACCTCTCAAATCAGTATCTCGTTGATCAGCTTTTATTGCATAAATTTATATAAAAAGTTTCTCTGCAAATTTACATAACACGCCATCATTTACATAAATTTACTGTTAGACGGCAACACAGTTCGTTTGCATTGCCTACATTCTTCGGCATTTCGTTTGCACAATTTCTAGTATTTCACACATTTTTCCGCAATTATATTTTTCACTTAAATTATCAACTATCTCTAACACACACACACACGCGCGCATACATACAAACAGTTTGTTTTATTCGCTGGAATACAACACTTTTCTAAAACTAATTGGGGAAAAATACTTAAAGTGGCATGCAATTATTTATAAGCATGTTGTTTTTTGTTGTTATTTTTGCTGTTGCTATTTTCCGCCACAACGAAAACGTCAAGCTAACTGACAACAAATATACAACAACAACAACAGCAGCAATAAATAAATAAAATAAAAATTGAATAAAAAAGTGCAAAAAAAATTGCTGTCAAAAACAAAACAACAACACTTGTAAGGCCACAATTTAGTTGCTCGTATCAACAGCAAAAACAACAAAAACAGTAGCAACGCTTCACTGTTGCTGGTTGGAAGAGCTGCTCGGCACTTCGTGGCTCTGGCTGTGGCTATAAGCATCCGCTTATCCAATGAGTATGCATGTTGTTGTTGTTGTTGGCTAGCAAGCGTTTGCATTGCTTGGTTACTTGGCGATCGCTGCAGCATGGCTTATACACAAAGCGCTACATCTACATACAAAAATGCATGACTAGATAGTTGTGAGTGAGTTTGTTTGCTTTTATTTATAGTTCGCTGGGGTTTGTTAAATGCATTCACATACATACATACATATATATGCATATTTTTAAATATATACGTAACATATACACATATGCACATATACTATATTTTATATGTGACTTGTATGTGTTTGTGTGTTGCATGAGAACACTTCGAGTGCATTGTGCCGCGAGCTGTTGACATGCCGCCTATCAATGTGCGGCGATCGCTTCATTTTGTTGTAATTAAAGCGAAGAAATAAAAGTGCAAAAACTAATATTTTATGTAAATAAATTAGCGCGCGCAAAAATATAAATATGAATAAAAACCGGTCCGGTTTTGCTTTGTGCATTTTTAGCCGGATGAAATATGAGCTGGAAAACTAGCAAAACTGATTGCGGTAATTAAAATAAATATGTAAAAATATTAATAATTAATTGATAAAACAAAGAGTTTGTTGTAAATAACGCTTTTAAAGCCATTTTAGCGGTTTAGTTTTTATTAACATTTTTTTTTTTAATTTTATGGGTCTAGTGAAACCGACTTTTTATTCCTTTATGGTTGTTGTTATGTTGGAATGAATTGTTTTTGTATAATCAAATGGTAAAATTAATACATTATTTATGCTATTTCGGAAAAATTTAGCTTATTTCTGAAGTTATGCGGACTAGTTCGGAACTACTCCTGGTAACCGATATATGTTTTTGAAAAACTTGTTAGAAATATATTGAAATTATATCTATATCATATCACAATTCATAGGTTGGAGTAATTCCGGACTAGTCCTGGTAATAGATATATTTTTTTGAAAAACTTGCTTGAAATATGTGGATTGAAGCTAGTTGTGTCTACATCATATCATAATTCACAGTTCCGACTAGTCCCGAACTAGTCCTGGTAACCGATATATATTTTTGGTTTCAAGTTCTTTCCAATTTTATCGAAAATGCCTTTTGATCTGAATGACGTCTTCTAAGACGAACGGTCAGTGAGGAAAGAACTTTTAGTTCTTAATGGATTTTTCAAAAAAGTTTTCGTATTTACTGTGAGCGTCAAAAATAAGTAAACAGTGTACTGTACAGTTACAATCTATGTACATAAAGTAAATTAATATTTATTCTAGTATTTTGTTTACTTTCCTTTGGACTTTTAGACCTCACTTACTCTTCTTGGCATGTAGTCTGCAACATTTTTTGGAAATTCTGGAGAGACTTTGCTCCATTCTTCAATCAAAGCCTTATTTAAGTCGTCCTTGCTTGAAACGTCCTTCTGCCTGATTTTTCGGGCAAGGTGCTCCCACAGGTGCTCGATTGGATTAATGCCTGGGGTCTGTAGAGGGTTATCCAGAGTTTTGGTCTTCGATATAACAGCCACCCACTAACAATTTTGGACTCGAGGTTAGGATCGTTATCCTGTTGAAATATTCAGTTTCCTGATAGGCCAAATTTTTCAATGCTTTGGGTAACGCTATTTTTTTAAATGTTGAAATAATTCAATTTGTTAATCGTGGACTCAATAAAAACGAAATTCCGAACACCAGATGCTGCCTCACAGCCCTAAACCATAACCGATCCTCCACCGTCCTTTACGGTGTTGGTGACACACTTATCATTAAAGGCTTTATTTTTGGATCGCCAAACTTTACGAGGTTGCTTCGATTCAAATATTTCGAATTTGCTTTCGTCAGTATAAAAAATGTTTTCCCAGAAGTTTTAAGCCTGATTTGTATACTTTTTTGCAAATTCCAAGATCATCTGTTGATTCGCTTTTGATGCATAAGACATTTGGCGTAGTACTCGTCCATGCAAACCGCTTTTGTGCAACGTTATCCTGATTTTACTGGCATTATTTCTCGGATTTCCCGAAAAGATTTACTTTTTTATGCAAATCTAATATGATTTTTTAACCGTTTCATTGGTTGTTCGGCTACCCATTACATATTTTGATATTTTAGCGACTTAACCTCAAAAAATACAATAATGATATAAAAAAATATGTTCTACTACACTCATTCTCTTAAATGGTAACGGTTTCCAAAGGAAATTCGGCGGTTCCCCGAAATAAGTATTAAAAACAGACAACGGTTGTTGCCAGTGTTTACTTTTTTTTGACGCGAAAAAACGAGAGTATTTTTAGTTCAAGCTAATTATTTTTGGCTGTGTTTAGCTTTTGTTTATTATTAATACTAAGTTAAACTCTTATAATACATGCCTTGAATTCTATAATAAAACTTTTTATTATTGTATTAAAAACTGCTTGGTAATATGCACTTTAATATTTATTGGAGGGCTGCTTACTTATTTTTGACGCTCACTGTATATGGAAAAGTGTGAGATTGCTTCTTTTTTGCTTTTGCCTAAACTAGTTTCGATTTTTTTTGTTTTGTTTAGTGGATCACGTATGAGACCAACAATAGGGGAACTCTTAAATTTTTTATGGTTTTCTCGAAAAAGTTGTTACATTTGCATGGAAAAGTGTGAGATCACTTCTTTTTCGCTCTTAACAAGTTTCGATTTTTAGACAAAACTGTTTATCTAGCACATTTCATTGGCTGTTTTCTATTTGAGATGCCAACACGGAACAGCTAATGATCTTTTTGAGTGAAAATTTTCCGTCATGAATACAAGCGGAAGTGAAATATCCAAATTTATATGCCCCCAAGTACCGCACATAAACGAGCTTTTTCCTAAAATTAACAGGATAACCCAAAAATGAAAAAAAGTATATCACACCTAAAAGTAGGCCACGTATTATTTGAAATCTCCATTGCAAGCTTAAAAAACAAGAAGTAATAGAAATAAGACAAGCTTTTCCTAAAACTAATTGAAAATATAGAAAAACATATTGCCCCTAAAAGTAGGCATCGAATTATTGGAAATTTACAGTGCAGGTTAAAACAAATATTGCATATGTTTAGACCATTAGTTTTGTTGTTCTGCACTATATAGAGCAACAACTTACATATATATTATATAATATCTTGTATTATTTATTCTGATTTAATAAAAAGCTTAGCAGATAGTTTCTTAAACTTCGCTTAAGCAATGAAGATATGCCTTTTTTGGAACAAACATTTATCAAAGCAATTAAATTTAAACATATTATGAGTTTTTCATATCATACTTGTATATTACATTTTTGATTCAGTTTGCTGCTGTGTATAGGGTGTTCTGTTTAGAGAGCAAATTCTAACAAATTTGCTGTCAAAGGAAGCACATGTGTTTGACATTTATATTAGGTACACATTGTCAAATGACCGATGCAAAAGGCTTGCACTGGTAAAAATACATACATATATAAAAATGCGTTGAAATTTTATTTTCAAAATTCGATTTCTTTAAGGTAAACTGAAATTGATATCTCTATTGTGAAATCATTTTCATTGCTAAAGAACATTTTTGGCTAAATGGATAACTAACTAAACATTTTGCCACATTTTGGAGATCGAGGAACGCTTCAAATACCCTCAATACTACCTTGCCTTCCATTTATTTGCAATAATAGTCCCTTACCTCTAAATACAACAACCTTTAGATTTCGCTCAAATCTTCAAAACACAGTACCTACACACATACACATATGTACATATGTATGTATACTTTTGTTCGTGCATACTTCCAAATGTCCAAAAGTACAAGCGGCCGTCCGACCTTCCGCCTTAAAATCGATCGCAAAACTTCGAATGAAAACTTTTCTCCTACCCATCCCTTTTCCGACCATTGTGCCGTAATGCAATTATGCGGGGCTTCTTTGTAATTTATATGCAAATAAAATACTTCATGCAAAAATAGAGTTTATAATAAAACTAAACAAAAAGCGAGCAAAAAGTATGCACAAACTTACAAACATTCATAACATAGTGAGTATAGTGTATAGTATATGTGCACATGTGCGCGTTTGTGTGTGAGTGAAGAAGAAAAATGGCGTCACGAAAATGCAAAATTCAAAATGGAAAACAGAAAATGCAAAATACAAAATGTAAAATGTAAAATTTTCGGAATATGGAAAATTAGTGAGGCGCAAATATGTACTATGTGACCAGTTGGTGGAGGGGGCCGGTGGTTTGGGGCTGCGGCAAAACGCTGTACGTAGAAGGTTTAATTTGCGAGGCAACGCAAGCAACGCTTGATGGCATGGAAATCGGTTGCTTTGAGTGTGCTACATATAGTTATGAATGTGCGTATATGTGTATGTGTGCAAGTATGTTTGTATGTATATGCGTACATTTTTGTCTGTAGTTATGTCCCGCTTGTTGCTTTTGTAGTCACATTTTGTTATGCTGCATTTTATTTAGCATAATTGTACGCTCGTAAATTTCTAGTTGATTTTGTTTTGTTTTGCCTTGCCATGTTGTTGGCATGTTGGGGTCATAAATAAACTTACAATAACAACAAGAGCGTCAGCGATGGCAATCATAATAATAATAACAACGAAAACAAAATCATCTAATAAATACAAGGAAAAAAAAAAAACAAAACACACGTTAACTTCGGTTGCAATGTGACGATAATACCCTTGATAATTAGAAAACTCTATAATAGGACTTGATTTTGATTAGTCAGTATGAAAGCTGATCAGCTTCTTAGAATATACCAAGTATAGCTTGCTTAAGCAATAATAAAATTCAAATTTCGTGAAGATCTCGTCATATAAAAAAGTTTCCTATGCAAGGATGAGATTTTAGGCGAGCAGTTTACATGACACCTATATGATATAGTTGTCTGATCTGAACAATTCTTTTGGATATTATAGCATTGCATAAGAAAATAATGTATGCCAAATTTCGTGAAAATATCTCAACAAATAAAAAAGTTTTTCATACAAGGACTAGATTTTAATCGATAAGTTTGTATGAGAGCTATGTGATATAGACGTTTGATCAGAACAATTCTTTCTGATATTATAGCATTGTGTAAGAAAATAATTTGTCCCAAATTTCGTGAAAATATCTCATAAAATAAAAAAGTTTTTCATACAAGGACTAGATTTTAATCGATAAGTTTGTATGAGAGCTATGTGATATTGTGGTCCGATCTGAATAGTTTCTACAATGATTATACTACTTTTTTGGATACTAATATTTACCAAATCTCATGAAGATATCTCAACAAATAAAAAAGTTTTTCGTACAGATTAGATTTTAATCGATCAGTTTGTATGGCAGCTATATGTTATAGTGCCCCGATATCAGCGATTCCGACAAATAAGCAGCTTCTTGGCAAGAAAATAACGTTTGCGAAATACCAGCTTGAATAACAGAAAATGATCGATTAATTCACGTATGTATGAACATACTATATACAGACAGACGAAGATGACTAAATCAGCCACGATGATCTATCTGTTACACCCTGAACAGGGTATAAAAAGCTGAAATATTCCTAACAAAATTATACAAAGCAGAAATTATATAAGTATGTATGTATGTATATCAACTTGTGCGTGCGTTTGTTTAAGCGCATATCCTTAGAGAAGCGGAAATCGACCACCGCCAGTCGACAGCAATGAAAATAAATAACAAAAATTCGATTTATAGCGACATATTTCAGCATGTGTCCGTATTAGTGCAGTGTTTTTATATGCCGTTACTGGTGTACAAGTATGTATGTTACCGTTATATGTATGTAAATGTTGCTGCGTGCTGTGGTTGCGGCTAAAAGGCGCGCACTTGGATCCACCCCTATAAATTATAATTTATTATAACAGGATTTTAATTAAAAACTAACTCAACTATAAACAAAAATGATTTGTAGACACTTTTCGCACAGTGACTACAAAAACAATAGCAACAACGTCGATGGGTTGCTAAGAGAAGACATTACGTGGGTGGTTGTTATGAAGCGGGCATAAATAATTTAAACATTTTCCGATTGAATGCACAGTTTAAAAGCTTTTATGCGTTAGTGAGTGGAAAGAAGGTTCATTAGTACTGAAACGGTTGCTATATTCGCATTTGGCTAGATTTTACATCAATTGTAAAGCGAAGAAATTAAGTTTCTCTTACTTTATACAATTTGTCATAAAGCTTAACTCATAAGCATAAATATGTATATGTACATCTATAATATATATGTATATTAGCTATGACATGCATTTTATGCTCTAAACTTGTTTGACATTTCCTCATTTTGCATTTTATAAAAATATGTATGTTTGTAAGTTTGTTGTATACAGACATTTCTGCCGTTTTATGCTGATGTCAAATGACGACAACCACAACAACAAATAAATTATAAATATATGTTTAAAAATAATTTACATGCTTTTGTAATATTTCTTGCAGTAATGTGGTCCGGCTGGCAAGCCTCCACAAAACATTTTATGCAAAAACAGCGCAAGTTGAAAATATTAAATTTTGAAATATATTTTTTGTTGTTTTAGCAGTTGTAGTAAAAATTTTCGAGATAATAATTCTGATTTTATGAAAAAAACAGCGCAAGTTGGTAAAATTAAATTTTGAAATAATAAATTTTTTTGTTGTTTTAGCAGTAGTAGTAAAAGTTTTCGACTAAATAATTTTGATTTTATGCAAAAACAGCGCAAGTTGAAAATATTAAATTATGAAAAAAATAAAGTTTTTATCGTGTTAGCAGTTATAGTGAAAATTTTCCATTAAATACATTGTTTTTGAATTATATTTGAAATTATTCGTTTTTTTTTTGGAAAAAAAAACATTTTTTTAGTTCCAAATTTATTAAATGTGTAAAAGAAAGTTACTTTCATTTTTAAAATTTATGAAATGTGTAAACACCAAGTTTTTTATCTTTAAAATTAGTTGGCAACTAAATTTGCATTATGATAAATTTTTTCTCTAAATATTTTTATAGTTTTGAGTAAAAAAAATATGGAAATTGAATATTACTGGCAAATCTGTTGCAACTTTTAGTTAGTTCTAACCTTTTTAAACACTTAGAACTCACAGCAAAAGCATCGCAAGTCGAGAAATAGGATTTTGCTTATTATATCTACCATGAAAATAATGTAATTTTTGTTGTTGTAGCAGTTGTGGTACAATACTTCGTTTAAATAAATTTTCTTACAGATTTATAAAAATAAATTCAATATATTAACAAAAATTTATATTTTTTAAATAAAAAATAGCTGGCAACGCTAAAAACTTGTATTTTTGTAATACATTTCTTTTAATTTTTTAAGTTTCGTCTTAAAAATAATTTAGAAATTTTATAAAGGTGGCAACTCTGTTTAAATTTTTTTTTATTTCTGTGTTAAAAAAAATCATATTTTTTTTTTTAATAAAAAATAGTTGGCAACGCTAAAACATGTATTTTTGTAATATATTTCTTTTAATTTTTCAAGTTTCGTATTAAAAATAATTTAGAAATTTTATAAAGGTGGCAACTCTGTTTTATTTTTGTGCTAAAAATAATAAAGAAATTTAATAAAGATGACAACTCTATATACTTTTTAAACATAGCTTAAATTTTGTAAGCAGTTAGAGCTTTATATTCACATTTTGAGATTGCCATTGTCAAACCGCTTTAATTTAAGATCAGCTATTAACTCGAAAAATTATTGTTTTGAATCTTGAAGTTTTTTTTTTTAAATTGATAAATAATGTTTATTTGTTTTATTTGTTGCTTAAATATTTTGTTTTCGCATTTAATTTCTTTTTTATTTCGACTTTGGTTTGAGAATTTAGTATTAATATATTCGATAAGTATGGTAACTGCGCTGAAATTTGTAATTAATTTAAAATTTTGAAACTTTAAGAACTTCGTATTCACACTTTGAGATTATTTTTTACATTATATGTACATTCATTCAAATAATTTTAATTTCAAGTAAGATGGCAGCTCTACAAAAATATTTTTGATTTTCGTACATAAATTGTTACTTAATATTTGTAAACTTGTTAAAAAGTCTATTTTTGCATTTTAGTTTATTTTTTATTTCGCGCTAAGACTGATATTTTATCATAGTTTAAATATATCAACAGAACCCACATGTAGTTTTGTATGTAGGGACATCTGTAGGTGTGTATGTACCTTATCGAATTCACTTTAATGCATTTGCTACTAAACTTTTACTGCTCACGTGCTTTACGGACATTATGCGTCACCGTGTTGAACGATGGGGACATCGTCACAGCCATACACACATATACATACGAATACATATACATTCACTAACTAACTTAACTATACGTACATATGTGTGTATGTGTGCGCGTTGTAGTTTGTTACTAATGACAACCGAAAATAATTAATGTGAAGCTTGCATGTTTAAATAGTAGCACTAGTCAGCGTACAACAACAACAACAACAATCGCAACAAAGTGAAAACACATTTGAAACTCCTCTTAATAGTGGTGATTTATTTAGGAAACTCGCTTAGTCTGTCTGGTCCCCCTCATTTGAAGCGGTGGGTTGATTTTCATCGACTAATGCGCCAATAATGCAAAAAACGGTAAATGACTAAAATAAAAAGTGCTTGATGAAGGGGCAAAGAACGTTTAATGCTCACGCGACTTCCACCAAAGCAGCAACAAAGCGTTGATTATTGGCGTTGGTTAGCTTAGCTTTTGATATAATTTTGCGCACAAAAAGTACACTTTGTGTGTAATTAACTTTTGTCACGTTTCCATTAAAATTTTTAGTGAGTTGATTTCTTTTAGTTTTAATGGATATTTTGGTTATCTGAGTTTGTTGTTTACGCGAAAAAATCAATAGAAGGTAATTAAGATAGATATGTAAAGCTTTTTGTATGTGTGTGTTGGGAAATTAAATGGTGATAACGGTTTTATCTGAAATTAAATATCTAAAATCACTCGTATTTTGTTTTCAGTACAAAATTTGTTTGTTTAATTAAATTCGTTTTTGAGATGGCAATAGAAGTAGATATGTATGTATGAATATACCGTATAATTTAAACAATATATACGTACAAATATTTTTACACCTCTACATATATGTGTATATTTGAGAAAAAAAACTTAACTCGACTTAGCATTTTTCCATGTTAATCTCAAAATCAAAAATATACATATACATACATACATAGCTTTCATATAGAAAAATATCGAACAGAAAGAAAAAATGTTCTTCACAAAAACATAATTTTTATCTGTATCGAACTAGTCGTATACTAGTTTAACATTGCATTATCTGAAATAAACTAGTCTGAAAATGAACAATATTGTACTCAAAATGAACTAGTCGCAAAAAGACCAGTATTGTAACTATTTAAAATTTGAAGTGTTAACTTTAAATATAGTTACATATTTATGTAGAACCCCAGATGTCTTCTAGTGACTGATGCCCACAGCACACTAAAATTACGGAGGGAGCACTTTTCCAGCCTTCTGAGTGGCAGTGAAAACATAACGCCCAGGAGATGGTGAACCCGATTCCCCAATCGATGACGATGGGTGACGTTTCATTGCCCGACCATGAAGAAGTTCGAATAGCAATTATCCAACTGAAGAACAACATAGTGAGAGGGGCGTATGGATTGCCGGTTGAGCTATTCTTTGTAGAATGTGAGCTATTATTTGTAGTATGTCCGACATTTGGGATTTAAGTGTGCTCTGCCCAATCCGCAAAAAAAGAAATCCCACAATATGCGCCAATTACTGTGGCAAAAGCCTCCTCAACATTGCGTATAAGGTTCTATCGAGCGTATTGTGTGAAAGATTAAAGCCCACCGTCAACAAACTGATTGGACCTTATCAGTGTGGTTTTAGACCTGGCAAATCAACAACCGACCAGATATTCACCATACCATGCGCCAAATCTTGGAAAAGACCCGTGAAAGGAGAATCGACACACACCACCTCTTTGTCGATTTCAAAGTTGCTTTCGACAGCACAAAAAGGAGCTGACTTTATGCCACAAAATTTATACGGCTGTATAAACTGACGTTGATTAATACCAAAAGCTCAACTAGGATCGAAAAAGAAGTAAAGTGATTTTTTTATTGTTGATATCTTGACAAAAATTATTAAATTTAATAAATATCGTCACATATTTATTTTTTCATTAAAACTAGCTTCAGACAGGTACAAACAGGTACTATTTAACTAAAGAAGCAATTGTGAACAACTTTTTCGATTTTTGTCAAGAATTAATTTAATCTTTAAAAACTCATAAACACAAGAAAAGATGCTTATAAATGTAGATGTGTATAGATATACACTATTTTATATTCCTGCGCCAACAGTGATGATGACTCAAAATCTCTTTCTAAAATTTAGCGCAAATTTCGTCAAGCTCAAGTGATGGAGGAAATGCCACAGAACGCATTTCAAGTTGAGTCATTTGGTTGATGAACCAATGAGAATGAGGTGTGCAAATTATCATAATTTCAATGAATGCGAATATTAGTATATGTACATATGTATATGTGGATAAACCAGAAATTTTGAGCGCCAAAAAATTTAATTACTGTTTTGTCGCTATTAATTGTGTGTTTTTGCATGATAGTTAATGCGGATTTTTGGCGTATGCATGCGTACATATGTATGTACCTAGTTACAATATACTTATGTATTCATGTCTGTAGTATATACTTTTACATATCACCTATGTACATACTTCAATTTTGTTTGTCAGCAGTAGTTGGAAGATTTAATTGCTATTTTTGTCTTGCCAAAAATCGTGTTAAATATAAATTTGGAACACCTGCGCAAAAATAACAACAATGGCACATCTACATACATACATATGTGTTTGTATGTATGTATATAGCGTCTACAATGCTCAAAATTTGTTGACAATGCGCACGCGAAAAATATATTGATATTTTTATTGCCTTCTTGTTGTTGTTGATGTTGGTGTTGTTGCTGTTTTTGCTGTTATTGCATATTTGCCGGTGTTTACTTGAGTGCAACATGACAGAAAATAGCAATAAATTGTGAAAAGTTGTTTTAAATATTTTGTTTTGCCGAATGTATATACCACACATACATTTATATATTTGTATATATTTATTTAAGTGTGTGTGTGTATGCATACATACGCATTCGCAAAAGCATGTGCATAAAATTGTATTTTTTGGTTATTTTCTTAAGCGTGTTGTTGTTTGCAGTTACGCTACGAAATTGTGTATGTTGTTGTTTTTAACTATTTTTGCACTGATATACTATGTACATACATACAAACACATACTTAAACATCATATACTATTTTCAGTCGTATCAAAGCTGTCTGTTAACAATCGACAAGCGTTCAAATAAAAGTAAAAAATAGCAATAACAAAAAATACAAAATTTATGCTCTTTTGTACTATACGTTTGTATGTATGTATATGTAAATTTGTATGCTTGTATTTACTTGTTATTTTATTGACTATATAAAATCAGGCCAATACAGTAGTGCTACAGAACGTTGCCACAACGTGTGGCATGCCAAATTGCACAACTGGAACGCCATTTAAGGGAAATTTTATTGTCTGTTGTGAAAGTGGTATAGTTTGTAGTGTTCTAATATATTTTTTAAATAAATAAAAATTTTATTAATTTAAATATTTAAATAATTTTTTTTTTTTTATAAATTATTTACTTTTTTCTTATTGTTTTTTATTAAAGCATTTATTTTTTTTATATTTTTCTTTTGTACAAAATCTTTATTTTTAATTATTAAATTATTTATATAATTTTTCCCAGTAGTTTTTTATTTTCTCAATTAAATTTTTTTGTTAATAAAATATTTATTTTCTTAAAATGTTTTTTGGTTTTTTTTTTTAAATTATTTTTTTTCTCTATAATTAAATTATTTGTCTAATTTTTCTGAATATTTTTTATTTTTTTCATTTGAATTTTTTTGTAATTAAATATCTATTTCTTTATTGATTTTTTTTTTATAAAATATTTTTTCTCTGCGACTAATTACTTGCATTAATTTTCCGAATATTTTTTAATTTAAAGTTTTGGGTTTCGTATTTAAAAGAATTAATTTGAATTTTCGAGTTCTCTTAACTGAAATATGCTATATTTCGAATTTAAACCTTTTTGTTTTTGTAAATGATGGTAGCAGAACTTTTCACAAATGACTACAAATCATGATGCATACGATCAATATCCATATTATATTATATATGTAACTACTATGTAAAAATAGGCATTTAGGTTAATATTTTAGCTCGCCCAGTAAGTCCTTCCGATTTGCATATAAAAAATTTAACTATAAAAAATATTTGTTGTTATTTTTTAAATAAAGAAAAATTTTATAAATTTTTGATTCGAATTTTTTTTTATGTTTTTTTTTTTTAATTTCTGTGTATATAAGGTAAATTTTGACTCTATATTATTTTTATTTTTTTTTTGTATTTTTGGTTTAAAAATTATATTAATATTTCAATATTTTGAATTTCAAAATTTTATTTTTGTGAAACAAACCACAAATTATATAAATATTATAATATAATATGTTAATAAATGCTTTGAGGTAAAAATTTTTATGGTTTCAAACAAATTACTTCCAATTTCAGCATAAAAAGTGCTGTTATAAAAAATAATTTTTTTTATTATTTTTTTAATAAAAAAATAATTTAATTAATTTTAATGTTTATAATTAATTTAATTAGTTTGGGTTTTAATTATTATAATTAATTAACAAAAATAAATTAATTTTAATTAATTATAAAAATTAAAATTCAATAAATTAATTAATTAAAATTAAATGTTTCTAAATTTTGTTACGTGTTAAACAGCGTAAAACCCGAATATATTATATATTTTGATGACATTTATTATAGTTGCTGTGCTTAGCTGCACATATATATGTACATACATACATATACGTTCATGTGTACGTTCGTAGTATGCATGTCAGTTGTCACTCCCGTCTGTCTAACTTCGGCTACATGCAAACAAACAAGCAGCTGCTGAACTGTTTTTTATAGTTTTTTCCAACACTACACCCGCACTATATGTATATACCACACATGCATACATGTACATATATACATGTGTACTATTTTGCAAACTAACATGCTGGTAGTTGTTGTTTTTGCGCTTGCATTTATTGCCGCTTCATTTGTTGCTTCGTGCGCGTCACACATTGGCTTGTTGCTCCTCATTGACGTTTTGCCAGTCAGCGCCGTGGCGTTTGTGTGCAAGCCCCCACATCCATGTAAGTAAATGTGTATTTGTGTATGTGAGTGAGTGAGTGTGCATTCGCAATTTGACGTCGGATATTGAACTCATGCGAAGGGTTAACTGACCTCGTGCTTAATGCTGTGGGAATAACAACAAAAATTGAAGCAAACAAAAAACAAAACAAAAAACAAAAACAAGTAATACTATCAACATAAAGCACAACAAAACGCTAACAAATTTAAACGTTGTTATTATTTTTGTTGTGTCGTTTTTTGCTCGGTTGCTAACTGAAAAAAACATCATCAATAAAATGGCATAAAAACTTCGGCGTAAGCGGCGTTTTGCACAAATAAATATGATAAATGCTTTTTAAAAATAAATTGGAAAAGTGTGCAAGGTCAGATTTACGCGAAAATATTTACAAGAAAAACATTTATATAAACGTGTATGTATATGCATGTATGTACATACATACATATGTATATAGTGAAGTTGTATTTATGAATGTAGATTTTTACGCAAAAATATGGAATATTGTTTATACTTATGTATGTACATTTATTGGTATGTGTACATATAAATATGTCAGTTATGTCAGCATATAAAAATACAAAAATTTATGTATAAAGTGTTATATGTTTATACGATATCGTATGTATGTATTTGTGCGCTCTCCGATATGCCAAAACACGAATGTGCTAATTTTAGCACGACGCTGTTAATACAGTTTTTGCGGCTTGGCAACAATGCCTAGTGAAACAATACAACTGATAAGAGCATAAAAATTGTTCAAACACTAGAATAGGTCATTGAAATGAGCTTGCAATTGCAAATATTCGTTTGTGGGTGACTTTTAAGAGTCAGCCTTTCATCGGTAGCGAGTTCTAAAACCCGAAAAAATTAGAGTTTAAAGGCAAGTTCGTTTATTCTATGACGCTCAAGTGCGAGCAAATGATTAGAATGCTGTTTTCGATTTGTCAAGCATTAGAGATTAGCGAATCGAACATACTATACCAGTTGTTAAATAGACTAGAGGTACTCGCGGCGCAAACTTTGGCTCAAATTTCCTCTAGTACAATCATAATAGAGTTATGGTTCTTTCTATGGCTGAGGAGTAATGTTGAGGAGTAATTCTTTCCACTCTAATAAACAATTGGTTAACCATCTAGCTTTGAGTAACTATCATGTCTTTTTATAAAAAATTACATGATTTACATAGTGATCAAATTTGACCCGGACTGTTCCATATGAGTTACGTAGGCAAACCGAATCCATGTTTTCCCAGATTGGCAAAATTTTGCTTTTTGTTAACTCCTTAGTTCGAGCAATTTTCATGCCTTACGTGCTCTAAAAAAAAATATATGATCTGATCAAAATTGACCCGGACTGGTTTATTTAAATTACGCGCGCAAACCGGCTTTTTGTTTTTATAAAAATGTAAATGATTCACAATCTGATCAAAATTGACCCGGACTCGATTTTTCCTAGGTTGGTGAACGTTTTTTATGATCGCGTGAAATTTTATGCCCATATAACAATTAATATTTAATGTTTGTGTGCCGAATTGTACCATGGAAAATTAAAATTGCTTCAAATTTTGTATTTCCAATGGTATCATGACCACGCAATTGTTGAAAATGTTGCAGAAGTGTCTGGTGGAGTCTACGAGCATAAATATATGAGTGGCACAAAGTATTTCTTGAAGGTCAGGAAGTCATCGAAAATTTACCTCCGCATCTGTTGATAACGGTAACATCGAAAAAGTTAAAAAAAAGGTTCTTGAAACTGGTTGTGTTGGCAGAGAGAGAGTTACCAGAATGAAAAAACCAAAACTCGAAGGCACTTTAGACCAACCAAGCGAGCAATAAGTGTATTGAAAATTGAATTAATCGATCAGGCGAGCATTTTCAAGGCGGTTGTAAATATTTGCATTTAAAATAAGTACAAATATAATTTTTTGTCAATCCGGGTCAAATGTGATCGGTTGGTAGTTTGAGCTAATATCATAACAAAATTGTATTTTCAGCTGTTATTTGTCATTTGAAGTCTAAGAACTCAAGATCGTTAAAAAGATTCACTAATTCTTATAAATATGGTCAAGAAACCTTAATTTTGAGAACACTTGATGTTTTGAACTATGATGTTTTGTAAAATTTAAAAGTGCCCAACTGGTTTGTCGATGCCTTCGGTGTAATACAACCATCTTTAACTCCGAAGAAATGTTTCTCTTAGTTTTTTAAATTTTTCTGCTTTTAAAATACTTAAAATCGATCAAATTTCTGAGCAAAGTGCAACTCGTATTTAATTGCCTTAAAAATTCTTCGCTTTCCCGAAAATTGACAGTAAAAATTGTCAACCCCGCTAAATACCTATTTGCCTACCTATTAACCCAGTTACCTTAACGATTTCACATGTCTACCTACTATGCCTCTATCTAACAGTTTATTGTGTATTTATTAATGCTTATTGCTAACAACAATAACAAATATGCGCGGTAATAGAGATCTCTTAAAAAATGCCTAAGCTTAAATATATTTTCAGCGCCCATTCATCCATTATTCATTATTCATTTTGTAAGCACAAACATATATATTACTGTCGAAAGCACTCGTATGTCGTTAGATCCGAAGTAGCTGACATTATTTGCTTTACGGCTTTTCATAACTTACTACAAGCAGGCCTACAAACAAACAAGGCACACCTGGCAACAGGCGAAACACTTTGGCTTTTTATTTTCCCTCGAGCAAGCTTGAGCATATTTACATATGTCACGTGTGTGTGTATAGCAACGTAAGTGAAGGTAAAAGCGGCTAGCACAACAACAATTGGCACAATTGGCAAAAGCGCGCGCTAAATTTTTGTAGCGTATTTATCATAATGTTTATGTGTGTGTGTGTGATGTTTGCTTATGACAAAAAAATGTTTTATGTGCTTTTCATATTTATAACTAATCCTAAAATTTTTGCACACGAGTGTGTGTCTGTGTAGTTAATGGGCAGCTGCGGGTTCAATACGAATTAGATGGGTACTTTATATCAATAAGACAGCTTGTGAATAATGCTGGCGAGCTATAAGAAAGGTATTTAATGTTAGGAGTATGTCATACAGCAGTTGTTAAAAGTTTTGTAACTAGTTGGAAATTAGTGTGGTTTTTTGGGATTGAAATAATATTTCTTTGTAAATTCTCAAAAGAAAGCATTTTAAATTTGGAAAAAAATATAAATATGTGGACAAAAATTAAAAATTCTAACAAAAAAATTTAAAATTTTGAAAAATTTTAAAGTTAATTTTAAAATTTATTTAATTAAATTAAATAATTTTTTTTTTTAATTAAATTAAATTATTATTTTTTAGTCATTAAATTAAATTAACTTTTTTTAATTGAATTAAACTAATTTTTTTTTGATTAATAAATCTAAATTATACAATTAATTGAAGAAATTTATATATTTGTTTTTAATATATTTTTATTAAGATTTAAATTTAGCCCCAAATAATTTTCTTAATTTTTTAATTTTACAATTATCATTCCCTGTTTTCTTCAAAGATATTTAATTTTAAAAACTAAAAAAAAATTAAATTAAGTTAAAAAATGATAAAAAAATTATAATTGTAGAAAACTAATTAAATTAAATAAAACTAAAAAAATTAATTAAATTATGTTAAAAAATTAATTTAAAAAAATTTGTATTTTTTAACTTATTTGTTTATTAAAATTTATAATTTGCCCCAAAATAATATTCTAAACTTTTAATTTGGTTGCATAGAATTTCTTGTTTTCTTGTTTATAAAGATAATTAATTTTAAAAATTTCAAAATTTTAATTTAATTTAGAAGATTTAAAAATAATTAAATTCAATTAAGTTAAAAGGTTAATCAAAAAATTTGTATTTGTAGAAATTAAATTAAATAAAATAAAAAATAATAATTAAATTAAAAATTTTTAATTTTAAAATTTCGATTCCAATTTGCATAACATTCCCTGCTTTCTTGTTAATAAAGTTATTAAATTTTAAAAATTAAAACATTAATAAATTAAGTTAATTTAAATAATTAATCAGAAAAATTGGTATTTGTAGATAATTAATTAAATTAAAGAAATAGAAAATTGTATATTATATAATATAATATATATATTTAAAAGCTTTTGTTACCCACTGTAAACACCATACCCTTTATTAATGTAATTATTTTTTTTATTAGAAATTTTATGTCTCTCAAGTATTTGGCACAAATACATAATAATTATTAAATTAAAGACGTTACCGCCCATATTCAGTTCGTTGAACTGCAATTACTCACACATTTCACTCGCAAGTATTTGTCATAGACACACACAAACACTTCACAGCCACTTTGAGAGAATATATTAAAAAGAAATGTTGCTGAAGCAGAATGCGCATAAATCAAACTTAAAGTATTGATTAATACTTCAGTTGAAGTAGCAGTTTATGATTACTATTTCTGCTATTTGTATGTATGTACCACTTGTATTTGCTTATATAATCGTCATTTTTTTGTTGCTTATGTAGTTTGACATATTGCTCTGTCAACATGACAATTATTGTCATTCATGCTGTCATTAAATTTAATACACTGTCATTTAACTGTGATTACTCACAAACGTAGCAGCGTAAGCTATTATGAATAATAAGTGCAGTTTAAGCTGTTTGGTTTGACTTTTTTTGATGAAAATATGTTTTTCGTTAAAAAAATATCTATGAAACACAATTAGCTTGTGTAGGTGTTCATTTTGTGATTGTATATAAATTTTTTGGATTTTTTGAGATAATTTCAAGCAGTGAAATCTTTTTCATGGCCAGCAATCTGTTTTCGGAGCCGCTTCTGGAGATCGGCTATGGTATCAATGGAGTCCAACATTTTTCGAATTGAACCGTCGATTATTAAAGTAGAAGTATCAGAAAAGTTTTTACTATCGAAAACGAAGGATTTATGAATTTTTATTGAAATAAGTTTTCTAACTTGAAGAATTTTTTCTTAAAAAAGCATTGTTATATTAATAAAACTACATTTTGGAAGACCTTTATTAAAATCTTAGAATTTAAGGTCAAGAGAGCGTCATTTTGAGAACATTTGGATTTCAATAACATAACCTCAAACTTTTGTGACTTATCCTTTCTATTATTTTCAGTAAATATTTGTAAACTCCTGAGAAATTTAACAAGAATCATTGTGATAAGTAGCTTTAACTGCATGTTCCTATCTCTTCTTCTCTTTCATATATTGCTCTCCCAAGTAGCTTGTTCATAAATGAAAAGGGCACGCGACCCCAAAAGGCAGGTTCTATTATATCCAATTATAATTAAAATATATTATCTCAGCTTGTTACAATTTCTGGATATTGAAGCAGCTCATACAAATAAAAGTTCTTATTGTATAATAAAACCATTTTAATGCAGAGTTTATCAATTAAATTAAAATGTGAAAGGAATTTTCAATGAAGCTGAGCGCAAAGTAGCTTTTATTCAATTAAAATACAAGTATAATACAAGTTTATGAATTGATTGAGTAATATATGGCAGTATTGTATATATTTATTATGTATTAGGGTGGAACAAATTTTTTTATTTAATGTTTTTTTTTTTAATATCCTGTAATTAAAAAAAATATTAATATTAACATTTTGTAATTTTTGATTTCCTATACAAACAGCTCAGGAATATTTCTTATTTCGTTTGAATGTTAAAATTAGTAGATTAAAAAAAAAATAGTATATTAAAAAAAAACAAAAAAAAAAGTTCTAAAAAAATATTTTTTCAAAAAAATTTAAAAAAAAAAAAAATTTTTTTTAATTTTAAATTTAAAAAATGTCTAACCAAAATTTGTATAATAACGTTATTGCAAGTATTAAAATTTAGTAATTACGTTATCTTATACAATTGATGACTTTTATTACTATATTTTTGGCTCACCCTAGTATTATCGTTTTTGAGCTTTATAATGACATCTGTATGTATTATTGAGTCATTGATAAATTGATAAATATTTATGTGAATGCATGTAAATATGTACATATATATACATATGTATATGCTTTGACATTAATAATCACTTTGGCAGAGTATGAAAGCAGAAGAAGAATCATAATAATAAAAGAAATTAATTACGACATTTGATTCTATGATGAGATTTTAGTGCGGCTTAAGCGTTATTAATTTCGTATTCACGATTCGTTGCTTTCATTTAAAAATGCTAATAAAATCTTTTCCACAATTCCTTTCATGCTAGACCCTTTCACACATATGCCGGCTTACATTCACACAAGCATAAATGCACAGCATATAAAAAAAACAAGCTTAGCGTTAAAGCCTGACTTGACTGGTTGCATATATAATTCACTGATTTGTTGGAGTTTTATGTTTATTTCATTCATATTTTGCATTACTAATTAGTTACCACAATTAATGATTATTAATAATGCCTGTAATGATTTGGTTAGTTTTATAAATGAAGATTGCCGGTTTAGTAGATTATAGTATGAAAGGGTTTTTGTAATAAAATTTTATTATTTATTAAATCCGTGATTTGTTCTGTTAATAAAGCTGATTTTATGCATATTCATGGTTGATAAATGTAAGATATTATATGTTTACGTTATTTTCCTTTAAGTAAACTGGCTAAGCAATTAGTTTGAGTTGATAATTAATTTATGCGCTTAATTTGTATGAATATAATATTGGAATTAAAAAATTAAAATATTTCCATCAAAATTTTTTCATTCACAGATTAATTTTAAGCAAGTAAAATACTTTAAGTTATCGTTGTCAGATATAATAACCAATATATAATCATTTTATATGGTATTTGTCCCAATATGACTGTATGATAACCAATATATAACCAATATATGCATAACCATTTTATAACCAAAACACAAATTGTGTCTCAATATCTGTGGTGGCTATTATTTCATTTTCCTTCGCCTGTAAACTTATGACACGTGATGTTACGCTATTTTGCATTATTATTATTTTTTTATTCTATAAGATCACCGACGATTCCCTCTGGGTAAACTTGTAAACTTCTTGGCAAACATAATATACCCTGATCAGGGTATAAAACTTAGCATTGACGCAGTAAAAATTTATCCAGCTGATTAAAAAATTTGTTTACATTTCGCGGCGGTGTTGATAATTTTTCTTCCATTTTAACTTTTATGATAACTAAAAGACTATGTGCGTGTGTGTGTGTGAGAGTCGTAAGTGCGTGGTACACGTTCTTATTATCAGAGCTCGAAGTGCGCAGATAAAATGCAAGAAGTATAAAATATAGATAAAAAAGTAAATAAAGAATGCATAAAATGATAAACAATAATGCAACGGTAAACACAAATGATACAAAAAAAAAAAACAAATAAAGAATTAAGAACTGGCTGCAAAAATGCAGTCATTGCGAACACCTTGAAAGTTTTTAATCAGCATTTTTAAGTTATAATAACAGAAACAAGAAAGTTAACAACAAATACATATATAAAGAGTCATACGTATATCTAAGTATAACAGCAAATATATAGGGTGATAAATATAATTTTTTTATATTTCCGGAAGTCGCTGTAGGTGAGTGTCTACCATGAGACTCAAAATCTAGAAGATCCAAAACTGGGAAGCTCAACAATTATAATAAAAGAGTTTTCGCACAAGAGGTAATCTCAATCTTTCGAATGTACAGCTGTCATAGAAAAGCTTGCCATATAATCTACTAGCTATTAGTAGATGGTAAAAATTTGTTTGGTTGCTCCAATTGAGATACCAAATCATGATTCTCGCCATAAGCTGGGGCCAAGTTAAGCCAATTAAATAAAAAGCTAAAACCATCAGCTATATGGTATTCCTATTGCATATCCTTTCCCACTTAGGCCGCCGGAGAGACTTTTTTCTTTCGAAAGAACATTGTGTAGACTATACTGCCGTTTCTTATAGTAGGAGAGAACATCGAAAGCCGAAGTGCAACCATACTGCCAGTCTTTCGCGATACCAGGGATATCAAGTCTTACCGAGCTACACTTATTAAAATTATTTTCATGTCTGCTACTTCTCGTTTCAAAAACAGCTTATAGAAAAAAGCTTCTGTCTACTTTAAACTAAATGACGAAGTCTTATAAGCTCTTGAAGACCATTTCCTTTAGTATATACTTTCAGTTTTTTCCGAGAGATTCCAAAAACCGGATTTTAATTAATTCGGAGATTGGGCCAAATATTGAAATCGTTATTTATAACGTGGTCATATTTTTTATTAGTGTAATTATTCATATTTCTTTACACATTTCACAGATCCCGTCACTATAAATTAAAACAAATTGCTAATTGACTCAATTAAGTGCAGTATACCACTTTGTTTGGTGGTGAAAATGAATAATAATTTTTTAATGCATTTCAAATATCCCGTCATTCTAAATTGAGGCAATTTACTTATTGACTCAATTAGTAGATGTATACCAATTTGGTTGTTGAACGTAATTTTGCATTTCTATTTCATTAGGTTTGGCTAGATTTTATATTTTTTTTTTAGGTATTTCAGACACTATTATACTTTTCTGTTTTTGGCTAAATTAAGGCATTTTGCCAATTGACTCAATTAAGAAATTATCTGAGACGCTAATTAAATTACAATTTATTTTTTTGTCTGCAATAATTTAATAATGATAACCGGTACTTTTGTTTTGGGGATTTAATTTTTATTTTCATTCGATTAATGAAAGGCTCAATATGCCGATTTCGTTAGATTCTAATTCTATCCAGTTTTATCTAGTCTTACTATTTTAGTTTATACCGAAATCTATAAGGTATTCATATTTTATCTCTTCCGTATTGACGTATACACCGTTTACGCAATTATATCCGATTCATATTTAATTCTAGTAATGATTATTATTTTTTCGGGTATCCTTTAATTTTTTCTTTTATTTGTATAAACTGAGGCGGTTTGCTAAGACTGTTCATATTACTTAAGAGCTATTAAATTTAGAAACAACTTTTTTGTCTTGTGTTTTTTTAGCAAAGCAATTTGCTAATTGTCTCAATTAGGAAGCTATCTGAAACAGTCAATTCACATTTAAATTTATAAAAAACTTTTTTGGCAAGTATTTTTTAAATTTTGTGTAGCAAAGCATTTTGTTAATTGACTCAATTAAGAAGCTGTGTGAAATGCTCAGTAGAATAATTCAATATGTAAAAAAAAAAACTATAAGTCCAGCACCGAAAAAAAATTTTTTTTTACTAATGAAGTGCTACCAAAGTTTTAAAAATTACGTATCTAAGCTCCTATGTCTTCTAGTGATTTTATACAGTAAAGATACCACTAATTAAATGGCGAAAAAGAGCATAATTATTTTAAGTCATGGCTCTTTGCGCACATACTCTCCTTCCCGTACCTCTTTGCGCATATTTAACAAGCCGTCTTCTGCATTTCTTCCTGCCAATTCATTTGCCACACTCATATATTTGTTTTCGTTAATTTTTTATTTATTTCATTTTACTTTTTTCTTATTTTTATTACTTCATTATTTTTTTCTTTAATCTTTAATATTTTGTTGTTGCTAACTTTCCATAATTAGGGTTCAACGCACCTTTAACGTGTTTTAAATATGTAAATATGTACATTTTTTCGCGCGCATTTGAACTTTATTTCAGTTTTAGCGATTTGTGCCTTTTGTCTTCAGCGTAGTCACTTTAATTAATGCCCATTGTTGTAGTGGTTTTTGTTAGTTTTTTACACACATGGTGCTGGTGTTGCTTAGTCACATATCATTTAATTTATTTTATAAACACAAATGAGGAAGTTGAACCATGAAATTTAAAAAAAAAAATAAATAAATAAAATAAGCAAACAAATGATATGAGTAAATCAAGCAGAGTTAGCGAAGTGTTGATAATTCTTAGAAATTCATGGTTGAACGAGAGTAAGCCACATAAAAAATAGTACAATCCTACCTACATATATTTTATATGTACGTACATATTTCATTATCAGGGTGGCCTGAGATGGTATTTTTCTAATACGACTGGTTCAAAAGTTTTTCGAGATTAAAGTATAACCTTAAATCGTAGAAAATAATTTTTAGAAATTATTAAATTTTTCATAAAAATGTTTGTTTTGCTTAAAAATTCTCGAATATTTTGAGGTTAAGAGCACACTTATTGTTAGATGATCATAAAATGTATTATCAACCGTTTTCAACCGCTGTCATCGCATTCAATTCGGAGTCCGGTTAGCCTTTTGGACAATATTTTCAAGACAAAGTGTTTTCCAGCACACCCTAGTACATATATATTTATATATATATATATATTTGCTTTGTTTGTTTCATAATTTTCAGCGCCTTGTCACTTTGATTTATGACACACGCCATCAGGCTCTTCTTCACTGCTTCATCAACTCATATTTGCGCACTTTCATATTGTTGTTGTTGTTGTTGTTGACGCATTTTTGCTTGCCATTGCCATTTTTGCCACGACCTTTTAGTTGTTATTGCTTTTTGGTATGACATGAAGTGCTGCTGGTGACACTGTTGCCTGCTTCTAATTGCATTAATTGTTGTTAATTAACCTTATTTGCACTTAAGTAATTAAATCTAATTAAATCTATTTGTAGCGTTCATTTTATTTGATGTCACACAAATCTAATTTGATTTCATTTCTATTTTGGACCTGATTTGATATTTTAGTTACATTTTAGCCGCCATCGTCAGTTATCGCCTTATCTGCGATGAGCGGCCAAACGCCAGGCGGACAGTAGCGAGTTTCAATCCGATGGCAGGCAGTCGATGGCTTCTTGTTTACGCTACAACTGCGCGCCGTTGTTGCCATATATTTTGGTTTTAGAACAGCTGCAGCACTTACATACAAACGCACAGACATAAATGGCAGCTTTGGCAGATTTCTCTCGCTGCTTTACCTTTGCGTTAATTATTCACAAGTGGGGCAGAAAAAAGTCAACCAAGCTGCAACGCGAGCGCTGAAAGTATAACTGTGTACCGCATAGCATAGCATACCATAGCATCACATAACATAGCATAGCAACACAGAGCATATCTTAGTAGCGCATAGCCCCCCATAGCATAGTTCCACATACATAGCTCCCCAGCGCACAACATCTCTTCACGCCGCTTAACATCGCCCCAGCATCTTGCTACGCTCCGGCATGCAGCTCACGTTCGCACGTTTATTTCTTGGCTGAGTTAGAGATTGCACCTTTCTCGCGCAGATTGCGTCGTATCTTGAAGACACTTGCAGGCATACAGCCATGCACACACATATGCACAGAGTCTGCCATATCTCTATATAGCACGTACCGATATTTAGTCGCGCGGTCGCGCGCATATTTAGCTTTAGCATCTGTTCAATTGTAGGTGCCCCGCTGTTGTTTTTGTTGCTGTGCTGCTTCTTCTTCGGCATATTCTACTTGTTTTCGTCGTAAACTGGCCTCCATTCGAGGTTGTTTCACGTTTTGAGAGCAACGAAACTGGGCCATCCGCTAATGTACTGTTATGTTGCCAGGCTTCGTGTACGCTCTGTGGCGCAAAAGTGCAGTGAGCGGTGTTGGGGGGCGCGCAGTTACAATATGAAGATTTATTGCACATACTTAGATTTATAAGATACTAAAGTGACTACATTAAATTTTCCCACTCATTTCTTTCGATTAAAATATGTAAAAAATATTTGAGAAAATATAAATTTAGCGTTATTTACGTTTGATCCGTGTAAATTCCGTGATAACATGTTATTATTTATGGCTAAGCTGTATTAGGGGGCAGGACATTAAATTTAAGAACCGATTGTTAACTCAAATATTTAGAAAGTATAAAAGAATGCTTGCTTTATTACATGCATAGATAGCGTGAGAAAAAAGTTTCAGTTATTTATTGAACAAGAGATGGTTGGCTACGACAAGTGGTTTTGAAAATACAGTAGGCTGCCTGTAAAGTAACTTCCTCTGGTGTTCATTTCTTAAGCAAACAACACCTTAGATTTCAGATAAACCTTCTAAACAAGACTGGATCCAAAATGAGGTGCGATGATTGGTTGCCACGCCAAAACTCTTGGACCGATCATGATCATATGTGAAACGCTGCTAAATCGCAACAAAATCCATTTCTGAAGTGGATGGTTAATTATGATGTAAAGTGGGTCACTTACTTGTGTGACAACATCACTTGAAAACGGTCCTAGTGGAATTGCGATGAGCTGGGAAGATCAGTGGATTGACTGGCACGAAATGTTTGCTGTGGTTGGCGAGATTGGCAGGGAATAATATTCTACACTATGAGCTCCTCCCACATGAACAAATGAACAAACTCTTAATTTGTCTCTACACCATCAATAATTCAACTGTCTGAAGTAAGCAATCAGTCAGAAGTGATTAGCTTCGGCTAATAGCAAAATAATAGTTTTTTTTCAAAGCCCCTTAAAATAATTTGGCAACTTATACGAAAATATAATTTTTTTGTTTTTATAATTAAACACTTAAGTGTGTTTAAGCAAGAGCTTAATAAGACTATATTAAGAAGAGAAATAATAATTTCTACAAAAAGTTTTTAGACAATTTTTAATCTTTTAAATTTATCACTTTTTAAGCATTTAAGTGTTCAAATTATGCTTTGTATTTTCCTTCCAGTTTATTAATTACCGATCATTGTGTGAATCATGAACACAGAAGGCCAATGAGTCAGAGAGAAATCAAGCAAGAAGGCCATGCGTAAGTATGAACCGAAATTGGTTAATACACTTAAAAAAATTGGGGTAAATTTAGGCAACTCATTAAATTATAAATTAAATAAGAAAGCTTATCAAAAATATTTTTAAAAAGCTATGTATATATTTAAAGTATATTTAAAAAAATTGTAATAAAAAATTAATAAAAATTGTAATAAAAAATATTTTTAAAAAATTTTGTATGCATATAAAAATTATTTTAAAAAAATTTTATAAAAACAAGTTAATTAGTAAATTTATGTTAAAATTTACAAAATAAATGAAAATTGAAATGCACTTTCCATTTTTCAAAAAACTGTTCGCGTAAAGAAAAGGCTGCCAAAATACGCCAGTTGGTGGCAGTTGAAATTTTTGATAGTCCACTGGCACAAAGTTGAAGCCCGCTATGGTATAAAGTTGAAGTTTCACAACACTTCAATCTGTCTTTTGACAGGATGAGTTGAAATCGATAATACTGAACTGAAAGGTTGAGTTGATATCGATAATACCGAACTGGTAGAGCCTTGAATATCATAATACAATAAAAAAGTTGAAGTTTGATAACAATTCAACCGAAATTCTTTTGACAGGTTGAGTTGAAATCAATAATATTGAACTGACACTGAGTTGAAAACCGTAATCTCATAAAAAGTTGAAATTTGACAATACTACAAGTCAAATTCTTTTGACAGGTTGAGTTGTTACGGATAATGCCGAATTTGAAAACTTCAACCATAAAGTAGATGGATTGAAAAGTCTAATAGGGGTCTCATTTAGGAATATGTTATGTCCGAGTAAATTGAGTTTCGTACTCTGAGTATTCTATGTATCAAAATAAGAACTTTTGAATAAAAATTCTATGTATCAAAATAAGAACTTTTGAATAAAAAAAAACAATTTTTTTGTTCTAAATCAAAATTTTTGAAAAAATTTAAATTTTTGGAAATAGAAGTCAGAAAAATATGATATATCTACTATTTTTCGTTTTATTATATTTACAGGTTGTCATTAACCAAAAGAAATTTTAGTCGCACAACTTACCAAATGCCTAAAAATATTAATAGAGTAACCTTACGTCATACTTGAATCCTCAGTAAGAACTTACCTGTAAAGAAAAATTAATATAAATTAGTTAAATATATTTATATCCAAAATTTATGTAGACAAATATTTTAAAAAGTTTAATAATAATTAAATATTTAATTATGCCATTAAGCTAAATCAATTGCGGATACTTTGAAAATATATTTCTATTTTTAAGTGTTCATATAAATTTATGTGAAAAAAAACACCAAAATGCCACAATTACAACAGAAATAAATGCAAAGCGCAAGAAAAATTTATATGCGCAGTGACGTGCAAATATTTTGCAGCGTCATTGCAAGCGCGCTATCGCCATCAATAAATGCAAATACATTTGTGTATGTGTGTTTGTGTGTGTGCATATTTATCTTTGTTGCTATTTCTGGGCAAGCAAAATATTTTATTTGCACTGTCGCGCTGACTTGGAATTATATTTGAAATTACGAACTCGTTACTGCCGCCACAGCACCGCCTCCCGTCCCAGCACCTGTCCAAGAACGCTGTGCGGCTCGAGCGTTGCTCATGTCGCCGCTTTCCTTTTTGCCACCCATTTTTACGAATTCATTTAAAACTCATAAATGTTTAATAAACGCGAGCGGAAATGGCAGGTAAAAATGGAATACATAAAACTAAAATCAAATTAAAAAAGGAATGGCGCGGAGCGCTAAAGCAAAAGAAGGAAAAAAATCATAATGAAAATAAAATAAAAAAATACCCGACAGTGCCAAGAAATCAAGAAAAGACGAGAGGAAAGGCAAGCAGATGAAATGCGCAATGAATACGGTGAATAATAATAAAAGCGCAGACAAATTCAAAGTAAGCAAATAAAGGCAAATGTAATGATGAAATAAAGCAAGCGCGTAAGAAAATCAGATTTCGAAAATTTCATATGAAATGCATTAAAGCAATGAGGTAATAAAAGCGGTAATGAGTCTGTTCGGCAGAAACGGAAAGAGCGCGATTTTAATTAGTTTTTTTTAGAGGAAAAAATAGCAAATAAAAGTAAAAAAGAAAAATTTGTGTGAGTATTTTTGGTTAACGTAATATTGTTTATTTACTTAATTTAATTTAATTTAATTTCGATAACAGTAATGAGATTTTCTAGAAGGATAGAGTAAATAGAAGCAATGTATGCAAGCTTAAATTAAGCAGATGGTAAAGTATTTTAGAAAACAGCTTAATTGAGTCAATTAACTAATTGCTGTAGGAGAAAAATAATTTAAAGGACTCTGTGGATAATTTTATAAAAATTTATTTTTTTTAGTTGGAAGAAATGGTAATTATTTTTTTTAATCTTTCATTCAAAGTTAGTGGAATGATAATGGTTGATAATTATACTCTCCACATATGTATATATTTGAATGTCTGTAATGATCAGTGTGACGCTGAGTCAATTTAGTCATATCTGTCTGTCTGACTGTTCGTCTGTCAGTTTTTTGAGATATCCACCTAAAAATTGCACATGCTATTTTCTCTCCAATTAGCTGTTCCATCGATATCGGGGACTTTTAATACCAGTGTCCGAAAGAATAGACAACTTTTGGTATTGAATAATGAATTTTGAATGTATTTTTTTTAATTTAAAAATTTTTCTAACACAAAAATTTTTTTTGGAATTAAGAATTAATTTTGCTACATATTTATTTATTTAAAATTTTTTTTGGAATTAAGAATTTATTTTGCTACAAATTTATTTATTTAAAATTTTTTTAAATATTTATATAAATATATATTTACATGAATTTATATATATTAACAACGAAAAAAAGTTTTTTGGTTTTGAAAAATTTATTTTGAAATAAAATTTTTACTTCAATACTTTTAAAAATTTTTTTAAAAATATATTTTTTTTAATTAAAAAGTTATAAACCTATATTATAAAATTTAAAAATATAGATTTTCCAACTAAATTTTTTTTTTGGTATTGAACATAAATTTATAAAAAAAATGTTATTATGCCAGCAAAAACGAATAAAAATTGTTTATAAAAGTTACCTAATTATAGAATTGTTAACAAATTAAAAAAAAAATTAGTTTTGAAAATTTTATTTGAAACTAATTTTTTTATTTCAAAAATTTTGTATACCTAAAAATTTTTATATATATGATGTACGAAGTCAACCCATTTTTTCAAAATTTTAAAGGTTTTATAAAATTATAAATTTAAGCCAAAAATTATGTAATTTCCTTGAATTTTTTTATTTTGAAACTTTTATGTATCACAGCCCAAAAATTAGTTCAGATTTTTCAACAAAAAAAAAATATTTATGGTATTGAAACATTTATTTTGAAACTAAACTTTTAATTTCAAATTTTTTAAAAAATTTACAAAAGTTAAGTTAACAAAAAAAAAAAAAATGTGGCATTGAAAAATTTTTTTGAAACAATTTTTTTTTAATTTTTTTTAAAGATAACTGAATTAATTCAAAATTAAATAAAGATTTTTAACAAAAAAAAAAAATGGTATTGAAAATTTTATATCAAACCATTTTTTAAATTAAAAAATTTTACAATTTTTAGGTACGCAGCCTGGAATTAAGTATAGATTTTTCAACGAGAACTCATATTTAGTGTTGAGTTGTTTAGTCGAAGAGACCGAAACTCAGTCATCGTCTTCCTCGGACTCCGACTCCTCCTTTTTGGCTTGGAAATTTTATAAAAGTTACTTAAGTTGATCCAAAATTATTCATGGATTTGTTAACAAAAAATTTTTTTGGTATTGAAAAATTCATTTCAAAATATTTTTTTTTTATTTCAAAATTTGTATATACCTAACCAAACCTAAAATTAATTATAGATTTTCTTTCGAAATGGTTCCGAATTGCCAAATTTCTCAAGAAATTCCCAACAATGCAAAATGGAACTGCTGAGGAGATAATTGCAGGAAGTATACAAACTACAAAAAATAAATTTTAAACATTCCTTTAGCTATGTTTGTATGTATGTACATATGTGTTGGAGTACCAAAAAAAAAATTAAAATAATATTTCGCCACAAAGCAGGCAATTAAAAGATAGAACGGTAACAAAAAGATGGAATAAATAAAAAAAAAACAAAAAAAAAATTATAATAAAAATAATAATAAATATAATAAAAGGCAAAAAGTGAATAAAAAGGAAAAGGTAATTTAAAATCAGTTTCTCTATAGTTGAAATGGCAGCAACTGCGGGCTATGTGGCGCGAACAAAACAATAGCAACTATAAGAATATTAAACGGCGGCGACGGCGGCAGCAACACGGTTCAATTCAGCGCAGCCTGTCGCGCTTCGGTGCGGCTGTCGAATTAAAATTAATGCGGCGCAAGAGTTAATCGAGTTTTGTTGCTATACGAGTGGTGTACGCCTGGTGCGGCGTTTTTCGCGTTGCTTTACTTTGTTTGCATAAAGCATTATACACATTGTTATATAGAACACAATGCATGCAGGTATGTGTGTGTGTTTGTATATCAGCATAAACAAATACACACACAGACTTTTGTTGCCAATTTTATCTGTTGCGAATTGTTGTTGCTCACTGCTCCTTCCGAAACACTCACACACACATATAATTATATTTATAGCAATATTTTCTTTATTTTTTATTGTATGTTGTTTTTGTTGTTGCTGCTGTTATTTATTTTAATCGCAAATTGTTTCAGCCGCTCCAATACGATTCGTTGATTTTTATCTCAAGCGTCCATCGCCGTATTTACCTTGCTGCTTGCATTGACGGGCAGTTGCGCCGAGGCGTATGAGCGGCGGCCAGCTTCGTATTGTTGTGGGGCGTCAAAGGAATCTGTTGACCGTGTGCATTGCCTATCTACGGCCATTGCACTATTTCAAGGATATCCGCGGATTTCTGTAGCGATTGAAGGCTGTATATATAAATATATTGATACATGGTTTGTAAGGTAAGTGAGTGCTTGGCTGTGCGCCTGCGCGGGTGCGCAATATAACTTTCAGTCACTTAAAGTTATTATTGTTTACTCTGTTGTTTTTATACGTGCTGGAGAGCTTACCATGTTAATTACATTTTTTAATTTTCAACAGTTATTAATATTATATATATACATAGATATATATGTATATTACAGGTATTTCACGCTAAATTTCCGTAACTTCGCAGAATCGGCCCAATTTTGGTATATATATTATTATTCCCATACGCTTTTTCAAAGGGATTTTCAGCAACTCAAACAGAATATAACTGTTTCCTTACTTCCTTGTGCATATGATTCCATATTTGTTGCCTTTAAAATGATCTCCTTTCATTAATCGCCCACCTACCCTCGGCGCGCTTGATTGGCTGCCACTCGGCCGTATGATAATTTCGTATATAAAATTCAATTTATTGCGTTTAATTAAAAAATCGTTCGATTAACGGCAGGACCGTGCGCGTAGCTTACTTGTGAGCTTACTACCTTTCTCATCGACCAAGCAGCGACGCATGCAAAGTTGAAGGATGCATAGGTGAAGGCTACAAAGTTGAAGGCTGGCACTGGTGCGTTGTCCTGTTGCCGCTGCTCGTGGTGAAATATGCAAATTGCAAATATGTTGGCATAACTTAAGAGACAGCGCGGAACAATAAACTAATTGAAATGCGAAATTAAATTGTAGTTTTGTATGTAGCGCTGTGTTGTTGCGGGCTTCTTTTGTATGCCAATTTAAATGCGGAACAAACGAAAAATACCGCCAGTTTGCCGTGTTCTTAATTAGCGCGCTTCGCTGGCGAAATACGAGGGTTAAGTGTGTTTAATGGCATGGAAAGTAAGGAGTTTCAATAATATTTAAACTCGAATTTAATTTTTTTAATTTTCTCGCATTTCTTTTGTATTATTGGTCATTATTGGCATTTATTGGCATTTATTGGCATGTGGTCATTAGTGCAGTCTGTTGGTAGAAATTTATTTTAACTTGCAAAGCTTTACCCAATAAAGATAAGCCGTACTTTTAGCTATATCTAGCTCAGATTAAACTTTCACAGCATCAACTACATACTATCTTCGTTAAATTTTAGTTAATCGTCACTAAACCATGAGTTTAATATGCTCAGCTATGACTATGAGAGTTCAAAAGGTGCCAGCTGGATTAAACTCTCGATGGTCTCAACACCATAAATTTTAGATTCAGCACGATTACACCATAATGTAGTGCATTGGTTTTGTCTGGAAAACTCGGGTTTAAAGTTTAGTGTTTGTAAAAAACCTTCAAGTGACGTGTTTAAGGTGTTACATGGGCTTGCGTGTCTGAAAAACTCGATTTTTTTATTATCTTATTAAATTCTACAACACCTCTAGAATATTATTCTAAATTTTGAAGTTGACCCGATTAACAGTTTCGGTGATACAGCCTTGAGAACTTGTGCGCTCGAGGCTAGCTAGTCTAGGTGCGCGTGTTTCTCGAGCTACTCAACCGATCCTCAGGAAATTTTACACGGTTCATTGAATTTTAAAGAATTGGACGAAGGAGTTTTTCGATTTCGATAGAAAAAAAGTCGCGAAATTTTGCGAAACTGAAATTTTCATTTTTTTTTTTTGTAAAAATGTCTGCCAAAAATCCAATTTAAATTTTTTTTACTTCGTCCAAGTTCTAAGTTAAGCTTTTAACCACGTATTTTTTTACTTTAGATGATGCTGTAAGGAGTTATCCTGCCAATGGAGGCGTATCTTTTTTCCGAGGGATCACCGGAACTGGTGTCCCAATGGCCAAATTTAAAAAAATTTTTTCCATAAATTTCAGAATTTCTTTGTTTATAGTGTATTTTTTGTATCAATAAAGAATTTTAATAAAATATTTCATTGTTTACATGAAAATTGTTGAAAAAATGATGTTTTCTTCCGAGGAAACCCATGTAACCCCTTTAAAGAATGGTAACCTCTATATCGGTTAGTTTGTTTACTGATTGGCCTCAAAGTACCAAATAAACTAGAGATTGTTATGTGCAAATTTTCTCCCTGATGTAATTACATTTTTTAATATTCAGATTTAAGCTCTTAAGAGGGTAATCAAGTCTAAAAGTAGAAATCGATTTTTGGCATATTTGGATAATTTTAGTATTCAACCATAAAATCTTCAAATTTTATTTTATTTATTTTAAAAATGTACATGTGTCTGTAACATATTAGTATGGAGATCTGTTTTTCGTTTTAGTCGGAAAGAATCTATGTATCAATAGCCTGCTAAAGGAACCATAAACCCGTTTTTGTCGAAACAATATTTTTCGAAGGGTTTGTCGAAATATCTCAAGATCGATCGATTTATTTTAAATTTTTTATACATCCTTATACATACATATTTGCTTTTATGACAATAAAAATATGAGAAATTCCACGCATAGCATAGAGTGTTTCCTTAATACTTCGCTGTTAATAAAAATTATACATAAAACAGTTATTTTCGTTAGTTAAAATTGCGCACTGTAATTGTACGAGTTCTTGTTAAACTGGTATACAAACTAGTTTTGGAAACTAGTTCATTAAGAACTCGAAATAAACTAGTTTATTTAGAACTGAAAATGAACTAGTTCGCAAAAAATCAGGCCAGTTACAATTGAAATTTTTTTTAATTTATACTTTTTCCCAAATTATAAATATATCTCTAAGTCTGGTATATTTTCGACCGTAACAAGGCAGCTGGTTGTTCTTAAAGCATTGTCATGTAAAAATATCCTCGGAAAAAATATAGTCTATTGACTGCCTCGGCTTACTTTTAATACTAGTTATGTGCTTTATTTCACAGCGGCACATTAAAGTTGCCACAAACTCACTCCCAACATTTATACTCACACTAACATCAGTTTTGTCTGTCCATGAGGTCACGTATTCGGCTCATTTCCTTTATTATGAGTAAAATGAACGAATACAATTTCGCCAATAATAATAAATTGTATGCAATTACGAGCAAATTATCGTTATTTATGTGTGGCAGGTCAATTTGGTGTTTGCACGTGTGCACACAAATACATACATACGCACTTATATAATTTTTATAGATATACCATCACATATTTAAGTATTGCGCGTATTATTTCTTACGTTTTGTTGTAATTGCCGTTTCTTATTTTTGCGAAAAAGTCGTGGTATTTTTATACCCTGAACAGCGTATATTAAATTTGGGGCGAAGTTTATAACAATCAATAGTAAATGATCGGCGTGATGAGTTAAATTGCAACTTGGCTTTGGCATTGGCTTGTCGGTTCTTCTGACTTTATATACGCGACTAAGTCTCTCAGTTTTTGGGTTATCGATCTAAAATTTTGCACACGTTCGTTGCTACTAAAGAAGCTGCTCACTTGTTGGAATCACCAATATCGGACCACTGTGGCATATAGCTGGCATACAAATTGATCGCCAAAAATGAAGTCTTTGTATAGAAAAATTTTTTATTTGACGAGATATCTTTACGAAATTCGGTATGGATGATTCTTTAAAGAAACGGCACAAACTCCGAAGAAATTGTTCATATCGGGCAACAATAGCATATAGCTGCCATACAAATTGATCGATGAAAATCAAGTCTTTATATAGAAAACTTCTTATTTGACGAGATATATTCACGAAATTTAGCACAGATTATTAACCAAAGCAACGATATAATCTCTGAAAAAATTGTTCAGATCAACCCACTATAGCATATAGCTGCCATACAAATTAATCGATAAAAATTAAGTCTTTATATGGAAAACTTTTTTATTTGAAGAGATATCTTCACGAAATTCCGTACAGAATATTCGCTCAAGAAACGGTAAAAACTCTGAACAAATCGTTCAGATCGTATAACTATAGCATATAGCTGCCATATAAACTGAGCCATCAAAATCAAATTCTTGTTTAAAAACTTTTTTATTTGTGAAGGGTATTATAGCTGCAATGCAAGCGAAGTTAACGTTTTTTCTTGTTACTTATACCATATTTATTTTCACACACAAATGTATAATCATCTATACATATGCAAAAGTGTGTGCGTGCGTGTTATTGCCGCCGCTTTGAAATTTTATTTGCACTTAATTGATACTTTCCGATAGCATCTGCGTGGCGTAAATCAAAGACAGCGCTCATATTGAATGTTGCACGTTGCGCGTTGCATGTTGCAAGCTACCAATACATATATAACATGCAGTAAGTGCTAAGAAAATTAACTGGCATTGCAAGTGCAATCAGTTTTTTATGTGTTATGCGAAATTTAATTGCCCAACACGTGAACGAGCGGTGTGCGGACGGAGCGGTGGTGCGATGTTGCGCTGTACGCTGTTGCTGGCGGCAGCACTTACATATTGTATATGATTTGTTGTTCTAATGTGGCAGTTTGTTTGTCGCGCATGCGTAGAACTCCGCCCATTTGCGCTGGCAGCGCTTTGTTCTACGCTTATTTGCATTTTTTTTCACTTTTCCTGTTGGCATTTTCGCAATCTGCTTTTCCTTTTTAATCGCTTACTCACTTCGTCGCTAATAAACCATTTTAAATGTCGGCAATTAAATGTAATTATTGTTTTAAATTCACAATTTCTCAAGCAATCAGCTGTGGCGAACACCCCACACCACACCGCCACACACCGCAACTCACCACAAATTTTATTACGCACCACACCATGCGTGCTGGACACTCTACAGAACACAGCACAGCAACAAAGTAGTGTCCGAAATGGCTAATAAAAATTGTTAGCAAACACTTAAAGCTACTAGCAATTGCTAGCTAGAAAGAATGGCTGCATGCCTGCAGGAGTGTAGCATCTTATCCGCAGTCGGGAGACTTGTAATTCACTTAAGAGGCGCTTGTTGGCCCATTAAAACGGCATGTTGGCTATTTGGCCTGCAGCTTTTATTGAGCGTAATTTCCACTTAATTGCACTCTAAATTACGAGGCAATTTTTTAATAGCTGCTTCGAGTAGCACTGCGCAGCGCCGCAGTCACTTAAAACCAAACGTGCAGCAACAAGCCTAAACGCAGCTGCCGCTAAACGTGCAACACGCCGCACGAAAGTAAAAGCAGCGCCGCGACTTGCGGCAGTTGAAATCACATTCGCTTTACAATTTCCCACACACACGGCAAGCAACAGTCAGCAAGTGGCAGTGCATAGAAAAAAAAAATTAACAAAAACATACAAATGTCAGTATGGCTTGCTGTCCGCCGGCGCGCATTTTACTATCACACTTTTATGACTCCATATTTCCACATAAAATTATCAATGCACCATAAGTTTGGCGGCAAAGCAAAAAGGCATAGACCAACCAAACAAACACACGCGCACAAACAAAACACAGATGAAATGAAATTCAACACAAAAGATACACACACTCACACAAGTGAACAATGAAAATATACAGACAAAGCGCACATTTGAAAATTGTCCGTCTGCCAGCTTCTAATTAACAATTGGAAAATGCATTTGTATTGCAGCACCTTGTCTTTAACTCCATTCACAGCTTCACTGCCGCAAACCCGGCGGCAATTGTGCGCCCCTGCTGCAACATTTCTTTTTGAGTTTGTATATATGTGTGTGTGTTTGTGCGCTTGTTTCACAGCTCATAAATGCATTGAGGAAAATCCAAGTGCCTCGTAAAATCTGTTAACGTTTCTATAAGTAAGTGCGTCTAATTGCAATTATATCGGCGGCGATAACTGCTTCTTCTCCAACAAAGCGATGAAGCGCACATACACATACATACACACACTGGTTGGGATTCTCAGCACTAAATAATAACTGCTGTGGCAGATTTTAAATTTTAACGTTAATTAAAACAATTAAATAAACACTTTTGCTGGAGCTCGGCAGAAGAGCGTTTTGTAATTTTCGCATACATTTAATAAAACAAACGGGAAATGGTAAAAAATTTAATTCAATAAAAAGTAATGAATAAATCATAAATTAGTTAGGTTATTTCAAATAGAAAATTCTTTGTAAACATTGACAATATGTTTATTATATTGACTAAAAGTTATTACTAATAGTAGGAGCCGATGTATTGAGATTCGTGATAAGAAAAGTTGTTCAATAAATAATACCTGACTGTCTTATAACATAATAGCTCTCTTCGATTCGATAAGCGTTGGAGGGAAGCGAATCGAACAAACCAAAATTTCGTCTAATAACGGGTATAGGGAGTACTTTTTTCAATAGCCTCTTTTTGGCGCACGCATGAGTCGTGGGTCGCAAGAGTACATGTTATTTTTGATTAGTAGTGTTTGGCATTTCATCATGAAAAGACTTACATGTCTGAATAACATTTACAGATTATTAAAATTTATTACGAAAATTCACGTTCTGTAAAGAACGCGCTTCGCTCATCTTATGGTCAACACAATCAGCCTACCGAGCGCACTATTCGCAACTCAAATCTTACATCTTGAGACTCATCATTCATTATTGGATAATATTTTACCGAATACACCACGTCTAGCAGCCGTACCCGACAGTGTACAAGCAGACCGTGGAGAGTCGGTTCGGCGCCGTTCGCAACAACTCGGACTGACGTATGAAACGACTTGACGTATTTTACGTCCTGATCTTAAATTGAAAGCGTACAAAATACGGTTTGTGTAAGAACTGAAGCCGATCGACCTTTCCAAAAGACATAGCTTCGCTCTAAGGGCTCTTGAAAAGTTCCAAGAAGATCTGACGTTTTTGAGGCAAACTTTGTTCAGCAATTCATACCCGCATCTGGCTCGATGGGTATGTAAACAAGTTTTCGAACTTGGGACGAAGAGTAAACTGAAGAGATTCAAGAGCTGCCATTTCGTCTAGGAAAAACAACGCTGTGGCTTGTGAGCCGGTGGAATCATCTGTCCATATTTCTTGAAAAATTACACCGGTGGGAACGTAACCATCAATGGCGATCATTATCGCGCTATGATAACCGATTGATTTGGCGCCTAAAATTGAAACTCGGGATCTTGGCGACATTTGGTTTCAACAAGAAGGCGCTACTTCCTACACATTGTATTAATCAATGGATTAATTGAGAGAATATTTCGGTAGGCAGAAAATTTCGCTTTCGTTTTGGACCGGTCGATTGACACCAAAAATAATGTAATATCACACCGTTGGGCTTTTTCTAGTTAGTACGAGTATCTGTAAATTCTTAGGTATATGCGGACAATTCCGCTCGCTTCGATTCAGGCCTTGGAGCAAAACATCACGTGTGTCATTCGCCTGTTCGCCGGTTGAAAAGCTCGAACGAGTAATCGAAAATTGGTTTCAACGGATGGACCATCTGAGACTTGCGCTGCGGCCAACATTTGAAAGAAATAATTTTCAAAAATAAATGACAAAAAATGTTCTTTCGAATTATAAAAACATTCCCTATTAAATTTGTAGTTTCTATGTTTTTTCCTCAAAAAAGTAGGGAACCTTGAAATGACTCATATTTTATTAATATTATAGCTATCGATAAGCGTTGAAAAGTAGCGATATAAGATCGATTTTGGGTAGATTTTGGCTCAAAATTCTTGAAACTATCAATAGTTTTGTAAGGCTTGCTCTCCTCACGCCCAATTTTTCAGATATTTTCGCTAAGAAGCCTGAGATGATTTGGCAAAGTGGACTAAATAATAAAAGAAATGTAGATTCATACCAACGAATTATAGATTCCCTCAGAAACTACCCAAACAATTGGAAATTCCGTTATAAAATTATAAATACATTATCGATATGAATATAATTGATATTTCCATAAGAATCGATTAGCTCATGGCCTACCTAATATACAGAATATACGAGTATTAGATAATACATTTATACCTACAATTATATTATTTTATTTCAAATTGTATGCAGGAAAAGTTGATTATATTAAAAGAGTTTATAATTTAATTTACCGTAATTATAAGCTTGCTGCGTGTTGTTTTGACACTAATGAATACAATAATACAATTCAATTACGAGTTGTTTTGAAGTTATTGAATGTTCAAGAAACGGTTTAAGTATGAGTCAGGCCATAAATTATGCAGAGATACTCATATATACACGTATATGTATGTGTGTGCATACTGATATGCATTTGCCAATTATATTAACAACGGTTGCTAATTAATTATTGCAACAACAACACGCACACCGCACTTAATTGTATTAAATAAGCTGAAATAAGGCCGCAAATAGTAATAACATTTGCAAAATATGACTCTATGGTATTATGCAGGGTGGGTCGTGACGAGTGCGAAACGAACACTCGGTAGCTGGTGGGTCTAAATAATTTTGTAGAATAAATTCGCTGACACCTGAGAGTATTCCTTGCATAGAAGAGGTTGTTTGGTTGTGGTTTTAATTTTTAGTGGCCTGTATGCCGCGGATGTTCTTCATAACGGTATTAATTAAGGAACAAAATTTAAAAAACATTAACTTCGGCTTTACTAAAGCCATAAAATCTTTCACAGGTGCACGTCTTATAGCACAAAAAGGTGTAAAAAGATCATTATCTTGTTCTGGATCGATTATTTTCTATGACAGCTATATCCTATAGTGATCCGATCTGAACACTATGTTTGGAGATTGTACCGTTGCTTTCGACAGTAATATATTTCGAATTTCGAGAAGAAAAAGTTTTCATACAAATACTTGATTTTGATCAGTCAGTTTGTATGGCAGCTATATATTGTAGTGATCCGATCTGAACACTATGTTTGGAGATTGTACCGTTGCTTTCGACAGTAATATATTCCAAATTTCGTAGAGCTATCTTGTCATATTAAAAACTTTTCCGTACAAGTACTTGATATAGAACGCTCAGTTTGTATGACAGCTATAAGCTATAGTGATCGGATCTGAAATATATATTGCAATAATGTAGTCTATACCAAAACAATTATCTATGTCAAATTTCATGCAGATATCTTGCCAAATAAAAAAAAAATAATGTCCGTACAAGGACTTGCGCGCAGGTTCTTTCCAACCCTACATTTTCGAAGACTTTGAATAAATGTGTTTATTGGACCCATTTCACATAAGAATTTAATATATCATTAGACGTTAATTACGAAAATTGCGGTAATACATAATTTTGCCAACAACAACAACACTAATTACATACATATGTATATCAATTCGATTTTAATAACACCACATAAAATTAATTCAATTTGCCGGAACTGTAAGCGTGTGAAGTTTTCGCTTACTTCATCTATTCTGATAATTATGATTATGTACATACACACTTCTACATACGCCATACTCACACACAAGTCTTATTTACACGTCAAAGCGGATGTGAACCGCAATTATTAGCAACACACATGAATATGGTAAATATGCAAAACACGGCATCTTTGCGGTGTCATAACATTTAATTGCCGATCTGTGTACAATATAATAAATATATTATGTAAATATGTAAATAGGAATGTGTGCATGTTTGTAGCATTGATTGCAGTCTCGTGGAAACTGGCTCCACTACAATCAGTTGTAATAATATTAAACAAGATAAATGTGAGTAAATATTTGTATGTTTGCGCATAAGCGTGTAAAATCAATGCAACACAATTGCATACATAAGTACATACATATGTACTATATTTAATAATCTTACTCACGCATACACTTACACTTATAAAAATGGAAGTATAGGGTGCTTAAGGACCATTTTTTTGCTGAAGCTGCACTTACAACTGGCATGAGTGTGATTGTAAACAAGTTGCTCTTGCTCGAGTGTACTTGAAGCTTTTTTTTCGAAAGTTTTTTTTTTTTATTTTTTTACTGTGCAGTAATTAATTATATGCAGGCTTTTGTACATATGTGTGTTTGTATATGCACTTGTTATAATATAATAATGTTCCATTATTAGCAACACAGTCTCATTTAAACACACATACATATGTATTGGGTTATATGTTTGAATGCTATATACAGCAGGTAAAAGAATTTTGGTATTCAATTCAATTGAAAATATATTTAAAAATCATATTTGAAGCTGTTAGTAGGATACGATGAGCTTCCGAATTAGTTTTTCTACAATTTAGAAAATTCTGGGGTTAACTCTCTATTTTGGTAATGGTTTGAACAATATTAGTTCAAATAAATAACTAAAATGAATATTTTTTAATGATAAATTTATTAATAGAATATTTTTAGTCTCAAATATTCATATTGTCATCTAAAATGCGAAATCACGTAACAAACGTTTTCATAAGTTTACAGGCGAAGGAAAAACGGTGCATTAGAAACCATTCATATTGAAAAACAAAAATTTGTTTGGTAATATATTGGTTATGAAATGGCTATCGATTGGTTATATATTGGTTATACATTGGTTATCCATTGGTTATACATTGGTTATAAAATGGTTATATATTTTTTATATCTGACAGCGGAAGCTGAAAATTTTTTCTAGATATGTACATATACTTATGTAATAGGTTTTAGTGAATCGTAAACAATAAAAAAACTCAATTTCGATTTTTCTGATGATACGTTGTTTTGCATTTTACTTGACGATATATTCCTCTCTATGTAGAGTAATAGTTTTGGATAAATTTTAAGGTTAGGCTTGTAAAAAGTGAGTTCAGACAAAAAAAAAAAAAAACAATTAGGGCAATTATTTGTGTATTCGCTTACTTAATTATTGTAAATATTTATACAAAGATTTTGAGTAAAATTATTCATCGAGACGAATTTTTTTTTATAAAAATGACTTTTGAGGTTAAGTTTCCCAGCAACTTAGACACTGATTATTTTAAGTTTGCACTTTACATAGTATTAGATCACTGAACTGAGTGCACCAGTTTAGAGCTACAATTTCTTTGTTGCAAAAATTGTATAACTGTTAAAGAAGTTTTAATGTTAGGTTCTGAAATGAGATCCAAAAATATATTGAAAAAAAAAATCTTGGCAAATTATGGAAATTTTAGAGTATTCCAAATTTGTGAATAGTAAATAATTTTTACCCAACTATCAGAACTAGTTTTAAAAAATCACTTTTTACTTCTTAACATTCGAAGCGGTTCCTTTCTAGTGATGATAATTAGATGGATTTGTCTTTGGAAACTTCCATATAAGTAGGTCTTTTAGGATACTTGAGGTGAAGTATTACTTATGCTAGGCATTGGAGCATCGAACTGAACTGGTTTTCGAAATCATTTAGGTGCGCGTTGTCTTTTCACTGTTCTCAGGTGCTTGTCCACTATAAGATTGTTCGAGAAACTCAACCTGGTTTTCCTAAAATAAGTCTTTCTAAAATCTCATTACTGTTTGATGATCACTTTGGGTCATATTGCTCCGAAAATTGTAAGCTTGGAAGGTTATATTTTTAGAAATTTCAAAGCAAACGTTTCAAAAAGCAGAAGTACAAATAAAAATTAGTCCAAATGAAGTGTTTAATTAATTTGTTGGACTTCAGCTTGAAGATATTCGCAGCACCGCAGCCGGCTTTCATGTTCCGGTTAACTTTTTGACGACGTCAGTGGCGGGTTAATATGAAAGGTTGTACTTTAAGTTGTTCCAAAAGGCATTGCGTCATACTAAACATGAAAATATTATAAGCATATGTGTAAATATGTATGCTGGTTGTAAATACAGACTAAGTTTATTATTGTACAATGCATATTTTGTTTGCTATAATTAATATTAATATTGCAACTGCTTATCTGTGTGCACGGATTCGCAATTAAGATTAAATTGTGAGGCACCAGACTGGACCATATAAATATAAATGTTTGTATATAAAAATATTTAAGCGATTAAAAATAGCACCATATGTGTGTATAAATTTTTTTATTGTACATATTATACTGTATTATATATTATACATAATGTACATGTACCTGTATGTACACCTATTAGCTGTGCACACCACTTATTGCACACACTGTCACTCCATGGTGGCGTGGGCTACAAGATGCACTTGAGGTTATCTCTTTGTTACTATTTTTATTTGCGCCCACATGCACACACACCGTCACATATTGTGTAAATTTGCATATCCGCTTATTATTGTTGCCTTTTATACCCTGTACAGTGTAGGGTATGTACATAGACGAAATAGTTCGTCATTTTTTGAGATATTGAGCTGAAATTTTGTACACATTCTTTACTCCCCAAAAAAGAGATTATTTGTCGGAATGAAAGATATCGGGCCACTATAGCATATAGCGGCCATACAAACTGACCTAACGAAATCAAACCTTTGTATGGAAAACTTTTTCATTTGACGAGATATCTTTACGAAATTTGGCACAGATCATTATCTAAAGCAACGGTACAATCTCCGCAGAAATAGTTTGGATCGGCTTACTATAGCATATAGCTGCCATACAAACTGATCGATCAAAATCAAGTTCTTGTACGAAAAACTTTTTTATTTGTCAAGATATCTTCAAGAAATTTGGCATGGAATATAAACCAACATAACTGTACAATCTCCAAATAAATTGTTCATATCGGCCCACTATAACTTATAGCTGTCATACAAACTGACCATACTTGCACGAAAAAGGGTTTATTTGTGAAGGGTATTATAGCTTTAGCACAACCGAAGTTAACTTAATTTCTTTTTGTAAGCGTCATTGTTGTTGTTGTTGCATTTTAATAGTTTATGGCTGTTGTTGTTTTGGTTTTATATTATTATTATTACTTTTTTGATGAAAAGTGCATTTGCTTGTTGACTTCAAGATTTCATTGTAATTAAATTATTGCAACGAAATGTAATGCAAATTTATGTGCATACATATATTTGTGCAGGTGTCCGTGTCGCCATATTTACGAGCATCCGTAATAAAATAGCGCCAGCGCTTATATAACCAGCAGTAAAATTGTAGCAGTGTGGATGAGAGTTTTTGTTGTTTTAAGGACGCCGTGTTGACAAATGAATTAGCGATTGTAAGACGAAGATATGAAAGAAAGCGATAAAATATAACGGTAATACTAAGGCAACTATTTTCAGGTGCAAAACCATAAAGTTGCGCAAATCTCTGGGGAAAGTTGCCGGAGACACACAGATTTGAGGTTAGATCAACATTACATATTTCTGTGGTATTTACTTTAAATAACTATGTGTAAATATGTATTAAGCATATATTTGTTAACCATTAATTTTTTGTGCATATCCTGCTTAGACTTTAACAAGCTTAAGCCGAGCCGTTGGAGTGTGACCTCAGTATGTAAGTATATTTACTATATACATATGTATGTATGTATGTATGTATAGAAGTTTATAGTTGTAACGCTGCCTTGATGCTTTGTTTGTAGTGATGGCAGGGCGGTGTGTTGGCATGTTTGCATTTCGTTTTCTTGCGTTGGTTCGCTTCTTTTATGTTATGTAAATATTGACATTCGTTTATTAAAATTCACAGTGAAATTGAACAAACGACAACTACAAGAAATGTAAGCACAACAACAACAGTAATAACAATGATATGACGATCGGCAACAGCTAGAACAACGGCCGGAGGCATATAATGGTGACCACGTCGGCGTTACAGCCGAGGTAGCAGCATGACGATGGAGCGTAGAATGAATATATTGATTCCATATCTACTTTAAGATGATAACTAATCACGAAAATCCTTAAATATTGTTGCTCAACTATTTCTCAACAGTTTCTCAATAATTTCTCAACAGTTCCTCAACAGTTTCTCAACACTTTCTCAACTGTGTCTCAACATACAATTTTTTTCTCAACTGTACTTTAGTTAATGAAACTTTTCTCACCCAACAATTTGTCAATAGTCTCTCAACAGCAAATCATATCGTTGCTTATTTGCAGCATTACAACAATCAAAACCATTTCTCAGCAGTTTCTCAACTTAATTTCATAACAATGGCTTAACTGAGAATCTGATCAAAAATTTTCAAGAGTACTTCTAATATTGTTTTTCAATGGTTTCTCAACAATTTCTCAACAGGTCTTAACAAATTTCTCAACAGAAAATCATGTCGTTGTTTGCTAGCAGTATCACAACAATTTCCTAATAGTTTCTTAAATGAGAACTATGTCGTTATTTTTCAACAATTTCTCAACAGTTTTTCAACAATTTCCATAACAGGTCTTACAACTTCTCAACAATAAGTAGCATTGTATTCTTTTCTCAACAGTTTTCTGAACACAACAATTTCTCAATAATTTTTTAACAATTGCACAACAATTTCTCAACCGTTTTTCAACAATAAGAATCATAGAATTTTTTTCTCAACAGCATTTTAGTTGATGAAAAATGTTTTCACTCAGCAATTTCTCAGCAGAAAATCAAATTGTTATTTATTAGTACTATCACAACAATTTCTTAAATGAGAATCTTCTCGTTATTTTTCAACAGTATCAGAACCATTTCTCCACAGTTTCTCAACTGAATTTCACAACAATAGCTTAACTGAAAATCAGACCAATATTTTTCAAGAGTATTTCGAATATTGTTTCTCAACAGTTGCTCAACATTTTCTCAACAATTTCTAACGATTTTTCAATCATTTTCTCAACAGTTGCTCAACAAATTCTCAACAGTAAATAGCATGTCACTTTTCTCAATAGTGTTTTAATTGACGAACTTTTCTAAGCTCAACAATTTCTCAACAGTTTCTCAACTGAAAATCCTATCAACTCAATGACTTCTCACGTGGAAAATATTTTCTTAGGTTCAAAGGTTGGAGAGTTGTATTCGGAATCTGATTGTGAGTTTATATTACAATTTGTTTCTCCCAGTGTAATCTGTGTGTCTGCAAATGTGTGCCCGCTTTGCATATGGCTGCTACCTTCTTCGTCGTCGTCTTTTTCTTCTTCCTGCCTTGTATTTGTGCGCCAATATTTGCTTTTAATTTTTGCTTTGTTTAATCTGCAGTTTAATTTCATTTTCCGACATTATTCTTTATTCTTTATTCGCTTTCAACTATTCCGCCAGCTTTTGAAATACCAAAAAGACATTACAACAAAAAAAAAATAAGAACACGAAGAAAGATTTGCTAAGAAAGATCGCTAAGTGGAGACAAAATTTGTTTTACATAAAAGCTTGGCAGAAGACAACTTGAATTAAATATTCAATTGGTGGAAAACAAACAAGGAGGCTGGCTGTAACTCTGCCGAAGCCGGAGACAAAATTGTACAAAAAAAGCGGCAGCAACAACAACAAAAAAGTAAATTCGCTGCGCTTAAGTGAAACTAGTATGAAATGTTCGTTGTTTGTTTGCTTTAGTGAAGTTTTTGCTTTTTGTGCCAAAGAAATGGATGTTTGATTAGCTGACAGCTGTAAATTAATGTTTGTATGTATTTGTATAGTCGTATAATTTTTTTTTGCTTTTATGTTGTAGAGTTGTAAAATAAATGATTTTTAAGCAAAATTTAGAAATTTAAGTTAATTGTTTCTTCTTCAGTAAAATAATAATTATTATAATGATTATAATTGGAGAGTTTAATGCCCTTTTAATTTTTATTAACAATAATTTTTTAGTAGAAATTTTATTAAAATTTTTTGTAAACCAGTTTTTAATACTTTTTTTTCTGCGAAAAGAAATTTTTTGTGTAATTTTTTTTTAGGATTTGCTTAATGAAAGCTGAGTGAAATGCTTGAGAAATTTGATTTTAATTGAAAAACTGTCGAGATTCAGCAAAAAAGTGAAAAGTAGGGTTGCCAGAAGAATAAATTTGCATGAGTGATACTTTTGGCCATACCGTTTTTGTGTGATATCATACCGTTAGACTAAAGTCTAGATCTAAAGTCTATGCGAACAATCCCGCATTCAGGCCTAGGAACAAAACATTAGACGTGTCATTCGCCAGTCACTAGTCGAAATTATCAACCGAGTCATCGAAAATTTTACTCAAGGGATGAACCATCTGAGACGTAGACGCGGCCAACATTTGAAAGAGAGAATCTTCAAAAAATAAATGGTAAAGAATCTTTGGAGTGATAATAAACATTCTCCATTAAATTTGTGCTTTCTGTGTTGTTTCGAAACTTTGAAATGGATCATCATTTATCACCAAAATAATGACGTATCTTTCTTATTTGTACATACTTATGTACGTACATACATACAACTATTAATATGCGTTATACTCTAATAAAATACATTGTATTTGAAATAATCCAACTAAAGTCAATATTAATGTGACCTCACGCCATATTTGCTCTCTTACTTCAATCACAAACATATGTACATATACGTATGTATGTATATGCACGCTTATGTTGCTCATGTTTGTAATTTTACTGTCAATCATCAAATTCAAATCAAATTTAATTGACACATTTCGCATTGCAATTAAATTGAAAAAATGCAGAGCAAAAAAAAAAAAATAAAATAAATCAACACATAAATTCGCGCATTGCATTAAAAAGTCACAGAAAAACTTACATACATATGTATGTATAGGAAAGAAACTAAGGCAAATAAACAGCGCCAAACATACATACATTAAATGTTGAAGACACCCAGTAGGAAAGCCACCAGGTAATGCAACGATTGTCCTTTTATTTATAAAATTAAGGCAGCGCTACGAATCTCTCATGAAGAAATTTGAAAAATTTCTTTGACTTAAAAATACATATATTGTTTCAACTTATATTTAGAAAAATACCCTAATTTTCACTGAATTGGAAGAAGAAAAGGTGAACATTTGAGACAAAGGGTATTAATGAAGTTGTCAACATGTTGATTTCGTCAATATATGTGACCTGGTCTACGAAAAGGGGGCTTAGGTGTCAAAAAATCAATTTTTTTTATTTTTTTTTTCAATTTTTTATTTTTTTTTTTTATTTTTATTTTTTTGACACCTAAGCCCCCTTTTCGTAGACCAGGTCACATATAGTGCAGAAATATATAAAGGCGGTCTAAGTTGTTTCGAATGAGAATGAATTCGGTAGCACAACTGTTCGTCACATGAACTATAGGAGCGCATTTGGGAATATTTATACAAACAGGACTCTAATGTGAACTTAAAGAGATAAATAATACAGAAACAAATTTTTAAAACACTTTTTTACATTGTGTCATTCTCATGAACACAGTCTTTGCAGTAATGCATTTTAACATTTACTTATTATGTTAAAAAATTTGTATACAATAATTTTTTCCAGCATTAGGAAACCCGAAATTAACAATATTATGACTTTTACATCACTATATATAAAAATAATAAACGCCTGCAGTTCAATTTCCTACAGGGCAGCAAACTTAATGCATGCATATTTGCTCAAACGACTGCAAGTTCATGTAAGAGTATGCGTGTGGTTGTGTGCGCATGTTACCGCTGCAGTTTGTCTTACGATTGCTAATACACACTCATATATAGATATATATACACATATACAAATACATATGTACATATATGCACGGACCTTTTTACACAACGTCTTCGACGCATTTAATATTGCCTTAGTTGCTTCACAAACGAGTAGACATCTAAGCTGTAACGACACAAAAACAACAACAATAACGACGCAGCAAATGATAGAAGAAATAAAAGTAAATATAAAATTCTTCAAGTGAAATGAATTTAATTTAATGTCATTCAGAAGAGAAGCTAGAAATTTACGTTCGTGGAACGGATGTTGGGATGCTGTACATACACATGTGTGCGTAAGTATGTATAGTGCATATGTGTAAATACATTTATTAAGAAACTTTTGTTCAAAGACGCCTTGGTATGAGAAAGCTGAAGGTAGTTATGTTGCAATCGTAGTAAATGCTTTTTGAAATTTTATTGGCTGCTGTAAGTTTATTAAACGCGTTGGCAACACTGGAAAATTTTTATACATAAATTTTTGATAAGTTTTTACAAAATAGTGGAATTAGGTCAAATTTTTATTAAATTTAATTTTGCATTTTCTTACTGCAAGTAAGTTTTTTAAACGGGATGGCAACACTGGTAAATAAAAAAAATATTTTTAGTAGTTTTTAGTGAGATTCTTGAATAATATACAATTTTTATAAATTTTTTGTTTCTTAATTTTTTTTTTAAACGTTAACTAAGCTGGCAACACTGGTAAATTTTTGAAAATTAATTTTTGTTGATTTTAAATGAAATGGTTGAATAAAGTCAATTTTTTATTAATTTTACATTTTCTAATTGCAACTTAGTTTATTAGTCGGGCTGGCAACACTGAAAAATAAAAAAAGGGTTTTTGGTGTTTTTTTATGATATTGTAATATAAAAAAAAAAAACATTTATTAATTTTAAATTTTGTTTTCTTATTATTTTTTAAAGAGAATCAAGCTGGCAACACTGGCAAATTTTTGAAAATTAATTTTTGTTATTTTTTTAACGAAATTGTTGAATAAAATAAAGTTTTTATGATTTTGTTTTTTTTTTTATTTTTTTATAAAACGGCTAAGCAGCGGCAAAAGAGACTTTTAATAATTCATTGACCTGCTCCAAGCTTTTTAAGATGCCTATAAGGCCTTATGTTTGCATAAATACCAATATGTATTTATGTATATACATATATCAAAACTAACAACATATTATTAGCATAATAAATTGCGAGACGCCAAAAAAATTTTTGCAGCTGCAACATCTTTGGATTTGGAAAATAAGTTGCAGGTATTTAAGCATGTACATATCTAAATACGTGTGTGTATATGTACAAGTATGTACGGAGAATGCATATTACAATTCGCTTATGCTTCTAGCATTATGTATAGTAGCTTTTCCATTAGCATATATCTATAGATGTAGGTTAATAACACTTTGCCTGCATATTTTAAGCAGTTCACGTGCAAAAACATAAAAACAAATAAAAACAAAAAATTCAAAAATCAACAAAAAATATGATTAAAAAAATTAAAATAATAAAAAAAAAAAATAATAATAAAAAAATTAAAAAAAAATTTAAAAATATATATAAAAGAACTTAAAAAAAAAGTACTCAAAAAATATTTGCAGCTTTTAATGCTGCCCGCTCGCCAGCTGTCTTATTATTTTCAATCTGATGCTGTGTTTTGGCTGCGGGCAAATGAGGTTAATTAAACTCGTTTATGGTTCGCGGTAAAATAATAATAATAATTGCTTGAATTGTATATTCGTAAAATTATATGTGGTAAAGGCATAAACAAATGTGTTCGCATTAAAAATTAAAAAAAAAAAACTGGTAATGAAATCTTGAATTTTACAGCGTTGCCCACTATAATTTTTGGATAAAAAAATATTTAAAAACCAATTAAGTTTCACAACTTTATTTTATTAAAGGCGGCGAAAAATTGTAAAAATTGTTTTTAAATTACAACAATCAAAATTTGTTGTAAATAAAATAATATCTGAGATCTTCTCTCCAATCTAATCCACTTAAGCTGCAACAACCAAATTTACTGAGTACAAATTAAACATGAACTTCAACCGACAGTGTGAAAATGTATGAAATCGGAGGATAACCCCGCACACTCCCCACATAATGGTACTGTTAAAAACTACTAAAAGCGCGTTAAATCAATAACTAAATACGCCAGAAAAATTAAATTTTATCACTAAGATGGTGTGAGATGTCTTTACGAGAACTGGTGTGAAAATTGGACGATGAGCGTGGCACCGCCCACTTTTTACTTAAATCCAATATCTCGCGAACCGACCAATCGATATCGACAAAATTTAGTACTTGGCATTCTACTCACCAGGAAATTTTAGTATATAATATCATTATTCTTGTGGTTCAAAATGCGTTTTTCTCGAAACTTACCTGTAAGGAAAAAGAAAAAAAAATTAGTACATAATTCGAATATTTATTTTAATTATTTATTCTAAATTAGGAAATATATATACATATCTGTAAGAGAAAAGAAAAAAATATTTATATACATGAGATTTCCGACTCAAGCCGAACACATTTTTTACACCTTTAGACGTCGTAGCAACCTTCCTCGTTGCCACGAATTGCACCGCCGGCAAAGAAGGTGGGATAAGTTGCGGCTAAAGCGATTAAAGTGTGAAAAATTGTACGAAACTTTTTTGGCATATTTATTTTGTATATACATACTTATATTTAAGTATTCACTCGTATACAATATCCTACTTACTTGCATAGAAACTTGGTGTGCATGAAAATAAAAATTAAGCAAAATAAATTAGGAGGAGCTAAGTGGAGTGGATTTTCTCACACATGAACATTAATTTATATATATATAGATATGTATGTCTGTATGCATGTAACACATTATTATATTTGAAATATCGGAAAAATATATTAAGTGATTCATAACTAGTCCTTTCGTGGCTAGTTGTGAGCGAGTTCGCAAAGGTTTATATTTTATATGGGATGAAGTGGTTAAAAATAGTCTCTCCACCTCTCAAATTATTATTTCTCATTTTTTATGATAGTGTTGCATATCTGCTAGGATTTTCTTGGTTAAAATTACTAAACATATTTTTTTGAAATTTTTGTTTTTTATGCCATTTTATTAGGCATATTTGGATAGAGAAATGCATAACTTATTAACACAATTTATATTAGATTTAGTAAAGAGGCAATTATAAAAAATTTTCTTTAAAATCATTTTATAAAATTTTTTACAATTTATTATATCGACAAAATGTTCAATTCCATAGCAACATTCCCCTTCAAATCTGACTAGCCGACTAGTACTGCCTCCAAATGCACTAAAACGCCACCAGTTCGAGCAGCCAGAGTATCAATGAAGTCCTGAGCAGCAGTGTTCGGCACGATGACGCGTTGCAAATGCACTTTTTCGTTTCGCGCGTCAATATGTCAAAATGATAAAAATTAATGCCGCAGTGAGTGGCAGTGGCCGATGTGAACTCAACGCAGAAAAAAATGAAAGTCAAAATAGAATAACAAAACAAAACTACGAAATAATATGGAAATGCGCGGACTTGGCGCAGTCAACGGCTTGAGGGCGCTTCTGTGATGGTGTGTATCGTAAACTGTCTATAAATAAATGGTGAAGTTTTAGGCGAGAAATGTGTGGTTCCCGCGAAGTTCGAAACACTATATTGCTAGGTGCCGTCACAGTCATTTCGCGATTGTGCTAAGTGTGTAAGAACTTGCAAGCAAACGCATATGTGTCTATGTGTGTTATGCAGCAAAGTGCTAACTAACAGCGCGTATCAATACGTGGCAACAGCTGCAGCGGGCGAGCGGGCACGATGGCGGTACAGCTGGCATTAATGTATGCAAATATGCAGATTTTATTCAGCGTAAAGTGCGTCAGCGTGACAGGGAACAATAATAAAATAAGAAATAAATAAAAATAAATGATAAAAGAAATTTAGCAACAGTGTTTAGAGTTGCGTTTATATGTTATATATGCATTTGAACAGCGGTGAGAGCCAGTAGGAAGCAGCTGTGTATATACTATATGTGTACTTATATAAATATATTGCTGCACTTAAAAGATCAATGCGTATTGAAGTGGAGTTTGCTGCGCCTTAAGGTGCAAAATGGGATATTGAAATTGTTATACTCGTAGACAAGAGGTATATACTTTTAGAACGCTTGCTTAGCGTTTTATATTATAAAAAATATTATTATATAAATACATATATGAATGATTTTATATCAAAAAATATTTAAAAAACTAGTTATATCAAATATTTTTTTTACTGGGAAAAAATTTTTAATTAAAATTTTTTTCTTAGTAAAGAAATATTTTTTTTCTCATTAAAACATATACAAACATAAGTTTTAAAATTAATTTATTTTATTTTATTTTATTCAATACAAAAAATGCATTAAATGATTTTATATAAAAATATTTCAAATTGCATTATAGAAAAATAATTTTTTTACTAGAAAAAATTTACAATGCAAAAACATAACTATTTTTGTTTAAAAATATATAAAATTACAAAAATAAATATATTTGAAAATTTTAAATTTTCTTTTTAAAAACATATAGTACATACATAAGTTATAGAATTAAATTATTATTTTTTTAATTTTATTTAAACTTCTTAATTTTATTTTATTTTTTTTTTATGTTAAAGTGAAGATGGGTTGCAAATAATGTATTAAACATTTATTTCATTTAGTTTAATTAATTAATTTTTTGTTAATTTTTGTTGTTTTTATTATATTTTAGATAAAAAGAATGTTTTTTTATTTGTTTATATTTTATAAAAAAAATTGACATTTTTATTTTTGTTGTTTCACGTTTCTATATTTTTAAAACAAAAATGCTTTTATTTTTCACTTATTTTGTTTTATTCTTTTGCATTTTCTTTTTCCATATTTTATTAAATTTTTTTTTTTCACTTATTTTATTTTAATTTATTTTTTTTTTACAATCGTTTTTTATTATTCACTTTTAATTCCCATTTTTTTATTAAACTCTCATTTTCAGTTTCCTATACATATGTATTACTTTTTTAAATTTCTTTATTTATTTTGTTATTTTTTCTTTTCAATTAGCCACGCTTGCCGCTTACTCATTTTCAACTTTCACCCACACATTGCCTAAGTGCATTTAGCAAAATTTACGCGCACACGGAATAAAATAAAAAATAACAGCAAAAAAATCGCCACTCAATTAAAGTAAGTGCAATAAATTTTCTTAAAAAATTCATTTCCTGTACGCTAAGCGAGCTGCCTAGACGGCTGCACGACTGCAGCGACTGGCAGCGTCACCACCTCCGCCGCTTGCAACGCCCGCATGCACAGCGCCCATGTGGCGAAATGCATTAGAGACTCCACACACACAGTTGCTTGTTGTTTTTGTGCATATATTGTTGCATTTGTTGTTTACAAAACATATTACTTGCTTATATTTGCAAGTTAAGTCGGTTCATTGTTCTTGTTATTGCTGGCTTTGTGGCAAGCATTCGCTATGCTTAACGAGCGTTTCTTTTTTTTTTTTTCATTAAAAATTTCGTTTTTTATTTTATAACGCAAGTTTTCTTACATTGCATTTGATTTTTTTATATCTTTTATTTTTTTTTTGTTTTTATTTTTCTTTGTATTTTTATTCACATTTTATTTATTTTTTTCTCATTTCTTTTATATTTATTTTTTGTTTATTTCTATTTACATTTGCATTTTTCATTTAGTTGGTTCAGGTTCATTTGCTCGCCGCGAAGCGCGAATTTAATTCGCCCCAATGCTTTGATGAGCTTGTCTGATCCACAAGTCGCGCTCCAAAGCGCTCTAAATCGCTTCGTTAGCGTACTAATTTAAGCTGTTCCGTTCGCTGTTTGTTACAGTAATTTTTTACGCTGTTGTTTTGTTGTTATGAGTGTGTCAGGGATGCATTTGTTGTGGTTTATTCTTATTGTTTTGCACTAAGTCTTATTTACAGTTGCGTTTAAAAGAAGAAAATTTCAAGAGAGCGTACATTATTTGTTTCGGAAGCCTTTTCGAATAATTCTAGTTTACTAGATTCCTTATAACCTTAATAAAGCTTCTGCCAACGGGTTGGTTCCGGTTTTCTTTAAACTGGCGAGTAATTTTCTCTAACATTTTTATTGAAAATAAATTACTTCTTCACATACAACCGTTAGTTTTGGAGATTTTTGTCATTACTTCATATGGCTTTTTATATTTTGTAAGGTTTTGATACTTTGGACTTATAAATGATCTTTTGATTGCAAGCATAAGTCTCAGCCAGGCTAGGCTTCAATTCTCGATTTCAAAATCCTCAAAATAAAGTGCACGAACTCAAGATTACCAAATTCAAAATCTCAAAAATCAACAATTCTTGATTTCAAAATCTCCAAATTCAAAATCAATAGAATCTCCTTACTGCACATGACCGCCGCGCTTCAAAAAAATTATCATGGTCGGTCCTACACTAGGGGTCGCTTCGCACTTAGAGTGTGGAGATTTTCATTTTGGAGATTGTTTTTTATCTTGGAGACTGAATTTTTGTATGTTTCGAGACTCTGCCTGCTCGGTCTTCAAATATGAATGAATTATGAATTTATTTTTTTTTTTAATAAGGGTTTCTCCAAAATTCATTTCGGTTTTCAGGAATTCTACACTTTTCATATCCATGCCAGAGTGCTTGAATTAGAAATATTGTGCAATAAATCTTGCTATTTCAGGAAACAATACTAAAAACATTTCATAGATAACCTGTTGCCTTTTAAACATGGTACAACCCACTAACTACTCTAAAATTAGCCTGACGAAGTAAGCCAATAATGGAGAATTTTCGTATATGTAAGAAATGGCTATGTAACGAGTTGGTTTCTAAGCACCATCTGGAACTCTATTGTGCGCTCTCGTTTTCTTCCTCTCTCTTTTTATATCTCTCACTGATAACTTGGCCCGAAACGCTGTGCTATTAGTTAATTGAGTTGTTGTTACTCCCAATGAGAACCTATTAGAAAGTTGAGTTCCTGACGTTCTCAGCTCTTAGAAGCGATAGTCTCTGAACCACGGAGATTCTAATTTTTAATGACATAAAAGTCTAAATGGCTTTGGAATACGTGAAAACCGAAACTTCGCTGCCTACTTGAAGGCGTATGAAGAATATGTACATAATTTTTACTGTTATATTGTTTGAAAGAAATAGTAAAAAGCAGTCTGGTAACATCATTTAACATTTATTTCTTTATAACTCGGCAAATATTTGCGAAATCATAGCGAGTATGTATGTATGTATTACAACTTTAATAGCGAGGCAAGCGCAATACTTACATACATATGGTATAGAAACATATACCATACATAGGTATATAACAGTATATATATAAATATATAGTATATACATACATCTACATTTGCCAGTATTTATATCCATAAAATATATGGCGCATTACAATTTCAAATGCTTAATATCAAATGTAGGAAATCCTTAAGTGCAATAAATTTAAAATAATTACCCATTATATTTTGTGTAACGTTAGCGACCTCGCACGCACACACAGCCAAGTGCCTTGTACATTCTTATGTGTACCATTGCGTCTGTATCGCAGTTGCTGCTATCGCCTACAACAAATACAACCTCCTCGTGATGTGTTGAAGCCTTTGCATGTCTGCTTCTATCTAGGCAACGAATAGGTATATCTGATTTTTTATGCTTTTGTTTTTGTAAATACCATATCTTCTATATTGCACGTAGGTGCATATGTGTTTGTAGCAAAGAAATAACCGCTCGCACTGTGTGTGTAGCAGCGTATGTGGCAAGTAAGCGACGTGTATTGCGGCCATATATCATTATGTCCTAGATTGCATTAAAATTGTTTTATTTGCAGCCACTTTTGCTGGCATTAGTATTGTTTTATACCGTTATTATGTATGAGGAGCTGACATAAGTGCGCTTGGGCGGTTACTTTATGTTTGATATTTGCTGTGAAAATGGCGTATTTTGGTAAAAAGTAAAAAAAATAATTATCCTTTCTAAAACAAATTATTTATGATGCTGGAAATTATAGCTTAGTGTAAAACAGGATAATATGATAGATATTAGCTAATTAAAAAAAAAAAACAGAAATTTTTATTAAAGACAGTTTAGACTCTAAAATTATAAGAAAGCAAGTGTTAATGGTAAATATTTTAGAACGTTTTCGGAACGTTATTTGACTTCAGCATAATTATGAATTCTTAAAATTAAGAGTTACCATGCGATCAAATTTGACCCAGACTGACCAGACAAAAAAGTTCTTATGAACACAAAAAAGTTGTAATGAAGGAGAGAAGAATAACTTTTAATCGGTTCAGTTTCTGCGCGCATTTTAAATGAAGCAGTTCGGTTCAAATTTGATCAGTTGGAATATATTTATTTTTTTAATTTTAACAAGAACTGCATTGTGAAATATAGGAATAGTTGCGATTCTACCATGTAAAGATGCATTTTTATTTACTAAAGTTAAAATTAATTATTAGTGAAAATTCAATTAAGAAAATTTATTGAAAAAAAAATTAGTAACTTAGAAAAAGTAAATAAATTCAATAAATTTAAAAGACTAAAAATTAACTATTTAAAAAATTAGATCAAAAAAATTAATTAAATGCTTATACATACTTATAATTAAAACATTAATTAATAAAAAAATTAATATATAATTAAAATTTTTTTAATTTCCTTTGACTGTTTATCACTTTTCTAATTAATTATTTTTTTATTAAGTTAATTTTTAGCTTTTTATTTTAATTTTAAAATTAATTAATATATCTTTAATTTCTTTTGACTATTTATTTTTTTTTTCAAATTAATTATTTTCTTATTAAGTTAATTTTTAGTTTTTTATTTTAATTTTCAAATTAATTAATACATTTTTAATTCATTTAGTATGAATATTAAAAAAAAAAATTTAATAAATTCATTTGTCTTTTAATATTTAATATTTATTTATTTTTAATTTTTAAACAACTGTAGGATATTTTTTAAATTTAATTAATTAATTTATATGTTTTTTATACAACATAATTTGTTAACTTGTTTTTAATTTTAAAAGAGGTTATATTAACTTTTTGATAATCAATTTTAATTATTTCAATTAATTAATTTTAAAAATTAAAATAATAAATTTTTTTAATTAAATTTTTTTTTTTAATTTTATGGGCCTAGTGATATTAATATTTATATATTTTTAATTTTTTAACAATTTTAGCATATTTTTTAAATTTAATTAATTAATTGATATATTTATTATAAATATTTTTAATTTTCAAAGAGATTTTATTAATTTTTTAATAACCAATTTTTAATATTTTTAATTAATTAATTGTTTTAAAATATTTTTTATTTAATTTTTTAGTTACGTTTTTTTTAATATGTATTTATTGTCATAATTATTTATTTAGTTTTACTTTTTTGTTTGCAATTTTTAACATATTTTTAAAAATAAATATATTTATACATATTTCTATAGTATAGCCATTCATATGAGTTTCATATAAACTGACCAGTCGAAAACAAGATTAATCTTTTTATAAGTTATAGTTATAAAAATACACCTGTTAAGGGTTGTTTTCAGCTAACTAGAAGTAACCGGGTTCATAAAAACCGTTGATATTAAAAATACAAACTTATAAAACTTGTGAGTATCTATTTTTAATTATTATTATTTCTATTAATATGCAACACATTCACATGACTATGTGTATGCAGTAACTGAACTTTATGAGTTTATACATATGCAGGCATGTAAGTAGCAAATTTATGCAGATTGCAACAAGGCAATGCGGCACACTCACTGCCAAACCCGCTACCCTTCACACGATTGCTTGCGCACGAAGTCGCCGCTGCCACTTTTATAACTTCAACTTTTACTGCAGCTGTTAACGAATTGTTGTTATTGTTGCTATTTGTGTTGTTTTAGTTATTTGCTATTGCTGTTGTTGTTATTATTGTTGTTGTTGCTGTTGTGTTAGCCTATTGCTGGTATCTTAGTGCCATAAATTTAAAAGCAAACAAAAGCCGCAATAAAAACCGAAAACTAAACAACAAGCAACACAAACTAAAACCATGCCGACCAACAACACAAACAACAACAACAACTAATCAAATAAAATGATAAGTAAACAAATAAATAATAAAAAAGTGAGAGAAAAAGTAAATAAATAAAAATTAAATGTGAAAATTGTCGGAAAAGAAAATAAACAGCAAAATAAAAAATAAAAAATAGAAACCTTAATCAAATATTAAAAAATAAAACAAAAAATGTACAAAATAAAACTGCATATATATCGTCGTAAATATATACATACATACATGCATATATATTTTATATACAATCATATACATAAGTAAGTATATTTATTGGCACGTTGTCTAAAGTCTGGATTTTATTGAGACACTTGCAAAACTCCGAAACTGGTCGCGGCAACTTTCTACCACACATTACATATTTTCTCTTCCTTGTTTACCAGTTTTTTTTAATGGTTTTTATTATTTTCCTTAATTTGTGTGTGTTTTTACTGAATTTCGATTTTATTATTTCCAATTTTGTTTTTTTTTTTTTAACTGCATATCAATTATATTTTATTTGCCTGCCGGATTTTATTACTATTTACTGCCGTTATGAGAAATTTGTTGCATAATTAACTAGCAATAGTCACATGATGCAATTAGAATTTGGATTAAGGCAAATGTGTGGCATAAATAATGAATTTCATGTGTTTTGACTGCATAAAAGCTTTCACATTTAAAATGTGCTATGAGGGAGGTTAGGTGAATGTGAATAAAAATATATGTACATAAGTACGTATGTGAATTTATGTATATAATATGAATCTAAAACTACCTCTACTGACTTGGTAATCCATAATTAAGCAAATATAATAATACAATATAATAGAAACAGTCCAACAATTTAGTTAGTGGCGCTTTAAGAGCGGATTTAAAACCGAAAAAAACCCAAACTCGCTGCAGGCACTGAAGGCCATCTCAACCGAGGCTTATAATAAGATTATAGAAAATTTGTTTAAGGGTTGCTTCAGGAGGCTACTTTAAAGGCGACAATAAAGATTTAAATTTTATTTTTGATGTCTGTGCGGTTATTCTTTTTGTGAATACTTGATATTTTTTAAATATAACATATTTTGACTTATTATAACTTTTTTCAATGAAATTCTCTAATTGTTGACACATACATATTTATATGACCTGTTTCCAACTCTGAGACAGAACAGTTTATAAAACAATAACTTTCCTTAGAACTTAAATACTTCAGCTCAATAAATAATAGGCCCTCGGAGCATACGCAGGCCTAAAACAATGGAGACATGTCTTCCGTCTATCACAACATGGTCGATCTGGATGGTGGCTTTTCGATCCGGAGACGGCTAAGTAGCTTGATGAATTTTCCTATACTGGAATCCAGTACTACTCGATTTAGTACACGATTGTGGAAACAGAGGAAGAGGGAAGCCTCCACTCGGTTGGAAAGATCAGGTGGAAAAGCACCATCCTATACTTGGAAACTCCATTTCGCACCAAACAGCGAGAAGGAAGAAGGACTGGCGCGCCAATAAAGAAGAAGAAGGCAACTCAAGAAAAGGTTCTAGCTTTTAGGTTATGTTTCGAAAATGCTTACTTTACTGATTTAGTCAGCTTCTTCGTGGAGATTATTTTCAAAATATATCACACAGAGGTACTTTATTTGTCAAAAATTCAAAAATACGAGTCTCTGTTCCAAAATTTTGAGAATCTTGAAACGAAAATATACCGTATAAATCCGTTTCTCAGCTATTTGGTTATGATTAAAGATTTTTATAAAGATTTCAACACGTAAGACACAGATGGAAAATAAATATATTGAGATCGTATTATGAAGGCTGATAAACCGAGACTTGAAATCACGACAGAACATTCAAGTAAACTATTCTACCGAAGGTCAAAAAGAAAAAAAGGTAATATAAGTTCGGTTAGGTTAGTCTGGTAGGCCATTGAACCATGCATAGACCAGTTTAGGCTCATAGCAATATCAGATGGAGTTAAGTTATTTGGTCCATGAGGAATAGTCATTTGGAATGCCGGCGCTTGATGCGAACTTTAACAGACTCTGTGGCCTCACTATCGATACCTCCTCCAGCGTATCATACCGAGGGGACCCCAGATTCTTACAGCGTGGGTCAAGTGCTCAAGAGATGCTCCATTGTTTCCCTAGTAAAGACGTTATAAGTTATGATATCTATGCTCAAGTCTTCAAAGGGATTTTCGAAATGATTTTTGAACAATAAATGGTCTCGGAAAATTATTGTCTTAACCTTATAATATGTACATAAAATTGGGGAATTAATTTGGGGCGGTTTTCTTTTGCTCGGCGAGCGCTAGCTTATTACTTGTGTCAGGATGCTTCCGCCCAAAGAAGATCGTTAGTGGTCTACTGAGCTCTTTACTCGCACAACCGACACGGTAGGGTTAAAGATCTTACCTTGTGTTCAATAAAGAAGCTGTTTAGAAGACGACGAGATAGAATAGTTTCAACATTTTCCTCTTAATTGTCTCAACTTGTTGAAATCAGGTCTAAAACTCGACTTCGACACCTTCAGACATCTCGATGAGTTGGCGAGAATATAAATAAAATATCTAAGTAGATTTATGATGGATTAAAGGCGCTTAATCGACATCTGTGGTAGAATAAAATTCTTTCTTTCCTGACTTTATAAAGGACTGCATATAGCAGTACAAGTACTCTCACCATCCTGAGGAACGGCCATAGGAACTAACCGAATAAAAGAAGGAAATTTCGCGTAGTTTCCCGGGAATAAAAAGTTTTGATTAGTTAAAGTGAGGTTCAAAGAAAGCCTTTTAAAATAGTGTTGTGTCATTTTAAAATTATTTGAATTTTTTGGTAGAAAAGTGAAACTGTGTTTCCAAAGATTAATCCCATAATCTGTCAAAATCAATTACGTGCTGAGAAAAATATAAAAAAGGAGCTCTTACTTGGCAACAGCCAGATTACTGAGGATCAGAAAATTCCGCAATTAATTTCCTCATACTATCATTAATAGCGAACGACTTAAACGGTAGATTATCATACGAGTATTAAGCTCAAGGAAAGCACTAACACACAGATACTAAAATATGCGCGTATGTGAATGTGTGTCGGTGCATTGGCACACATGCAACATCGGTAATTTGAATTTCAATTATAATTACGAGAAAATGACATTCGCTCATTAATTTTAATTTACTTGCCAGTCGCTCAAGCAAAGAATACAACAACAAAAACAAAAGCAAAGCGAAAATAAATACAGTGGCTCACAGCTTATTTCATGCAAATGAATTTACAACATTTGAAATGTCATATCTTGACAACGAAAACACATATCGAAATAATTCAAACTCCTAGTTGTTAATACGAATGTGTAGTTTATAAAAGATACTTCATTTTTTATTTTTATTTATTATTTAATAACTTATAAACAAAAAACCAGAAACGTAAACAAATTTCATATCACAGCTTATTTCATGCAGTGTACTTTTAATTAAAAATAAGATAAATAATTTGTTTAAAATTGATACTTAATACTTAGTATGATATCCGTTAGCTTTTAATACAGCTTTTAAACTAGCTGGCATGGACTCAACTAGTTTTTTTGTAATTTCTGTTCCAATTTTTTTCCACTCTTCCAAAATAGCACTTTTTAGCTGTTCCTTATTACTGATGCGGTGTTTACGGATGTTATTTTCTAACAAAGACCATAAATTCTCGATCGGGTTCATGTCAGGTGACTAGCCCGGTGGATTCATTAAATGTGGACATTTCCATATTAGCCATGTTTGTACTATTGACGCTTTGTGTTTAGGATCATTGTCCTGATAATATCGGAAATTTTGACGGATCCCAAGTTTCTCGGCACTTTGGAGTAAATTTTCTTTCAATATATTAAGGTACAAGGTTTTGTCCATAATACTCTCAATAAATACCAAATTTCCAACGCCGGCTGCAGACATACACGCCCATACCATAACACTGCCTCCACCATGTTTAACAGTTGGCCTAATGTTACATCTCTGAAGCTCTGTATTGGGTTTCCTCCACACGTAAGCCATTCCATCTGAACCGAAAAGGTTGAATTTCGACTCGTCAGCAAAAATTACACTATTCCAGAAGTTAAAATCCTTGGTTTCCAGCTCCCTTGCAAAGGTAACTCGGCTTAGTTGGTTTTTTTTTTGCTAATGAATGGCTTCTTTCGGGCTACTCGGGCATTGAAGTCATGCGCACGTAGTACCCGACGCACAGTTTCAGCACAAAATGATTTCCCTAGCTCCTCCTGAATCTCTGTAGTTAACTTTGGAGCTGATAGTCTCGGGTCTTCTTTAATTTTACGCACAATTAAACGATCGTCACGTTCACTGAAAATTTTATTCGGTGCATTTCGGCCTTTATTTTGAATGCGACCTTCATGCACGAAACGCTCAATTATATTTTGCACTGTAGCACTACTTAAATTTACAATCTCAGCAATTTTTCGCTGTGATTTTCCATTTTTGAAATGGTTAATGACCAATTCTCGGTGCTCAATAGTTGTACGGGGGCCCATTTTACTCAAATTGGTACACTGGTGTACTCGACACTCAAAAACTCACTAAAATTTTCTTCAAACTATTACTGAATGCCAGCCCTAAGATTTACAAATGCCTAGTACCGCAACCCAAGCAACGGGATTTCTCCACAACATAGACAAGTGGGTGCATGAAATAAGCTGTGAGCAAAATTCCGGGAAGGTAGCTGGAATTCTTGTCTTTGTAAACGTAAGATTGTTTTTCCAAGAACTTTATTTAGCTTACTATATTAGTAAAGCATTGTAGAATATATATTCATCAACTTTTTTTTCTTAAGTCTCTTACTTTCCATTTTATGGCAATATAAACTGAAAAATTTATATTGCATGAAATAAGCTGTGAGCCACTGTAAATAAATGCCAGCTTGCAATGCAAAGAAGGGCACAACAAGAACAACATGAAGGCAACGACAATGCGGATGAGGCTGAAGGCTGAAGGCGGCACGTAAGAGTGGAAATGACGGATTTTAAAATAATTTAAAAATAGGAGAAATGCAGTGGCATGCAAATTCACTGCGGCGCGGACGGTTGGTTGGTTGGTTGGTGGGTCGCTTGACTTGATTTGCTCGCTTTGGTGGGCAGCTGGGTTGGCGATGCGCCTGTTGGGTTGACTGTTGCCTTGCTTGCAGTTGTTGTTGTTGTGTCGTATTTGCACAGTTAATTGCTGGCAATGTTGCATGTTGTTGCAACATTTTGTAAACTTACATTAATATGTACATATTTGCATTTACATATGTTTGTATGTGTGTTCGCACTAAAGAGGCTCAGAGCATACTTTATGCGCCTATCTTCATGTGAGTGCAAAAATACTTACAGATGTACATACATAAGAGTCTATGGCTATGCATATTCCTATAAAATGTTCACCATAGAGCACAGTGTCTCACGCATGTGTGTTTGTGTGTGTGTGTGTGTGCTAGTAAATGCCATGCTAATGCACGAAAATAAATGCAGTATCGCGAGACAAGCGCACTCTTGGCGAAAAGTAAATAAATATTTACATGACAAATTAATGTTAATGCGAAATTGCTTTCCAACCAGACATTTTGCCGAAGGACATTGATGTGTTTGTATATATATATGTATATATGTATATGTAGATGCATGTGTGGGCATTCCTGTAGAAGTAAATGGACTTCAGTGAATTATTTATCATTGCCTGGTATTTTTTCTAAAAGCCAAAAATTGCATGCCATTGATTTAACGGTAATTTTCTTATTTATTCACAAAATGTTACGTCTCTGTTATTTCGATTCTGATAGCTATTTTTTAATACCTTTTTTTTATATAAAGAAAAATACCACCACAGACTAATTTATTTTTGATTATTTTTATTTCATTGTCTGTAGACCGTAAATTTTGTGATTACTTTGAGACTAATTAGAAAATGATTTATAGAAATATATTTGTGACTATTGCTAAGAAGTATCACCCAGACGAAAATCGATGAGGTTCAACTGTAGTAATATTGTAGTGGTCTAGAAAATATGTATAAAAATTGTGTGGCAAGTTGTGAGAATTGTGTATCATTTCTACATAAAACGATTTAAAATTTTATTTATTTATTAGCATTTTTTTTTTTTAATTCGGCCTTTTTTTTCACTTTAGCACAATTTTAATTTTTTGTAAATTTTTGAATCTTTACTTAAAATTTTTTAAATATATATTTTTTTTTTTTGCAGGACTCCAGACTAAATAATCTTTTAAGAAGATCAATAAACACAAGGTCCAAAGTTTATGAATTTTATTAGTTTCCAAATGTACACCTTATACAAGGTGCGTTCCAAGGTAAACAGGACTTAAAAAAAAAAAACAGAGCAAATGTTTTTTTCAGCAAAATCAATTTATTTTATTCAAAATATACACTTGAAATGCAATAACTGAAATTCTCACTGGAAAATCGTTAAAGATAGTAGATTCTAACGCACCAGTCGACATATAGATGGCGCCACCAGGGGACGCTAGATTCAAAAAGTCCTGTTTACTTTGGAACGCACCTTGTACATCGTCTCAAGATCGGTTATTCAGTACTCCCAAGATTTTATCGATTCGTAATAATTTCGTATAAATATTAAACAGCCAACGGAAGGGTATGTATAGAGTAAAGGAAAACATATCAAAACTAAGAAATTAAGTTCATTTGAACTAGATTGAGAGCAAAAATTTTGATACAATCATGTTCTTCGAGGGGAAACTTTTTCATATGAAAAGACACCTTTATAAAATTTCAGACAGCTTATTATTTGAACTAAATTGAGAGCAAAAATTTTGATCAAGTTCTTCAAAAGAAAACTTTTTCATATGACAAGACATCTTATGAAATTTCAGACAGCTTATTATCCTAGGCAATGGTAAAACCTCCAAATAAATTGTTCAGATCGGACTACTATAACATATAGCTACCATACAAACCGAGCTATTAAAATCAAATTTTTATTTGAGAAACTTTTTTGTTTGATAAGATATCTTCATAAAATTTTGGGATGGCTTGTTTCTCAAGCAAACATTATAATTTCCGAATATATAGGTCAGATCGGATCACTATAACCTATAGCTGTCATACAACCTGTTTGGACAAATCAAGATAAAGCTACTTTTATACAATTATGCCATATGAAATGAATCTATTAAGAGAGCAATAGCTTCCGTGCAACCGAAATTACCATTTTTCTAGTTTCAAAACTTATCAACACATCCATACAATATAAAAAATTTTCAATTTGAATGCAATTAGGCTTCATAAAATAATATGTGCCTTATTAACTCGAAGTGACGAGGAAAGCAAGTGACTTAATTATGCGTATAAATCAGCATATAAGATTACATTTTCAAAATTATGTAAGCGCTTTCGTAAGAAATTTATTTCACACCAATCAAACAAATTTGAATAATTTTTCAATATTTTGCTATATTTTTTATAAATATTTATAAATACGTGCAAATGTATGCAGCTAATTATATACTATGTACATATGTATGTATGTAGTATGCAATTTTCGGCGCAACTAAATTAAGTTAGTTTTTGTTGTTTTGCTATTGTAGCGAAAAACCAAAGGAAGCAAAGTAACCATAAAATTTCACATCAAATTCACAAAAAGTTGTTGTGCTGTATTTATTTTGAATTTTTGTTGTTGTATTTTTCGTTATTTTGTTGTTGTAATGCTTTTTATGTGGTTGTTGTTTTCATTATTCTTGTTTGTTTTTGTTATATTCATTTTTTCTTGTTGTTGTTGTTTTTATTATTTTTTGTTTTTGTTGTTGTTTTTTTTCTTTATTTTTTTTTTGTTTTTTTTTATTTCTTGGTAAATTTCACAATTCTTCTATTTTTATTTTTATGCATTATAATTTTTGCTTTTGTTGTTGTTTACATTATTATTTTTTTGTACTTGTTGTTGCTTTTCCATTTATTACGGCTTTCTTGCGCACAAATTCGAAATACATAAATAAACAAGGCAGAGGCATTGCAAAGTCGAGAAAGAGCCAAGCAAAGTCGAACTGGCTGCAGCTGCAGACAAAATCGCAGCAACAACAAATAGTTATGCAGCAATAACAACAATGCGGCATTATGTACATAAATTAAAGTTAACTTCGTGCCTATCATTATTATTATTTCGCCTTTTCGCTTTTGTTTTGTGCGCTTTTTTCGCTGCCGTTGCAAATGCAACTGTTTGCCACTTAGTTGCCATTGTTGTTGTTCGTGTTGTTGTTGGTTGATTTTGCAAATTTTCCTGGTTGCTGCACAACATGCAAGCGGTAACAGTTTGTCGCATGACAACGCGCTGCGCTCACTCCTTTTGTTGTTGTTGTTATTTTAATTCAATTTAGTGTTTTTGTTGTTGTTTGCATTTATTTATTGTTATTGTTATCTTTTGTTTATTTTTTTTGCTATTTTTTGGGAGAAAACGCTATTCACCTGTGCACTTTGACGCTGCAAGTAGGAAGAAAATTCGCAAAATGCGCATAAAACAACAATAGCAACCACAACAACAGCAACAACAACAACCAGAAAACATTGTTGTCTAAATAACAGCGAATAATTTGTGTTGGCATGCCTTTTAGCAATTAGCCTCAAAAAATATCGTACGCCAACAACTATAATCGGGCGCAACACACAACTACACACACACACACACACACATGTATTATTTTGTGTGTGTGTATTTGTTAATCGCAAATGCAACAATTTTAATTGAAGTTTTTTGGGCACAACCGTGACGTTGCAAAGCAAAGAAATATTTAAAAAGCCAGAAAAAAAGTCGCACAAATTTATTTTTCGTTAATTTTCTTACGAAATTAAAAACATAAATGTGTGTGTGTGCATATGCTATGTGTATACAAGAAGATATATTCAAAAATATATTTTCAGTAATTTTTTTTTCTTTAATTTTATTCTTCTCTTACTAAAACTTATCTGCATATTTGCAGCAGAATGCACACACCGCCTTAACGCTTAATATTGTAATTGTTGTTGTTGCATTCCTGCTACTGCAATTCTTTCGCCACAGCTTTCCGCTTGACTCGCAGGCATAAATCAACGTTTTCCGCTCGCACAACGTAACGTAACGCTCCAAATGGAAATTACACACACTCACGCACACAAACATACATATATATATTTTGTTGTAATGTCTGCAATTTTTGTTATTTTCAAAAATAAACTGGCACTAGACAAAAATCCGCTGGTATAATAAATTTCACTTAAATAAATTATATTTTTTACTGCTATTTCAGGATTATGTATTAAGGGTTAGGTCGGAACTACAAAGACCATTCCGAAGTAAATAGGACTTTTTGAATCTAACGCCCCCTGGTGGCGCCATCTATATGCCGACTGGTGCGTTAGAATCTGCTGTCTTTATCGATTGTCCAGTGAGAATTTCATGACAATTCATTGATTGGAAGTGAAGTTATTGCGTTTTAAGTGTCAGTGTGTTTGCGTTATCGGTGCGCAAATTAGCTTCGAACAAAGAGCCAACATTAAATTTTGCTTTAAAATTGGTAAAACTTTTAACGAAACGTTTCAATTGATGAAACAAGTTTATGGCGATGATTGCCGATCCCATAGCAGAGTGTACGTGTGGTTTCAAGGTTTTCAAAGTGGTCGTAAGGACAATAAATGACGATCAACATGTGGGTCAATAAAAATCCGTGATCACCGGAAACTCCATCGAAACTGTGCGTGATTTCATTTAAAATCAGCCAATATCATTGAAATTGATGGAAATGGAATTGAACCTCTCCAAAACATCGATTTATCGCATTCTGGCCGAACATTTGGGCTTACGAAAGGTGCGTGCACGGTTTGTTCGGCACAAATTGATAGACGACCAAACATCGCTCAGAATCCAACATTTAAAGGACGATTATTTGACCAAAAATCACATTTTAACCCTTAACCACTCCCCGTATTCACCTGATATGGCACGGTGCGACTTCTTCCTTTTCGGAAAAATGTGTTTTCCCATGAAAGTAAAGCGTTATGCAGACGTAGAAGCCATTCAAAAGGCTTGCACCGGCATACTGACGGCCCTATCGGCCAACGAGCTAAAACACTCGTTCGACATACTTTTGGACCATGCAAAAAGCTGTATTGGAGCAGAAGGAGACTAATTTGAATAAAATAAATTGATTTTGCCGAAAACCGTATTTGTTCTGTTTTTTTTTGGTTTAAGTCATCTTTACTTTGGAACGCACCTTGTATTTATGTGTTTCAGCTAGTCAAAATAATATTGATTTTTGCCTTGCTTTGACGTGGTTTTTCCAGTTCGGCTCACCTTTTTTGATTTCGGCCACGATATTTGGCCGACAGATCTGTTCCCGGATCGTAAGCATAGACCCAAGACTCATCGCCAGTAGTAATTCGTTTCATGACATCCTCGTAGTCAGAAAGCATGGTTTCACAGGCGTTAACGCGACGCTGTTTTTGGAAAAAATTGAGTGATTCTGAAACCAATCTTGCTTTCACTTTTCTTAGGCTCAACCGATCTTTCAAAATGGTTTTCGCTGATTCTTTCGATATTCCAAAGAGGCCAGTAAGATCTCTTACTGTTAAGAGTCTTACTATTTTTTGCCTACAATACCCTAGTATCTGAATTAATGTGTGCGCAGCAATTTTTCCGCTTCAAACTATTCGAAAAAGTTTAATTTAAGCGTAAAATGAGAAAATATACAAAATAGAAAAATTAAAAAAAAAAAAAAATATTACCGAAAGTTTCTGACTTAAAAATTTTGTTGCTTTATTTTATTTAAGTTTTTTTCGAGATTTTGAGAAAAATGCTAAATTGCAAAATGTGAAATGCACGAAAAAATAAACTTTACGTTATGTAACATATAAAATTTATGACAGTTTTGTAAAAGTTGTTGCAAAAAAAAATTGCAATGAACAAAAACTAATAGAACTAAAAGATTGAAATACTCAACTACTTGATACTGGAAGGCAGCGACGACTCCTGAGTGGGTTTACAGTTACGTATATAAGATTATATATATTTTTTAAGTATATATGTATATGTATATATGCTTGTATGTGTTAGTTGTGAAAGAACAAATGCGAAACTTAACGCAAAGAAAATGAAGGTCGGGGTGTGTTGGAATTTAGCAGACTCATATACATTTATATATACTTGTATATATGTATATATATGTAAATGTGTATGCATATATGTAAGTATGTAACTTTGTAGTGTCTTACATGCAACTGGCTGTGTATGGGTGCTGTGTGGGTGGCAAGCAAGCAAAACTTGTAAGCAGAATTGGTCAGGCGGCCGGCCATGGCGGGAATGCAAATGAAAAACTGACCTGAGCCCGGCAACAAAAAGAATTTTACAACAAAAAAAAAACACAATTGCTTTGCGTACTGCGAAGATAACTTAACGACTTACAAATATTTGAGTGCCGCAAATATAAATCTTCACTAACATACACACATACATACAAATGCAGTTACGTGCATAGTTGTATGTGCGTTTATTCGTTACGCCTGGAGAATGTGCTGAGGCGAGCACTAAAGCATTTTTTGGCTGGCTTAGCAGAATTACAGCCGCACACATGCACATATTTATATATAAACCTACCTCAAGCTTGTACCTACATACATATGTATGTAAGTGTCTTCAAGCAAGTACAGCCATATGTATGTACATACTTATATGTGTGTATCGTGGCCAGCGAGCGAAGTTCAAGCAGCTGAGAAATAATAAGTTTTATGAATTGCATTGCATAAATCACTTAGAAATAGATGGATGGGCTGGGAAAGTTTGGATGCTTGAAATATTGCACAAACTTCTACAAAACACACATACACTTACAGGCGCATATGTAACGAAATGCACAGGTAAAACCACTACAAGTGTGAAAGTATAAAAGGGTGGCAAGGCGTTGCATGAAATATGCGGCTGAAAGAGATGAATGTTTGATATTTTGTTGATTGTAAATTTATAATGGAGGTTAAGTGCTGGTTTTCGCTGCATTTTATAGGCGCTTGCTTAAATGTTTTAAACTTGAATGAAAATTTCTGATTTAACCGTCCACTAGATTAAGTGGTCAATATAACTGTTTTTGAATATATATTAATACGGTTTTTACGAGGAAAAAGCTTATGGAACTTAGTCTTTTTTTTAATTTTAGTAGAACCGAAGTAGAATTTTCTCGTAAGAAGAATTTTTTGAACATAAATTATTAAGGTTTTCACAAAGGATAGAAATGGTTCAGTAAAAACAAATTTTAATTTTGTCTTAGGGATCTTTTTTTACTATATAATCGAGGAAAGGTTTCATATTCTATCCTTTTTTTATCCTTTAGGAGTTACTATACTCGAATATGCTATATTTCTCGAAATTAAAATTTTATCAGATACTTAAGAGCCATATTCAGAGCTAAATTTTGTTTACGGTATTACTTTCTATTTAAGTAGGGTCGACTATGTACCCAGTTCTATGGTAAAATGGCAAGAATATTTAGACAACTAAATAATTTAGGTATGAAACTATTTTCGAAAACAGTTTTGTATAACACTTCATTGGTTTTTTTTAACACAATTAAGCTTCACGAAACATTTGGAAGAATACTGTTTGTTTCAATGAAGTTTTTTTTTTTTCGACGCTGTAGTAATTCGTTAATTTACGTTGGGATAGGAGTTAAAAAAAACTTAATTATTTTGTGTATTTTGACTAAATAATTTTTTTGAAATTTCGAAATTATATAAACAAATCGCAAAAAAGAAATTAAGACTTTTTTTAATAAATATTTTGCGAAATTGAAATCATTTTCAGTTCGTTTTAAGAATTTTCAAGCTCGGGAAAGACTTGTTTTGGTACAAATTTCGAAAGGAATCCTACAAAAAATGTATAATGTTGTATATTTGTACAAAAAACTGTTTTAAACTCGAGGAATTGTTCAAGAAATTGTAAGAAAATATTTTGGAAAATTGGAGCCATTTTCAGTGCGTTTTAAAAATTTTCAAATTAGGAGAAGACTAGTTTTAATGTAAATTTCGGCAGGAATCGTACAATAAATGTATAATTTGGTCTAATTTGGATTAAAAGTCTATTGGAAACACGAGAAAGTTTTTAAGAATATGAAAAATTAAAATTTTTTTGAAAAATATTTTGAAAAATTTTAACTCTTTTTCGAATTTTCTGTAAAATTTTTATAATTTACTGTGCTCTTTTAGAATTTGAAAATTTTAGTTACCGTTTGGGTTTGGGTTTCTTAAATTTATGTAAAATCTGATAGGTTTATAGCCAACAATATATAGAAGACTATTTGAAACCTGAGTGAGTTCTAAGGAAATTGGGAATAAGGAAAGAAAAAGTTTTGCTTTGTTTTGCAAAATTTCAACTATTTGCCGTTATATTTTGATAATACATTTTTCTATCTGAGATTTGAGCAGTAATGAAATAACTGTGACCTGATTGTGTCATAGTTACAGTTTCTCTTCTGAAATAAATTTTGCAGATTTTTCAATAAATACCCATGATGGTTTTACTTTTAAATTTTATGTTCGTATTTTCAGATCCCTTTTTTGGTTTAGTTGATTAGTATTTTGATAGTCGCTTTTGAAGTTTGATTAATATTTTTACAGTCTCTTTCAAAATTTAGACAATAAATTTCAACTTCTAAAATATACTGCCTCCTCTCCCCACTACCAATACATTTAGCTCAACTTTTAATACAATTTAATATGCATTTCGTTTTATCTTAATGCTGATTTACAATTTAGATCTTATTAACATCCGCACGAAGCAACATTTAAGCTCAGCTCAACTCAATTCGATACAGCGCAACACCCTTTTCGAATTACACGCTGATCCAAGTGCGATAACGCAAGCAAGTGCGGCTATACAGCAATAACAACATACAAAAACAAAACAAAAAAAAAAAAAACAACAACAAAATTTCAAATCTTATTTCTTATACTCATTGTTTTTTTAATTCCTTCATCACATTACCGGCTTTGTTGTTGTTGTTATTTTAATTTCATACTTTTTTTGAAACATGGAAATTAATTTCGTGTGCTATGCTCTGCTGTTCACTTTATATGGTAATTTATTTCGTTTTATTGCTTTTTGTCTATATGGGTGTGTGAGAGCAGTGTGTGCACGTGTATGTATGTAGGGTATGGTATGTGTGTAAGGGTGTTTGCGGCCATTAATCTTTGTTATTGCACTCACACTCACAGCAGCCAAGCGGAGCGCTGTAATAAAGTGCTATGTAAACTATGTGTCTGTAAGTAAATTTGTATGTGTAAATGTGTATGTAAAACGTATGTGCACATGTCTGTGTGTCTGCATGTAGATATGTATACCGTTTACATACCGACGAAGTTGAAAATAAAGGAGCAGCTTCGAAAAACTATGCGTTGTTCTATGAAAATAGTCGGCTTGAGTCTGTGGTGGCAAGCGAGTACACACACACTCGTACATATTTGTAAGTGCCACCATTATCCTGCATTCTTACTAACACCTTTTCGCGCCGCTGTAGTTATACATACATACACACATATACATACATATATATATATCTTTGTATAGTTTGCAGCTTTTGGCATGCGCTCTATGCCTTCTTCTGCTGAAGAATTAATTCTTCTACAGCTTTTACTTCGCTTCTTCAACTACTTCGTGTTTTGCATTTGCTTTTCAACACTGTATTCTTTAAATATTTCTTCTTTATTAACTTATTTTTATTTATTATTTTTACGTAAGGATGCAGATAAAGTTGAGAAATGGATGTGCGGCATTCGACAGGCGTTACAGGTAAATGAAGCGATGCAGGGATGGCGGAATACAAAAAATATATGAAAATAAGAAAAGATGTTAACTTCAGCTGCACCGAAACTATAATACCCAGCACAGGTGTATTTCTTATAGCATAAAAGTGTATAAAAATTTTTTAACTAGATTTTTAACGGCTGGTTTGTATGACAGCTATACGCTATAGTGGTCCGATCTGAACCATTTCTTCGGAGATTGTATCGTTGCTTTAGAAAATAATGCATGCAAAATTTCGTGAAGATATCTCGTCAAATAAAAAAGTTTTCCATACAAGGACTTGATATTGAACGCTCAGTTTGTATGGCAGCTATATGCTATAGTCGACCGATATCGGCGATTTAAACATATAAACAGCTTCATGAGAAGGAAAAAGACGTGGGCTAAAGTGCGAATCGAAAACTCAAAAAGTGAGGAACTAATTCGTGATCAGGATATAATAAAGAAAAACTGTTGTATGTATGTATATGGCATACAAGTATAACTAAATAAATATGTATTCTTGCATAAATAAATATGTACACATATGTACATACATTTAACTGCGTGCAAACATTGATAAATATGAATTTGTAGACCGTGTACATACATACGTAACATAAATAACCCCTGCCAAGCCATGAAGGAGCAGCATTAAAGTCGCAGGATGCGCCTGACCAAGGTGAGGTGAGTAAACCACGAGAAAGTAAACAAATTTAATTGCAAAGATAAATTTATGTACACGCACGCATACCGACACATTTACTTATCTGCGAAAAAGGTAAGTGGAAAATGGAAATTCTTGCGCGCACACTCAAGATTACATACAAAACTTATTGACATACTTATGTAGATTTATATTTATACAAATACATATATAGACACATATACATATAGTACAACTTTAAGTATTTAAGTGCCTATCGCAGAAGAAATCCCTTGGCTTGGAGCTGTGTTTATTTATCAATAAGAGGAAAATGTTTATTGACTTTAGTGGAAGCGACTTTTTCTTTGAATGAATCTCATGCAGAATAAGAGGAGGAATCCAAGTAAAGTGTTGACACTTTGCTGATTTGTATTTGTATGTGGTATAATATTGAATTTTTAATTATAGTGTGCACTTTTCAGCTTTGAAATCGGCCATGACTAATAATTAATTTTTTTATTTCATAAAGGTATTTGCCAATCGAAAAAAGAGTGACAGCGATAGAGAAAGTGTCATGCATTTTTATAAAATTAGTAGAAATATTTAGTTTGGCAGGTTGCCTCGGGCATGAAGTTCTTTTATGGGTTCTCCGTGATCATCCACAAGTTTTTGCAATTTTTTTTCTCAATTTACTACAATCATACACGGCACTTGGTTCTCTCTAAGCGGCACTGATAGTGCTCAATTACTCCGAATACTCTATAGAAATAAGTGCTCAGAGAGTGAGCTAACAAATTTCTCAATTGGTCGACATTATTTCTCAACAGTGTTTCAATTTGAGAATAACCTCTTTTTCAATTCTTTAGATCTCTTATTAAAATCCCATTTTAATCTCTAAAGCTAATATAAGTATTGATATGACAAGATATGATGTCTGATATTAGCATGAGAACTATAAAACCCTCAAGTGTGAGAACTAACATTTTCTAACTATAATGACATGAGTGAACTTAAGTACTCAGTTTGTGCTCAAATATGATTTTTCCTAGTATAGACAACAACCTTTCTTCATTTCTATTGGCGTAGACACCGCTTAGTCGGTTATAGCCGAGTTCACAAAAGCGAAGGCTGTTCTGTCTTTTAATTGAGGGTGTTTTTCTACGTGGCGGGTTCCAAACACAGCGCACAACACTGGGGAGGGATTTTTCGCTTTCAAACGGTTGTTTTTTTGGCTACGCAGAGGATACTAGGTCGTAGATCGGATGTCATTTGCTGAGCCATATGTAAAATAATCATTTCTGGACACTCTCAAGTGAGTGGCGCTCAGAGAACCTTCTTCACTTGCGTGAGAACCTCCTCCTGAAGAACTGGGTATATTTTTGTGTTTTTTTCAATCATTACGGTTAAAAAAACAGCTCTCTATGGTCTTTAAATCTGAGCTAAACCTTTGCTTGCCTTATAATTTTGAATAAGCGAGTTAGAAACTTCTTTTTTTCAAAATTCGTAAACTTTGGTTTACATCTTGACCTGAGGGCAGTATTAAAGTTTAGGTGACTTTTACAAAAAATATGTTGACCGTGATTTGTTTACTGCTAGTTTTACTGCTTAATAGATTCTTCAACGTTGGCCTTGCATAACTTTATAAATTCTGCTATATCTATTTATGAGGAAAAAAAGAAAGTTATTGAAAAACCAACCTTGAGGCTAAAAGAAGCTATTATGGTAAATTTTGAAAATTATTCAGAATCATCATTCATTCTGGAGGTTTAAAATTGTTGCTTAAGATGTAAACATTATGAAACAAATTTAAAAGAAAATTTTAGATATTTTTATAATATCTGAATTAGACTAAGTCGTACGAAAATTTAGAATGTTAATAACAATGTGTAGTTTTAAAAATCAGCCGAGAGTTCGAACTTCATAAAATAATCAAAAAGAGTGTACAAAGAGTTTGGGGATTTCCGTTAAAAATTATTATGTTTTGGAACAAATTTTATACAAAGAAGTGAGTCTTGTACTCTTTGCTACTCAAAGGCTTGTAGGTTACAAAAGTGTGGTCAAAATGGTGGGTGTCTTCGCTAAAACCACACCAGAATAGATATTTCTTATTTAACATTTATTCCAGCGTCAAGTTAAAGCAGAAATCAAGAACTAACATAACTCTCAAATCTCCAACGGCTTTTAGGCATATTATTTTAATAATATTATATATATTACAGTGTAAAGAAATTGTTGAAGTTAATGGAAAAGTTAGCTGCAATATCTGAATAATTCGATTATTATGTAATATAAAAGATTATGAAAACGAACCAAAGCAAAATATATATTAATGAAATTTATTCAGCATACAACGGAAAAAACTAAAGAAACGGCAAAAAATTAGTCACTAAATACACATAGTACATATGTATATGTATAGTATATATTTTAATTATATTTAGGTGAATCAGAGATCAGATATGAGTGTGTCGCAAATTGAAGACAAAAGGCAAATGCCATAATGCAAGAGAATGAGGCAAAAAGGCAAAGATTAACTAAGTCGCAGGAAGAAATATCATGCGAGCAAGCCGATATATACATATATATTTAAATACATACATACAATTAAGAGCCTGAATGTCATAAAGTGAAGACGACGGACAGATAACAACAACAACAGACAAAGGCGAACACACAACAGATCGAAGCGCTACAACAATGTGAGCCAAAAGTGTAGAGGCATTAAAGCAAAGGAAGACGGAAACAAGCAAATACGAATACAATAAGATGGAATTAATTGTCTTCTTTTGCTCTGCCATGCTCTTTCTTCGCCACGACATACAAAAATACATGCATGTATGTGTGTGTGTTGGCATTTAAATGTATTTGATTCGAATTCTTAAGATAAATTCAAGTTATCCCTACGACATTCTTTGATTGCGGCACGTTGCATGGTGGAGCGGGTATATAAACCGACATTTAAAGGATGTTTCGTGCGAGATACCTGCCTGCGCCGCTTGGAAATAATAGCGGTGTCATGCACAAAAACAAAAACAACATGTGAACAAATAGAAAATAAGCAAAAAAAAAAAATGAAAAATTCAAAGTAAAAAAATAATATAAAAACATCCCAAAAATTAAAAAAAAAAAATAAAAATTAAAAAAAAAAAAAATAAAATAATAAAAATGGGCAAAGGCGACTCAGAAAATCAGGTTTCATAACAAATATATTTTTTTGCCGAAATATGACTTGCCGTTTAATAGGCGTGGCATTTTGTTATAAAGCGCAATAAATTATAACATATGGCGGCACGTTGAAGACAAGCAAGGAAGAAGGATCGCAACTATGTTGCACAGATAATATTTTAATTGTATTGAAATATGTCTCTGCAGACTTTTTGAGCTTGATTATAAACCTGTTTTTTTTTCATATTTTTCTTCAATCGCTGCATATAAGGTCTGCTAATCAAGTCCACTCATGCATATTAAAATAATTACATTTAATTAGCTGTGCTCGCAAACTCACCAGTGAATGCAGAATTTTTCAAAATATTTGCTGTCAAAATTTCGCAATTAGCGCTTGTATGAAGTGAGTTCCGCGCAAGAAATGTAGAAATGCGGAAATATCATTAGCGCTGCGTCCGCACTGAGTGTGTCTGTATGTGTGTCTTTATGTAATTTGATGAGCATTGGAAATTAGACGCTTGTCAGAACGATTGTATTCGCAATGCATTTGCCATAAATTAAAGCAATTTTCTGTGAACTTCTGCGCAGTAAATTAGCAAGGTTTGGGTTAATTTTAATATTCACACGTACAAGTTGCGGAAGAGATATCATAAAGTAAATGAAAAGATTGCTTATCGGGCGAAATGTTATAGGCAGTCATATTCAATTACAGACATATGGTGGGCGAGCAGTGTGAAGGTTTTGATTTTTTGTTAATGAAAAGCTAAGCTTACATAAATTTAATATTTGAAATTGGCGTAATTTTGCATATTTTAAAGACTTTTTTGAGTTTTGAAACAAAATTATACCAGTCCGATTCAAATTTGATCACATGGTGTATATTATGAAATCCAAAACAACAATAATTTTGCTATTCTTTTTTATCACAGTTCCAAACCAAATATTGTTGATGAAGAAATTATTAGCACAAATTTGTAAAATCTTTTGTCAGTAAATAAACGCTTTGAATATAGTAAGTCTTAACTTTAGTAGTATATATATTGCATATTAACAAAAATGTTGTCGGAATGGTGGGTGTCTTCGCTAAAACCACACCAGCATAGATATTTCTTAACTAATATTTATTCCAGAGTCAAGTTATAGCACAAATCATGAACTAATATATCTCTCAAATCTCCAAAGTTATTTATCAAAATTTTCTCAACAATTTTTCAACAGAAGAAGAATAATATTCTCAATAAAATGAGAAGTTTTATAGATTTCAGTAAAATTATTTATACCAAATATATATAGAGTTATTAAAAAAATTGTATAAGCAAATAAATGCTTTGAATATAAGTATTTAATGGTGGGTGTCTTCGCTAAAACTACACCAGAATTTATATTTCTCAGATAATGATGGAAAGAATAAGATTTTTGGTAATAATTTTAATTCTTAAGCCACACTGAAGTGTAAATTTTATTCACAAAAAACGAAAGTGTTTTGGAAAACCGCTAATTTGTCAAATATCAAAATTTTGACTAGTCCCTAGATCATTGCCGGTTTCTCCAAAATTTCTCAGCAGCATAATCACAGTATACGCCATAGAATGATATTGCAGCAATATTATTGAGAAAAATATGTTTTCGAATTTGAAAATTTGAAAAATTATAGTTTCGAATTTGAACTCAAATGAGATTTTAGATATATATTTGAATTTTATTAACATAAATATGCATTTCCAAATGTACAGAGAAGTTTTTTTAAACAATTGTGCCCCTTATTTGGCCAATCAATTAAATTGAATATTCCAAATCTAAATTGCAATAAAAACTATCTCAAATAATTAATTTGCAATTAGTAATTAAAGTTTTGTATATTTTTCCTAATCGTCTAGTTTATGAAATAGCTTAATTGTTTGTTTGGGAATATTGCACTCAATGACTCAATTTTTTAGTTAATTGCCTCAGCTAATTAAGTTGTTTTGATGTTGTATAAATGGCATAATTACAGAATGAATACAGTTTTCAGTGAAAATCATATGAAATTCAAATTAAAAATTATATTTGATTCCATAAAATATTCAATATCCGAATATATAAGTCTAGAATATACACTATACATTTAAAGGAAAATGCTAATTTGTTAATTGAGCCAACAAATAAGTAATACATTAAAATTATTCCAGCTTGGGTTTACTGAAAATTTCCCATTTTTTATTTGTAATTATAAAATGCTAATAAAATAATTGCATGGAATACAAATTTCCATCAAAATATTTAATTAACCATAAGGCTACTTCAACAGTCTACACACAGTTATAAAAAAAGTAGGCGCTGCTGCAATATCTTTGTATCATAAAAGTATTTTTTTTTATTTTTATTTATATGCCTTTAGAAGTTTATTTGAATATTTTGTGCTAAAAATTTTAACATTTTATTATTTTGTTAATTTTTTTATATTTTTTTAATTTTTTTTAATTTTTATATTTTTATTGCGGAATAATCTTTTATGATTCTGGGTGCGTTTACAGAGTTTAGCCATAAAGTCGTAGAATTTGCACATTTAGTTTAAGTGTAGGAGACAAGAAATCTAAGTAAATGAATTTTAGTAAAAAATATTGGCAATTTAGATAGATACTACACTGTGGGCAAAAAATAGTAAGACTTTGCCATTTAAATTTCGCATGAAAACACATTCGTTGAGATATTTTGTTTCTAGGTTGGTATGGTTGTCAGTGATATCTGTAACACATGGCTCGTCAGAATAATCATTGGTGCATAGTATAAGCTTGTCGTTCTGAAGTACATAACATGCATCCGGCGAGTGAAATTATTCAACAAAGAAGTTCCATCAAATTTTGTGTGCGGAATCAAATTTCTAGTGCCGAAAAGTTTATAATGTTGGAGAAGGTGGTAATTGTTTGTCGCGTACAAGTGTATTTGATTGGTACAAATTATTCAAAGAGGGTCGAGAATGCGTTCATGACCCACCACTTCCAGAACGGCCACTAACACCAACTGATGAGAAAAGGAAAGGAAGGAATTGGTGCTTGAGAATTGACGACTAACAGGTAGATATCTACGATTGGCATCGTTGGACTATCGGAAATAACAGCGAAACCCATTTTGAAAGATCATTTGGGCATGAAAAGGTGAAAGCATGAAAAACAGCCTTGTGTTAACTTCTGTGAAACAATACTTACCGACTCTCAGTATGTCATGAAACGGGCGTGAGTCTTGGATTTATGCTTACAACCCGGAAGCAAATGACCAATCAGCCGAATACCGTGGCATAGGTGAGTTGCTGCCAAGAAACCACGTAAAAGCATGTCAAAAATCAAGGTTATGTTGACAGTTTTCAACGATTATCGAATTCCTTTCGAGCGGTCAAACTGCCAATAAGAAATACTTTTTGAGTGTTATTCGCTATTCGTTAAAAGAGGCCGGAGTTCTGAGCGGACAGCTTTCGGTTTTTGCACTATGATAATGCACCGACGCATACTGTATGGATTATTCGCGAGTTTTTCGCCAAATTTTAACCAATATCGTGCCGGAAAACTATATTCGCCTGATTTAGCTCTGTGTGACTTCTGGACATACTCAAATGAACGCTCCGGAAACCAGTTTGGAGCGATTGAAGGCATTAGACGTTAGTCGTGAAGGCTATTCCGGAAGTTGACTTTAACAACCGCTTCGAAAATTAGAAACAACGTTGAAACAAGTATTAGAGCCAAGGAGGATTGCTTTGAGAGGCACGACATAGATTTTAGGAATAAATTAAGAATTTTAGAATTATGAACAAAATCTTACTATTTGTTGCCCAAACCATATGTTTTTAATGGTTAGAAGTCGAAACAGTTAAGTGTGATTTTATGAGATTTTCAAGAATGCAGTTTAAGAGTTCAGTGGAGGAACTAAATTAGTGTTCTTCAAGGTTAAGTTTTGACCCCTGAGTTAAAGGATGTACCATATATAGAGACTAGACTATTGTAAGTCCAACAGGGCATTATTTTGTTTGGTTAAAAGAGGTAATTATTTTTCTGTCAATTATTTTGAGATTAAAAAGTTGCAGTTTTTGATTCAAGGTTTTAAAATTTTGTTCCATTTTTTTTTTTTTATATGGGAAACAAGGCACCTCAACAAATTGTAAGAATATTTCTCTTCATATGAATTACTGAAAATAGCTTTTTGGTAGGATTATCGTAAATATTTGTCAAATAACCAAAATTGTTTATATTTATTACAAATTTTGGCCCTCATACGGCCCACAAAATTTGATTCGCAACACAGCAACCGTAAAATTTACTAAATTATTATTAAATATTACAAAAACCGCAATTAAAAAACGTGTTCTACCCACATGTAATGGGCTTTTTCAACATAAATATTTTCCACCGAAAAAAATACAAATTTACTACTGAATTTGCGCGAAAAAACAGACTTACTTTTTTATTAGCAGTAAAAACTGAAATCGCTGCCTTTTATTGCTGCTCTTGTGCACGTTTGCGCTGCGCTATGGCGATATCCTTGACCAACTTTAGGCCGCAGTTAGTCAGCTAAATTCAAGCTATTTATAGTTTTAGCACAATTACTAGATTTAGGTATGGTTTTATGGCTTAATTTTTTTTCTGGTTTGCTATTTTCGTATTTAATTTTGCCGCAAAGAATTTAATCTCACACACGCGATTTCCAGTTAATTTCGTGCGCAATCAGCGAATTTATTTATTTCCTTCAACTGCTTAGTAGCGCTGTGTTGTTTGCGTGTTTTGCTAAAAATTAAGTTTTATTTGTTTATGAATTTAACGCATTTCGTCAATGAAATTTTTAGTTGCACGTGCGCCGCTTGACTATTTTTGTTGTTGATAATTGTGTTTATAACTTTTTTTTTTGAATATTTGTTTTATTTGACCACTGTTTTTTGTAAATTATTTTATAATATAAATTTTCGGTTTTTTGTTGGAAAAGTTGTTTGTAGCTTTCTGCTGCTAAAAATTAAATTTTTTTTATATTTCTTCTTATTATTTGTAAGTAATTTTTAAATATATTGCACAATAAATTTGTTTTATTTTCAATGTTATTGAACTCAATTATTATGCTAGGCTTGCCACAAAAGTGTTGGTTAACTGTTATATATAAATAATATGATAACATGGCTTAGGCGCTTGGTTGCTCATATTTTTCGTGGAAATTTGTGTATTCCTGTTAGTGTCTGTTTTTCTAATTTTTTTAAATAATTTTTTTGTTTTTGTGTCTTTTAAAGAATTCTATTTGGTAAATATTGTATTTCAAATCAGTAATTTTTAAAATTAATTTTTGAGTTAATTTTTTCAGTTAATTATTTTTGGTAGAAATGTTTTGAAATCAATTTTTTTTTTTTGTAATTAATTTTTTTAAAAACATTGTTTTTTTTTTAATTAATTTGGTTTTTTAATTAATTATTTTTTAATTAAATTTTTTAAATTAATTTGGTTGTAATTAATTTTTATAAAAATAGTTTTTTGGGTCTTTTGTTAATTTTATTTAAATTAATTTTTTTAATTAATTTAATATTTTAATTAATTTTTAGGTGTCTTCTGTTAATCCTTTTCGTAATAATTTATCAAAATTAAGTTTGTTTTGTAGTTTTTTTTTAAACTAATTTTGTAATTAATCTCTCTAATTTGTTAATTTAGTAATTATTTGTTTTTAATTAATTTTTTTTCTTAAATTGTATTTAATTTTTTTATTGTTTTCTGCTTCTTGCTTGAATTTTTTTTCTAAATTTTTAACTTTTTTCTTTTAAAATTATTTTCTTTTGATTTAATTTTTATTTATATTTATTTTTATCTATAATTTACTCACAACACTTTTACGCAATTAAATTGCTGTCTATTTCTAGTTTAATCTATAACTATTTGTTTATTAATATTTCTTGTTGTTTGTATAATATTCACTTCAGGCTTTGTTTAATATTTCATTTCTTTGCACTTCTCACGTTTGCCATTTTGCTGCCGCTGTGCGTTGTGTTGATAAGCGTGAATTTTTGCGCGTTTTTCGTTGCGAAAGTCATCATTGCAGTTGCTGAAGCTTGATTTATGAAAGTATGGTGTTGTTGTGGCCATTATTTTTTTATAAAATTTAATTTTTTTTATATTTTTTTAAATTTTTTTGTTTACTTTTTGATTATTATTTATTTTTTTTTTTTTATAATTATTATTTATTTCTTTTGAATTTTTAATTAAATTTGGAATTTTAATGTAATTTGTTTTATATTTTTTTATTTTCTATTTTTTAGTTTGCTTTTGTCTTAATTTTTTATAAAAACCTTTTTGTTTTTGCAATTTTTTTGCACATCTAGCTCCACAATTTTAATTATTGCGACTTTTTTGTTTATGTTTTTGTTGTTGCAGTATAAAAACAGCTTGTTTATGCGTGATAGCGATTAATTCAAATCAATTTAATGCTCATAAAATTTTATGACAGGTTTTTTTGTTTATGTTATTTTTGTTTTTTTTAATTTTTTTTTTTCAGTTTGCTAATTTAGCAGCGATTGATAACAACACTAGATTGCATGCTTTGCTATGCCAGCGTTATGCTGCATTTATGTCGTGCTGTTAGTTTAGGCGCTTGTACTCAAGCAGATTGATAAGCGGCACGGAATAGAAAATAACAAGTAAAAAAAATTTATATTTTTTTATAATTTGTTTGCATACATTTTTATAAATGTTTTTTATAAATTTTTTTATATATATATTTTTTATATATATTCTTTAAATATTTTTTTAATATTTTTATTTTATTATTATTTTTTTTTAATATTTTTATTTGTTTTTTTATTATATTTCTTTTATTATTATTTCTTATTTTTTTTTTTTTTTGCTTTTGCTCTTTGCTATTTTTGTATTATTCTTTCAGCTTCGTGGGAGTTTGTTTATTCACAATTTTGCTTACCTTTTTTTGCTCTTATTCCTTTGCAGCATTTGTTTATGCCGTTGCGTGTGGCATAACTCTCGGTTGTTAAGCGGAAATCGTGCTTCTTTCGTATTTCACAGTTTTTGCATTTTTTTTTTCGTGTTTATTTCTAGTATTTTTGTTGTTTTTGCTCTCGGTTTCACTGTATTAGCACGCGAATTCGCCTAAATATATACACTGGCAAATGCACACGCACATGCACACACATATAGGCTGCCTAAGCTTGCTGGCACACGTGAGTACGACTTCCGCTCGTAAGCTATATTAGAAAGCAGATTTGATATTTTGTTGCTAATAAGCAGCTTTGCCGTGAAATCACTCAAAAATCGCTCGCACACACACAATTTATTTGATTTGTTGTTGCAGCTACGCCAGGTGCTTGCTTGTACGTTACTTGTGTTATTCTGTTATTGTCTGGAAGCCGGCAAACAGTAAATACTGAAGACTAGGCGCTTGCAAGTTTTATTATTATTTTGCAATTTTTCGGATTTCTGAATTTTTCGAAATTTAAATTTTTTCAAAATCTGTTTAATTTTCAGAAATGCTTAACTTCGAAAATTAATTTTAAAATTTTCTTTTTGAAATTTTTTTTTTATTTTTTTTTTTTTAATTTGTTTGATTACTTTTCAACTTCACTTTGCAGCTTTTTTGGCTACTTTAAATCTGACTTTTTGCTTATGTTATTCATCCAATTACACTGCTTCTACTTCTGCTGCTGTTACCTCGTATGCTTAATCTGCCCAAAATGCAAAGTAAATCTCTGTTTGTTAGTTGTTGTTATTGTTGTTTGCGCTATTATTTAAAAGGTCGTGCTGCGTCGAGCTTGATTTGTTGCTTGCAATCAATGCTTACTTGCTGACTTTTTTTTTTGGTTCTACACTTGGTTAGTTATTAGTTGTCTGTTATGCCTTGTCTGTTCTGTTCGGCGGTATAGTATGACGCGCACACCGACGTTTTTCGTTACGTCCTCGAGGAATCGCAGAATGAATCTGAACGTGCCGTCACCGCTGTGTCAGCGCCAAGCGAAGCCAAGTGTACACGAACGAACGCTAAAGTTGTATGCTGTTCAACGTATGCACAGCCATATATACATGCATACATACATACATAGGCATACGTACGTTCACACATACATACATACATACACACATGTACAATTTATAAGTTTGTTTGTAGTCGACGTGTCTGTATTGTATCTTGGCGTTTGCTATGTGTGTGCCGCGCTGCGCTGTGTTCGCTATGCACATACACACACATACACACATCTATATATAAATACATATACATATAGTTATCAGCCAGTCTGCCCCTCCACCCATTCCATTATGCTGCGTGTGTATGTGTGCAGTTAGTTGGCTCTGGCTTGTTGTTGCGCCGCTTGTTCATGGCTGCGCTCGTCGGAGAGTGTGAGTACGGCGTGGCAGCAGCGATAGAGGCAATGATAGTGGCGTTGGCTGTGAGTGTGTCGCGGCGTTTGTGTGGTGGCAAAGAGACGCGAAAATTGCGCTCGCTTCCTCAGCATAGTAATCAACGTACAGTGGTACACTTTTTCTGTGATGTGGCAGTAGAGTATTTGGTGATAGAAATTAGCTGAATATGTATTTTAGTTTATAAGTAAATTTATAAAAAATTATTATTACACAATTTATTTATCACAAATTTCATTTAATTTTTTCAAATAAAAAATATAACATTTTTTCAAAAATTCCTTCGGCATCAATGAGACATCGCAGCAATGGTGCGTGCTTGTTACAGATCACTAAAAACTCTTCTCTGTACAGTCAATATCGCATTTTTTAGGGTGGGTCCCAGTTTTTTCCAACTAAGTTTACAGTTAACAATCGATTTGCAAAGGAGTAATTGGAAGTAGGTATATATGGAATTTTTTTTTTGGGAAAAAATTGTTACTTAAATTAAATTAAAAAATTGCATCAATTTAATTATAAAATTATGCAAATTTCAAATGCATGGATAACCGCATGGAAATTTATGGATACAGTAGTTCTCAGTCTCTAAAACAGAATTTTTTTGAGCTATGTTAATTTTATTTTTAGCAGTAACTGTAATAACATATTTTTCTCTAATATCTAAATGTATACATTTTTTCTTCTACACAGTTTCCATCAATGATCAAACATAAATAAATAAATTTTGGAAAAAGTGAAAGAAAATTAGTCTCACACCTTTGAAGGCTGGGCTTTCAAAAAAATTCCCTTGAAAATCTGATTATGGGAATGAAATAATAATAAAATGAAATTCTTCAAGCAATACTTGTAGTTTAAATTTATAAAAACACCTAGAAAACCATAAAAAATGGACTTGAACGAAAGTGAAAGCAAATTAGATCAAACCATTCAAACATAGACATTTGAATAATCACAAAAAAATATCCGATTAAGAAAGCTCAGCTGAACTTTACTCTTAGAATATGTCGAAATTGTGGTAATTTGGTGAGAAATATTTTCGCTCTTAAATATCTATTTTCATAAAAATTTCTTCATTTTGCTTTGGAGTTAAAATTGTGACAACGAAGTGATGCTGAGAAAGCACTTAAATTTTTAATTGTTGTTCTAAAATTTTCCTCTTAGTTTGATACATTGCATTATTTATTCTTCGTATTATTATTATTATTATTATTATTATTATTATTATTATTATTATTATTATTATTATTATTATTATATTCCAAACATTTATTTTAAGGACGCAGATAATATAAGTTAACTTCATTTTTTAACACTTTTACTCGTGATACGTTTGTCTCATAATTTATAAGCCGGTTGGATAAATAATAGAGTGTCACTTATACGATCCTTGAAATGAAAATTCATTGATGCTACTTTTAACGATAGAAGTCCGGACCTGAACACCAATACACATTATTTTCTCCAGGCATTCGTCAAATTCTTCAAAATAAATTGGGTCAATGTATTTTTAAAGAGCTTAAAGTATAATTACTACTATATATCCTTGACCGCTCAAAAATTCGTTGAAAAAAATTGAACCAATATTTTTTCAAAATCCGACTTTAACTTCCCATAGCATTTGTTTTAAAAATTGTATAATTTGAATAATGACATTTTCAACAAGCTTTATTTCAATAGACTGAGGCAAATATTTCAATTTTATAGCCTAACTTCGAAAAACGGAGAAATGACTTTTACAACTCTCCAATATTTGTTATTACCCTTTTCAAAGCAAAAATATAACTCATAATTCAGCTTACATTTATAAAAAAAAAATTGGTTTTTGGTGAGGAAAATCTGCAATAATTCCAAAAACACTTTTTTCCACAATTTTAACGCCAAACACACTACTGTATGCGGCACACAACATTGCCGTAGCAACAAAATACTACAATTGTTGTTTCCCCTGAAGGTGTGTGCGTGAGTACGACGAACATTGTGAGTGAGTGAATTTTGGTAAACAGCAACTACGGCGCGGCAATGGTTGCTAACAACATTGGACTGCCGCTACAACAACGCCACATACACACACACATGCACGCACACAGCTAGACAATAGCGGTGAGTGTGTGGCGTGGCATAAATGCATCAACAAAATACCTGTTTGTTGCCGACTGTGCGCGCGTGTATATGCGTATGTATGTGTGTGTGAATGGTTTGTTGACATTCTCGCTGAGCGCTCTCGAGAGCTAGCACAAGTTGAAGAAACGGCAGCAAACAGCAAGCGCAGCTAGTCAACTTACTACTGAGAGCATTAAAATTTAAGAAACAACGGACCAGGTGGCGCTGGCGCTGACGGGCTGCAAAGTGTATGAGTGAGCGCTTCGTGAGCGTAGCATGTGTGAAGACTGAATGAGAGACAACAGCACAGCAAAGCAGTGCGCAGACCAAGAGTCGCAGCAAGAACAACACAACCACTTTATGTGGACCCCCACTTGCGTTAGTGTTGGACGCTCCAGTTCGCCTATCAGGTGAAATGGCTGTATGGTGTCGTGGAGATCTTGGTGTTGGTGCGCGGAGAGTGTATTGTGTATGGTGTATGGACAGCGCTTTGTTGGTGTTAGTGCTGGTGGTGGCCGTTGTGTTGAAGATTCTGTGTACAACAGGATGACTTGGAGTGCAAGTCGCATCCGAAATACATGCTTGTTTGTGTGTGTGTGGTGGACTGTTGAAGGAGCGCTCGCAGCGTGAGGGTATTTCATTAACAACAACAACAAGTACAACAACAACAGGGACAACAAAATTAATAAGAGGACAACAATAAGCCAGCGAACTCTAATAAGAGGAACACAAAGTGGAGACGTCTACTTGCAGCCAGCAGCAGCAGCGCCAAGCCAAGCCAACAACAACAAGACAACATTTTAAGGATGCTCATTGCAGTCGGCAGCATGCAGCGAGCAGTCGCACAAGACGAAGATGGTGGAAAGGAAAAATCGTTGGAAAAACAGTAAGCGCAACAAAAGAGAATCGAAAATTCGTTGGCGAGCATTTAAAGCGCAACAACGCAACGCTGGCTTGCTTGCCACAAATATTGACCGTTGCAACGCATTTTGTTGCACATTTCGGCACGGCAACTTAAAGAATTCGTGCATGTTGCATATTTATTTTTATATGCACATTGTTGTTGTTTATTAGTTTTATGCTGATAATTTTTAGTTATTATTTTCTATATGCTAGACTTACTTGCATTGATTGTATGTGGTTTTTAGTTGAGTTGAGTGAGAAACTTACCTGAAAATAGAAGAAGAGGAAAGATTTTTAATAAATAATTGATAAAAAATTGTTTTTTGGAAGAATTTGAAGATAATTTTATAAATTTTTATATACGTTGGCTCAAGAATATATAGAAAATATATATTTCTTTCAAAATCTTTTCAAAGAATAGATTTTATAGTAAAATAATTTTATGAAAATAATATATACAGTTATGAACAGAAAAATAGCACACTTTAAAAATGAGTTATTCAAATAAATTTTCAGTTTTATCAAGTAAATAAATCCTATCAATAAAATATGGATATAAATAAATAATTTTTTATTTTCACTTTGAGATGACCTTGCGAAAAAGAAAAAACTATAACAATAAAATAAAATAAAAAAAATAATAACAAATGTAAGAATAAGTTGAAATTTAGTGTTTTACCCCAAAACTGGTGATAAGGGCCAATTTTGCAAATCAAAAAAAAAAAAAAAAAAAAAAAAAAAAAAAAAAAAAAAAAACAGTGCTGTACAAATTATTTTAAGATAATAAGAGTTTATTTATTTATATTTCAGAACTAAATTGCAAAATTTTTGAGGAAAAATTAAATATTTTTCGAGTTACACGCGATCTCCAGCGGAGCTAGAAAGCAGTTCTCCATGGTTGAAGTGTTATCGGCCTTCTCCGTGGATGCAAAAATCAAGAAAAGTGGTCTCCTAGAAGATATTGTCCTTATTAATGAGCCAGAGTCGAAAAAGCACCAAAACAAATATTGGCGAAAAGCAGGAATTTGCTTTTAAGCTGAGTTTTTGAGCTTTGCATAAGATTTTGGTCGTTTTTGGTACGCAAAAAATCGATTTTCGATCAGATAAAAAGCTGGTAGGTCACTAAATGGAGAAATGTTTATAGAACTTGCAGAAAATTGCGATAGTTAACGGATCTTCGAGAAACTACTCAAGAAAATTAATAAAGTGAACTGAGCGACTACAACTTAACAGTCTGCAACTCAAAAAATATTTGAGATATCTATATCCAATTTTAGTGTAGACTTTCTTAAGCAATGCACTATTGTTACATCTCAAAATATTTGTAATTAATTTTCAGTTCAAATCCATAAATTTAGAGAAAAAATGTGAAAACAAAAGGTAAGCAAATTTGTTAAAAAAATATATATATATTAAATAAAAAAAAAGGAAATTAAAAGGTTAGCAAATTTATTAAAAAACAAATAAATGAAATTTAGCTTCTCTTGACCCCCTAAAAGTACTTTTTTCTCTCAAAATAACACGCCAGCTGCTTACTTTCTAAGCTCATGCACACATACTTATCTACACCAATAACTGCACATTTTGCTCGCTAGTCATTGCATACATGGAAAAAAATCAATACTTTCTTATAAACAAAAACAAAAGAGGCAAAAAAAAAGGAAAATGAGCGCAAATAATATTTAATTATAAGAAGTAAAAATAAAAGCACATATAATGGCTGGTGGCAGAAAATTACGAAATTTACGTTGTTGCTATTTACGGCGCAGCGAGCTTCATTTTAAATTACAGATATTTATTTTTTCGTTTTTCTTTTGCGCTCATTTTCTGCTACCAACATTGTCCGGCCCCACCCACAAAAGGCGCGCATATTAAGCGTGCAGTCGCAGCAATATTGGTTGGCAACGCAGTCCTCCTCGTCATCGCCGTCGCCGTCGTCGTCGTCGTGAGCGCTGCCAACGTCGCTGCATCATTACGAATTTTCAATTTTGTTTTATTATTATTTTGCTTATTTACTTTTATTGCTATTATTCTGTCCTCATTCCACCATTGCTTGTGCGCATTCTCATAACTTTGTATGGTTGGCTGGTAGACTTGCTTGTTGTTATTGCTGCTGTTGTCACCCACACGCTTCTTCACCACCTTCTACGGTTGTGCGCTGATAATGTCTTCGCTTGTGGAGCGCTCGATTGGTTTTAATGTTTATTTTGAATTATTTTTTTGTTATTTTTAAGTTTTTGTTGAACTTTCATGTGGAATTAATTTTTTATTTATGATTTGCTGAATTAGAAGAAAATTGTTTGTTCTGGCATATTTGTTTCAGTTACGATTTTTATTTTTGATTGTTATTATTTTTTATTTGATGTAATTTATTTTCAGGTTTAATGAATTAAATTTTCATTAATCAAACTTTTAATTTATTTATATTTTATTATTTTTTAATTATCTTTTACTGTATTTTATTTTAATTTGTTTTATTTAATTTAGTTTAATTTTTTATTTTATTTAGATTTAATTAATAAGTTTTATTTAATTTATTTAAAATTTTAATAAATTCAATTTTTATAATATTATTTCAATTCGTTTAATTTTTTATTCTATTTAATTTAATTAATTTTAATCAGTACTTTTTTATTTAGTTCATTTTATTGGATTTTACTTATTTAACTTAAATTTAATCAATCGGAATTTAATTTAATTTAAATTACTGGAATTAATTAATTCAATTAAATATAAATTTTTAATTTTTTATTTTATTATGATTTAATTTATTTTATCTTGTTCTTTAATATTTTATTTTGTTTTAACTAAATTTTTTAGTAATTTAATTAATTAAATTTACTTTTGGTTTTAATATTAATTCAATTTATTTTATTTAATTTTAGTTATAATTGATATTATATTACTTTTCATTAATTAAATAAAATTTTGTTTTATTTTTATTTGATTATTTTTAATTTATAATAAATACTTAATTTTTTATCTAATTTTAGTTTTAAGTTTAACTTTAATTTTAATTGTAATTTTAATTCCAATCAAATTAAACTATCGAAATTAATATATATATTTTTTCTAAAACATTAGTTTTATTTTGATTTAATTTATTCGATTATTTTTAATTTTTACTAATTATTTCAATTTTATATTAATTTTTCCTTTTAATTTAAACTTAAGTTTTATTTTTTACTTTAATTTTAATTTTAAATTTGGTATTATTCTTATTTTTAAATTTTTATTTTTAGTGCTAATTTTATTTTTAGTTTCACTTTTAATTTCAATTTCAATTTGAATTAATTTTTGGTTTTCTTCTAAATTTAATTTTAATTAAATTTTATTTTTAATTTTAATTTTAGTTTTGATTTTATTTTTTAGTTTAATTTAACTTTAATTTCAATTTTATTTCTTAATTCTAATTTTAATTGTAACTTTAATTTTAATTTTGATTTAATTTTTATTTTTATTTTTGTTGTTAATTTAGCTTTAGTTTTAGTTTTAATTCTATTTTTAGTTTTACTTCTAATTTCAATTTTAATTTTGATGTGTTTCTAATTTTTTCAAATTGTAGCTTTAATTTTACTTTTTATTTTAATTTTAATTTAATTTAATTTCAATTTTGATATTATTTAATTTAATTTTAAATTTAGATTTAATTTTAATTTTAATTTTAGATTTAATTGCAATTTTAATTTTAATTTTGACATTAATTTTAATTTTTAATTTAATTTTAATTTTAGTTTTTATTTTAATTTAATTTTTATTTTAATTTAATTTAATTTTAATTTGATTTTAATTTTAATTTCAATTTAATTTAATTTTTAATAGCAATTCTAATTCAAATTTTACTTTTAATTTAAATTTTAATTTACCTTAAAATTTTTCTTTGTCCTTTTTAGCATTAATTAACATTGCTTCTGTCGCTCCTTTAATAATTGTTTATTTTTTTTCTTTGCTGTTCAAATTCCATTTCTCTTTTCATATTTTCCTTGCAACTTTGTTATTTTTGTTTTTGTTATTGGTATTGGTAAATTTAAAATATTTTGCAGTATGTTTTTACGTTGCTGCAAGCATTTACCAAGACAATTCCACAGACTGTTTATCTACCCTCCCTTTTTATTTCTCTTCCTTTCGCATATTCCTTTTTGTTTTTGTTCCATTCAACTGGCGAACACCACCCACCATCGACCTCTTTTTTCTACAAAATATTTTGATTCGAATCTAGCCGGCTTTTCGACACACATACGAGCATATACTCGTGTAGTAAAGACCCGGCAGAAATTTTTTTGATAAATTTGTGACATTGAAAGAGAATATAAATATTTTTCGATTTTAAAATGTCTTTGTTTTGGAGTATGAACCTATATTGTATGTACTCATTCTTTTTTAGTTAAGAAATATGTTGTTTAATAAGCTGTATAGATGTTTTTTCTTTTATTTGTAAAAAAATCAAGTTTTACTTTTTAGGCATATTATGTTTATTGGAAGGTTGAAAAATGTTTCTCAAAATTAAAAAAAAAAGATTCCCTTAGATTCAAGAAAATCTCCTTGCAGGGTCTCCTCCACAGTTAAGTATTGTGCCATTATATTATTTTCGTAGTCAAGTCGCAGCGCAGTCTTCAATTTGTTGGTGGAATACTGACAAAGCAAAAACAATACCAATAATAATAATAATAATAGCAACAAAAACAAAAGCCAGCACATCAGGCGTTGCCAATAATAATGACAAAAACAAAACAGAAACGAGTTAAAAAAATGCAGATACACATGTGTATGTGTGGATACGAGCAACTACAATAAAAACTTCAAGCAGCAGTAAGCAAGCGCTGGCAAACCTTGGGGTCATTATTCTCTTCGCCGTGGCAGCAACTGCAAACACACACAAAAACACACAAAGGCACACACTCATACATCAGCAACGCCTCCACCACCAGCACACACACACTCCACCACCTTCAACCCCACCACACAGTCGCTTTTCGTCGACGAAAGCGAAGACTTCGTCGCTGGCTCGCGCAACGCAATTGGCCTCCACATTTGCGTTCTTGGAATAATGAACATAAGACGCGGGGGGAGTGAACGCGCGCGCGCGCAAAAACCCAACGCCAGTGACGAAGCTCCTCGCCACGCCACGCCACGCCACCACCCCACCGACTCTCGCCAAACAATGTAATAAAATTCAATTATTCTGCTATGCGCCTCGCACGTTCTTTCGCCTTTTATACGCTGGTGGCGCACGCACGCGTCCCCCCCCTACACACTCACTCTCTCTCGCGGTCGCCTACAATTTGCCGTGACCAAGAGCTAATGCGTTTTGCTGGGGGCGACAGCGCGCGAAAAGGGCGGCAGGCAAGCAATCGATGGCGAATGTGCAGCAAAAGAGAATGTGTGCGTTGTTGTGTTGGTTGGTGCTTAGCGGGCGACGGTGTTGCATTGCGGCGGCATTTGCCTTGCACTTTCTTGGCATTGCTTGGCGCGGCGCGCGGCTGCTTATTCTTCCGCTCGCTGTCGCTTGCAATTTCGGCGTCGCCCTCACACAGCAACGCTAAGAATAATAACTGCGGCATCAAATTAGCAACAACAAATGCTAACATCGCTGGCTGTCAGCGACTGCAGCGGCGGTTGCAAAGGCGGCGGCCGTCGCTTAAGTTGATTCTGGCTGCAGGCGTGTGCTCTTGCTGTACGCTTTGTGCTTGTGCCTCTCACTTTTTGCAATGCCGCAGCGCTTGCTTGTGTGCTTGTTATTTATGAATTCGCTGTGTTTTTGTTTAATTTCGCTATCCTAACCCCCACAGTGTTTTCGCTATTTTGCCCATTGTTTTAGCTACTTGCTCTTTTTCACTTTTTCCACTTAAATATTTTGCGCCTTGGCAGAGCTAACCAACGCCTCCTTCGCTACTCCTATACTTAGTCTACTCTTTTTTAAAACGCTACACAGTGACACTGTTTATAGAATTTTTGTATAATAATGTTTTTCGGGTTTGAATGCAATTTCAATATTTCAAGTGATATATATTTTCTTGAATTTTTAGGCTACATGTATATATGTGAGGATCATGAGTATATTTCGGAAGAGAATTTTTCTCATATTTCTCAGAAAGAGTGCTCAAATAATATTGACTTGTAATGCTACATCTGAAAACAGTTCGTTTGTTGATGTTGGAGTGGCCGAAAGAATTTCTGAAGTACGTTCCAACAATAATGCGGAGTTGACGGCCCTTGTCCGGATTAAAATCCGAGTCCGCTCTGGTGACGTAGAGCCGAATGTCTTGGTTGCTTCGATCTGACTGTTTTATTTTCATCAAGAGGTCTGATTTTTGAAAAATTTCAATATATGCCATGTTAAGGCTATAATACAGCTCAATGCAATCAAAAATTATTAAAAAAGAACATATCTACATATTTATGTATAGCAATTTGAAACAATACTAATTCCCTTCTTAAGGAGAAAAGTGTGTTAGATGGTTGAAAAATCGATATCATATATAATGAGCTATACTATAGAAAAATGTAATCTCAAAATGCCAATGATTCAATTTTCGGACCTTCAAGCCCCGAGCGATAGATTTTTGCAGACACATTGGTTTCAAAGCGACTTTTTTGAACACAGGCAAGTTCAAAATAGTGGTTTTTTGTTTTTTTTTTTCAGTGTCTTTTTGCATAGCATTTCGGGCTCCATGAACCTCAGATTATATGATCAAAATTTAACATAATTTTTTCTTTGCAATAAAAGTTTAAGAAAACAAAAGAGAAAAGCTATTGGGATTGACCCCTCTAAAAAAATGAGTCAATATTCCATAAGATAAAATAATGTAAAAAGATACAATATTCCATTTTTTTATAGCTAATGTTCATAAGAGAATAGAGAAATTCAAACAATAATTGAAAATCCCAACCTCGTAAGATTTCGGAAGAAAATTACAGCTTTCAGAATATACTCAAACTTTAACCTGAAATTTAACCTGATATATGGCGTCCTCAATATTTCCAGGATTTTCAGATAAAATCTTCATAAAATCATAGTAAAATATATATTTAAATATAGATATAAAATATGCTTAAAGTAAACAAAATTGTAAATTTCGAAAATCATTGAGAAAATACTGTCCTAAACATATTGCTGATCTTAACCCAAATCACTCAGAGTTTTTCTTTTCAATTTTTTTTAACCGATATCTATTTTTTATAATTTTTTGGAATGAAATTTTACAAGAATATTGAAAAAATATTTAATAAATAATTGAGCATTTATTTATCAACGAAAATACGAATCCAACAACCTGCCCTTACAACCCATTGTGCTGGACGCTCAAATTTCCTTCAACATGAACTTGCACTCTCTCGATACGTCGCCGCTTTGCGCTCTTCCCTGACTGACAACAAAAGCAAATAGAACCGAAGTCCCGACCATCTTATGCAAGATGAAGTGCAAAAACGCAAGAAGAATGCAAAAGGAAATGCACAGAAGAGAGCAGCGCGCTTATCTCCACCGACGGCAATTGCAAAGGGCAATACACGCAGATAGTGCACGAGCATGTAAATGTGTGTTTCTGTGTGTGTATGAGCGCGCAGCTTTCATGCAGAGCTGGCTGTTTTTATGCAGCAGAAACTATAGTCGGCACTCGAAGTAAACTGAATATACGCGCATGTGGCTGTGTGCGTGAGTTTCATCGTTTTCTGTCTCACGAAATGTGTAAGCTCCAAATTGCTCTCACATTTCGTATAAACGGATGTATGGGTGTTTGTATGACTCAAGAGAGCGGCACCACAAAATGTTGGGGCTAAATTTGCAGGCGTCAGCTCCTGCTTCACACCAACACACTGGCATGTGAGCCCCCCTTATACATATGTATTTTGTCTGTGTGTGCGTATTTGTTGTTTTGCTGCTGCATAGAGGCGAAATGGAAATTGCGATAAAACAACAAAAACGCAGCGACAACAACGACAGCCAGCGCACCGGTAGCAGTAGAGGTAGTTGTAGCTAGAGCAACAGCAACAGCAACAGCAATGGCAACGGCACAAGCAGCGGAAACGGAATGTTGGTGGCAATAATTTTTAATATGTAATTTTCAAATAAATTTACATAAAATAATCATTCTGAAATTGTAACAGCAAATGAAGCGAAAAGCAAACATTTTTTCCTGCACTCTCGCATATATTTAGCACACGCCGAGGCAATATACAATTTTTCTAAATGGTTGCTCTGTTAATTTTGTATGATTTTTAGTTTGTGTGTGCGGGGATTCATGGTGTGCGATGCTTTAGTATTGCTATAAAAATTTAAGGCCTTGCCACTTGGAGCTTAGTTGCAGTTTAGGTGCAAGAAAGTAATTGATTTGGGCATGAGATATGAAGGTACGTGGGCCCCAATGGCTTTTAGAGCAACATAACATAAATATAACAATTTTCGAGACTTTTTTTATTTGTTTAGGGTTTTTGTGTGCCTATTCTAACATAATTTTTTCCTGAAAAGCAACCTTCTTTGAGATACTAGACTCCATCTATCTATCTATCTTGATCTTTAACTGAAATTAGTTCTTTAGAGAACTTTTTTAAGTTCTTTAGAGAACTTGAAATATTTTCGAATTTTTTAAGAGTAAATGTAAGCATTTTTCCCTTTTTTCTTTCCAAAATAAACGCTTTTTAATTCGCTAAATTTTCGAAAAATTCAATTAAGGCTCAGATTAAATTCTTTTTTCAATTGGCTAGTCCATACTTTAGCTGTTAATGGTGTTTAATTCGAGTTATTGAGATATTTTCAGATATATGAACTAGAGTTTAGGTCTTTCGTATTTAAAATTAAACACCAAAATTATGAAATTCTTTATTCCTGTGAAAGTACATTTGACATATTTATGGAACTCGATTTCGTTTGCATGGCCACCACAAGTACGCTTGTAGAAGTCTAGATGCTGAACTCAATTTTCGCATACTTTGGCCGATTTCAAGTTCGATATTCGTACGAAGTTCCTCACTCGTTAATAGCTTGTTGGTATACACGATACACTTGACGTAGCCCCACAAGAAATAATCTAACGGCATCAAATCGCATGACCGATTGGACTATTTCGTGACATAACACGTTCACCAAACTTGGTTTTCAATAAATCGCTTGTCCCCATTGTCCAAGTCCATCCAATTTGGGACAAAAATATTTGGTTATCACTAAGCGGTAGCGATTCCCATTCACAGTAATGTGCCGATCTTGCGGCCCAAACCGTATTTTTTCGGGATACAATGATGACAGTTGGAGTATGTGTGGATTGCTGCCTGACAAATAACGCATATTTTGCTTATTGACGAAGCCATTCAGCCAGAAATAAGCCTAATTGTTGGAGATGATTTTTCGATGAAAATTCAGATCATTTTCAAGTTGTCCAATTCATGAATTAAACGAGAATTCTGGTGATCAAGCGGCTTCAGTTCTTGCGTTAATTTGATCTTGTAAGAATGTAGGTCAAGATCATTTGAAAACTGCGAATTTCAGTAGTAAATTTTAATACCTTGTGGTTGTTGATCGATGGCGTCGTATGCTGTCCCTATTGGTCTACTTTTGTAACGTGACTAAAAACCATCTAGTTTAGAGAGGCCTGGATTTCGAATGATTTGATACTTGATAAAAAAATATAACTTTTAGTATACTTTTTTTATTTATTTATAAACATTGCAAAAAATATATATTGATTTCATTAAGTTATAAGTTGTTTCGATTTTTTCTAGCATAATGTTGGATCCTTCTTAATAAAAATAGAAATGAAAAATACAGACTTTTTGTTAGTGCCTGTCTTAAAAGGATATATAAAGACAATTTATACCAAAATTAAAGTTAAAGAATTGGCTTTGCAAAAGTGGTACTTTGAAAAATTTAGGTTAAGGCTAAGCCAACTAGCCAAGTTGTCACGACACTAAATTGGGTGTAACTTATAGAATAATTCAGAGTTTGAAAGAAACTTTTTTTCAGTGCATATTCAAAGTATTGAAATTTGAAATAAATATAATATATAATAATAAATAAATATAATAAAATAAATAAATATAATATTTTTTTTTTAATAAGCGAAGATTTTTTCAGAAGTCTTAATATCTTATCGCTTTTTACAAAAAAAAAAAAAATCTAAAAAAAATTTAAAAATTCTGAAATTTGCAAAATAATAAAAATAATCGCTTAAGTAAACTTTTAGTGGTACATTCTCAAATAAAATTAAATTTTCTCCATTAAACAAAAATTTATTGAAGATATTTAAAGTATCGAAATTGAAAATAAAGAATATTTTTATTATTTTGAAATTTTCAGAACTTTTTAATTTTTTTTAGATTGTTTTTTTTTTTTTTTTGTAAAAAGCGATATGCTAAGGGTTAAGCAAATTTTTAGTGGTGCATTATCCAAAAGAAAAACACAAATAAAAACAAAAAAAAAGTATTCAAGATGTTCCTAAGCATTGGAAAAATATAAATTATAAAACAGCAAGCAATATACGCAAGCCTTCATAAAATATAATAATTATAAAAATTGACTTACAAGAAGAAAAATAATTTAGATTTAAATAACAGCTTGAAGGACTTTTACTTAGCGATCTTTGTCTTTAGCATTAATCAAAACTTGTTAAATATATCTATGTATGTAGTGCTGTATTGTCTTCTACGCCATTGTGCAAATACAGAACGACATCAGTTAAGAGTCGACAACTGATTTTTGCTGCTGTCAGAAATGTCAAAACCCAGAGATCCTGCTTCAACAGTATGAAGCAAGACTTGGACAGGCGCAGTCACAACAGCAGCGAAGTTACACAAGCGCGCTTAATGAGTCGCTGTGACTTAGTGTGCACAAATATACATACAAAAAGATGTACTATATACATACATATATGTAAATATGTACTATATATATGTATATCTAAAAGCCTTAGAAGCACGCACCACAGCATCTCTCACCTACATTCCACTGCATGCTGTGTCTGTGGGATTCTTGCGTTCATTTCATTTTTCGTGTGTCCATCGCTTAAAGCGATTTCGTAAATTACATTTCCGGCAATAAATTTGCATACCTCTGGCATCTTTCTAAATTGCTATCGTTTGTAACATGCGCCGCCACCAACACCGACACCACAACCAGCAGTATAGCCGCCGCCACCAAACGCCCGAGTCTCAACCTAACTCACACTCGGTCTGCGGCATGCCACGAAGCAGTGGAAATATATGCGAGTATACGATATTGTTTGCCTTCAAGCGCCCTTCATGTCATTCTAATGTGCGACGCACATACATTTACACACACACAGGCACTCAGCAGCGGCCTGCCTACCCACCTACTCGATTCGTGGTGCCCTTTTGCCCTTCTTCCGGTCTTCTTCGCAGAGTATATGGTTGCTGTTGTTGTTGTTTTTATTGGTTTGAAGATGCGCTCGCTCGCTCGCTGGCTTGCTTTATTGTTATTATTGTTCTGCGCAATTTCTTTGTTATCGCCAATGTGCGCGGTACTGCTTTTGTTGCTGTTGTTGTTTTGATTTCGTAAGCATATTTCTTATGCACAACAACGCACAAAGTTGGCTTCGGACCTCCCTCTCTCCCATTGCACTACCACACCTCACTGACCGACCGCAGCAGCAGCAGCCGACGTGCAACTACACGCCCCACCACCAGGACCGCAACAGCAATTTCACTATCCACCTTCTCTCACCTATACCTAGATATCTTGCCTATCGGAGCTCGCGCCTAGCAGCAGCACCAAGCCCTTGCCACAACTGTAAAGCGAAATGTGTGGGAGTGTGGGTGTAGGCGCTCGCCTAAGAAAACGAAATTCGACCTAAAATTTCTTTGGTTTTGTTCGCGTTGCTCCCATTCAAGCACTTAGTATGCCATCTTCGGCTGAAAGCTCGAATTATGCATTACACGAAAATATATGCAGATATTTGAATGAGTGTGTGTGTGTGCGTCGCGTTTGTTTAGTGGGCACATTTTTTCCAATTTACGTAATAATGCGAAACTTTTTCCCCATTTTAGATCATATTTTCTGATATGAGCCAAGGCAAAGTGTTTAAGGAAATAATTTTTGTTTGAAATTTCAAAAGTTGTGCGGAAGTGATAAAGTAACGCAAAAGCTGCAAGTAAGTCAGCGTGCGCCACGAAGTAAGGTGGGAGTGTGAGTGTGTGCAAAATGTGAATTCATTGGTGTTTAAGCTTTAAATTGTTTGAAATAATTGCGCATTTATGCGAAATTGTAGTTGCAAAACAAACTCGGGTTTGTGGTCAAGGCGTGCTAAGGACCTCCGAATTTATATTAATATATTTATATATACTCGTATATTTATTGCTAAACTCTTGAAAGAGGGGTTTGTCATCATAAACACATAAACACGTGAAATATGGTGTTAAGGCGGAGTTAATTGTAAATTTTTAGATATTTTCAGATTTTTCGTATAACATGTTAAACACCAAAATCATCAATAAACTCGAGTTTAAGGCGGCATTAAGCAATTTAACAAATTATCATTGAATCCCATAATAAAACCACCAAAATTATCAATAAACACCAGTTTTATTACCAATAAACACTAGTTTTAGGAATAACTCGGAAATTAAAAAAATATCGATAAACACGAGTTTATGGGGTAGGTGAAAATTTTGATAATTTTCAATAAATTTTATATAAAACGCAACGAGGAAATTACTAAATTATGTGTAAACTCGAGTTTACGAAAAAATGCGGAAGTTACTATAATTTTTAATAAACTCGAGTTTATGGGGATTTTACAAAACATTACTTAACAGAATTTTGTTAGTTAACGTGAAATTATAAATAAACTCGTGTTGAAGGCTTTACGCGAAAAACTAAATTTTTAATAAACTCGAGTTTATGTATAACGTAATGTGGAAACTAAATAAATAGCAATTAACTCGAGTTTAAGTTTATGAAATTAAATTAAAAGAGTTATAAATAAACCCGAGTTTAAGGCTTAACGAGAAAAAGGAAAATTATTAATAAACTCGAGTTTATGCGTAATGGGAAAATTAAAAATAATTAAACTCGAGTTTAAAGTTTGCATTGTAATTAAATTGCAAGTGTTATAAATAAACTCGAGTTTAGGGCTTAACGATAGAAACGAAAATCATTAATAAACTCGAGTTTAAGACGTAATGTGGAAATTAAAAAAAAAAATGAATTAACTCTAGTTTAAATTTTGAAATAAACTCGGGTTTAAGGAAAAAAAAAAAGTACATCAATTTAAAGTCTGCGTAGAAGTTAAATTCAAAGAGTTAGAAATAAACTCGGGTTTAAAGCTTAACTAGAAATCCAAAAATTATAAGTAAACTCGAGTTTATTTTTAAAATTTATTTATTGCTATTTTAGACCAGGGTTAATATTCAAAAAAGAAAAAAAAATTAAGAGCTGAAAAGGACTTATCTTTACTTGCGACAAAACTAACCTCAAAATTATGGTGAATTAAAATTTTGGGGTTTTCATTTCCATTTTTTAGAGAATTTTTTATTCTTTCCCAAGGTTTTTGGTAAACTCTTCTTTTTATGTCTAAATACATTAAGATATTTATATTTTTACCATATTAAGACCTAAATCGAAAAAGCTCCATATTTTCAATAGAAAATTTTCACGGCTAAAATAAATTTTTTAATTCGGTGAACTTTAAAGCAAAATTGGTTCCCCTTCAAACTGCCATAAGTCACGTTATTAGTCATTAATTTAGTTGCAATTAGTTAATTGTTTAGAAAATTGAGTGTCAATTAAGACTTCATATTCAATTAAGTCAAATCGAGTGCCAGCTTTCAATATTTAACAGTTCAGTTAATTTCCGAACTTAATTTTTTAACTTTGATTACACTTGAGGGCGAACTGATTGCTCGAAAATTTGTTTAAAATTATTAAGGTTAATTGAAATAATTGAAATTTGTATATATTAAAGAGTAAGTGCTCATATTGTTAATATTAGCGAGTAAGTACACATATTGTATAATACTGCGTATGGAATCCTTTTTGGGATTTTTTCTTCTTCACTAATCTGAAGGAATACAAGAACCAGCAACATTTTATATAAGAGAACTAACGACCTATTATACGCATTTAAATTTTATTACAAAAATTGGCAAAATAAACTTGTGATTACAAGTTATAGGCATAAATACATAAGAATATACGCCGCCGTCTCGTTCTTAACCGAAAACCAGTTAAAGTATCTGTTAGATACCGAGTAAAGACAGCGCCATGTGAATTTTTATTTTCCTACAACCGACTAACTTTGTGACCTCAACTGGCAGCACAGTTTTCCAACTACCAACAAAAAAATAGCAACAAAAACAAAAAAGCCATCGCTTACACTTTCCCAGCTGCCAAATACCGCCAGTAAGCCAAATACCTGCAGGGATTTTCCCACGCAACAGTTAAAGCGAGCAACAAACAAATCGCATTTGTATGCGTTCTGCTGATGATGCCGGTGTCTGACTTTGCCACGCTATACCCATGCATAAGCGCGAGCGGGTGTGTGTGTGTGTCATTGCCGGCATGTTGTTGCACCAACAGGTTGCTGCATTTTACGAGTGTGTGACGCGTCGCGATGTTCAAATGATTTTTTATTACAACTGGGGATGCCGTGCCGTGCCATGCTTTGCACCATATAGTGCCACTATTGTTGATATGCGCTAGTTTTGCTGTTGCTGTTATTGTTGTTGCTGCTGCTGGTTGTTTCGACTGGCTGGCATATAAAAGCTATAAAAGCATAGCGCAGCATTTGGAAAAATATGGGTCGGCAAATAGGGCAAAGCAAGTTTTTTAGTGATGCAACACGCACGAGCAAGCAGACAAATCTACGCGTGACTGTGTGTGTGTGTGTGGCATGTGAGAGTGTGTTGCATATCAAAATTTGCCAACCAAATGCATTGGAATATTTAAACCGTTCGTTACGTGGTGACTGTGGCAGGGTGTTGCTGCTGCGATTACACATACAATTGTATACTTGTATGTTGCAACATACGTGGCAGCAAACAGGAGCGCATGACGTGCAACGCACATACATGCATTCTACAGCTACAAAAGCGCGATTGCAATCGTGTGGCATAAATTCAAATACCGTAAAAATAAATTTGCCACATTTTGCATGCATATGTGTGTGTGTGCGTGTGTATGTGTTGCAAGTGAAAACAAAAGTCAAAACACCGAATTTCAATTTTTGCAACAAACACCACCAATCAACTGTGCGGCTGCTAAGTGGCAATGTTGCAACAAGCGTGGTGCTGGGGTTGCATGCAACACATGCAAGGCAAAGTTTTTTTCCACACATGCTGCTACATTGTGCCAATGACCACGGCTGGTGGTCCGGCTGTGTTGACTAAAAGCTTTATTTTGGCGAGGGTTGCACAGCTGCCCTATGTGCCACACACACACACTTGCAACAAAACAATGTGGCGAGTTTTTTTTTCGCATAGCGTCTGTGGCACGGATGCGGATGCGCGCTATAACATTGTCTGTGCCACACATGGCATGCCACCACACACACACACATGCCACAAGCACATGTGCGCATATATGTTGGCTGGCTGTTTGTCATATAGGCGCCGATAACAAATCAATTGCAATTGCAAACGAGTGACGGCATTGAATTGTTGCACTCTAGTGGCGGCGTGCATTCAAGTGCGGACTGTGCGTTCGCCATCGTATTTGACCTGATTTTCTGCGCGGCGCGTAGTTGAATGCAAACTTGCAACGTGTGTTGCAAGCAAAAAGTTTGCAAAAAATGCGCGAGTTGTAAAAACGTTGCATGTTGCAATGCCGCGGCTAAATCAGTTACTGTGTATATTTGAAAATGTAGACACGTCTGCGTTGGCTGGCTGCCTGGCAGCTCGTGGCGGTTTTCCACAGACGCGTCTGCGGCAAGTGGTGTTGCATTTGCGCGCTTCTGCCGCTGGCAGGCGAAAAGTGTGCCGCGCCGCCTTTGCACTAACGCCTGCTGCGGATTTCTTTTCCAGTTCTTTTTTTGTTTTTTTTTGCCTGCATTTGTGCTACATGTGTCTGGTTGCACGTTGGCGGTGACGGCTGCTGCTAACTTGCCGCACATACAAACAAACAGTCACGCTGCATGTCGCTGTGCGCGTGTTGTTTGTTAGCAACCGTTAGTTGGTTTTGTTGTTGTTATTTTTGTTGTTGTGGCAACATAAAACAGCACCCGTTCGTCAACAATGTCTACAGCGCGTTGTCATTGCCAATGCCACTGCCACCGGTGTTGGCGCGCGCCAAACAATTGTTGTTGGCTTTGTTGTTGTTGTTGCTGACGCCTGCATAAGTCCCTTGGCCTGGTTGGAGGCGTGTATTGCAGTCTGCTATTCCCACTTGCAACACAAAACTTTTACGCGCCTTGCTTTGGTTCTGTTATTGTAAAAGAAAACAACAACAACAGCAATGCTGCGTAAAACGCATTTTATGAATGAGTTGCACACATACACACTGCCACAAAGTTACATTTGCAAATAAACCCCAAATTGTATTTGCATTTATATGCGTGCGAGGCATACTTTAAGGCGCTGCCGATTTTCATTTCAATTGCCATTGTATCGCCGCAGCTGTGACCTTCAAATGCGAGCGCTTGTTGCCGACTTTTCAAGTTCAGAATGTCAACAAGCCGTTTAAGAATTTTCGTATACTCCCCTCACTCGTGTTGTTCTTGTTGTTCTGCTTGCCTTTTGCCGCCTTGTGGCCTTTGGCTGGCTTAAGTGGCCAGTTTTTTGTGCTTCGGCTGCTACTTGCTTGCTGCTTCTTTCTAATCAACCGACTCAATGCTGACGCTGGCGTTTTATTGTTGCTACAATTACCATTGTTAATGCGTTTACAGTTGCTGTTGTTGTTGTTGCTGTTGTAAATCATGCTTTGCTGCAATGCCAAGTCTGCTGCTGTCGTCTGGTGAAAAGTTTACTTTCATTGCTCGCTTGCTTGGAGCGCTGCAGGCGCGCCGGCAAGCAGGCAATCGCACTTAACATTCTCACTAGGGCATGCATGTATAACGGGAAATACTCAAACACACATATATACATACACCTTCGCACATAAATACCGTCTACACTACAAATAGTGCATGCAAAAGTATTTTTATCCAGAAAAAAGAGTTTATGTGAATTTTTTCAGTCTTGTCCGGATCTGTGGCACGTGCTGCCTTTCTAAATGCCTTCACTTGGTCTTTTTCCCTTTCATGTCGGCTTGTAGATTTCCTTTTACAGCTCTCCCGTGCTACATATCACAGTTGCCACTGCTTTTGCTGCTGCTGCTGCTGCTACTTGGCTGGCAATGTACAAGCATGCGCCCAACAACAATCGTTTGTCGCAGTCGCTCGATGCGGATGCCCCTTTGTGTGGCAAATGTTACTTTAGCTTGTTTTCCTCAGCACCACCGCCTGTCGCATTGCTGTTTGCTTGCCTCACCGCTCTCTGCCGGCCTCCTGCTGGCTGCCAGTGCCTTTCTCACCTTGTTCTACAATTTTTTCCAACGTCTCGTTTCACTTCATCGTGATTACGCAACTATTTTTATTTTCATTTTCATTTTGTTTTTGTTTTTGCCTTTTTCCTTTCTAGCTTGGCCCGGCATTAAGTGTTGCACCCGAAAAGGAAGTGTAGCTTGGAAAAAAAGTTAATGTCTGCATCGGTTTGCTGTGTTTCATCGAATTGTGGCAGGAAATCCCTGGCAAGCCGGTGTAATGAACCAACATATCTATATCTGTTTGTACGTATGTATGTGTCTATGACTTTGTGCTGTACAATTGCACAGCTGGGGTTGTGCAAGATTTGCGCAAAACCGTGAAAGGGTGAAAGTTATGCGAGAGGACGGAAGTGAAAAAAATGTTCCTTTGAAGGGCAAACAATTATTAAATGGATGGTCTAATGATTGACTTCCATCTCTGTTTCGCCATAAAGGAAACTGACTAGTGGCTGGTGAGTTTTTTGACCGGAAAGGTCAGTTCGTGATTGACGTCTGCTGGGTCGTGGATCATACGTTGAAATTATATCGTATTCTAGTCATTATTTTGTAGTAGCATTGAACTTGAAACATGCTATTAGATGCGGATATCAGAAGCATTGAGATCGCAGTTGAATTTTTTAGATAGAAAGTGTTAGCTTAAGCGGTATGAGAGCCATGTTGTTAGTCTATTATTTTATGCGGTAAATGTTTGGAAAATGGTAGCTACAGGTGAGCAATCTACACCACGTTGAAGCTGAGTACTGTGATGCTCTGTATGAATACTGTTTAGTATTGATTAAATCTCTCAACCGTTATCCAATCAGTAATGAAAGCATACATTGTCAACTCCAATGACTATACCTTTCCTTTCTCCCGGCTTGCCGTCTCTTTTCACGGTTTGACGATTTTAAATCCCTAATGATAATCGATTTTTTGAAACCTTCTGATTATTATTCATTATTCTATTTGAGAGACAGCGGAAAGTCGCATGTTTTACAGATCGAACTTATTATATAATTATCTTTCAAAATATTAGTCTAATGTAGGGTAAAATAGATTTTAGGTCCTGGTTGCAATTTTTTCCCCATCTGCAGTCTAAAGTATTCAAGGCCAAATGAAGTGCTTTTCTGGGCCTTTTCGGCACTTATTAGATAAGAAATTCATAATTTGGTGTCAGTTGTTTGTGGAAAGCTTTATGGTTTCGGAAATCGCCAGAGCAGTTTGATCGGTAGGATATCTGTACGAATTTGAGCACCTTCCTTGAAAGTCAAATAAATATTGAAATTTCATACTCATATCTCAACCTGTGACCTTACATCATTTGCGGTTGCTTTGATTGATCCTTATATCGGAGTTAGATTTGTTAAAGCAGATATGAGAACAACCAGACAAAGTAATAATCGAATGGGTTAAATTAGGTTAAACGATTAATCCAAAATGGTTTCCCACTGATCAACTGAGAACTCGTGTTCATAGTGATTCCTAAATACTACAAAGTATTGTTCCATCCCTGTAGAACTTCGTTGCCTTGGTGGCCATGAATAAATCAATTAAATTTTTGGTACTGCATTTTTATGTGAATCTGTGAGTTAATCCAAAATAATTTCCACTAGGACAACAAAGAAATCCAGTCCATAATTATCTCTAAATACGCCGAAGTATTAATACTTTGAAAATATCCTCAAAACTCGGCAAGCACTTGGGGTCTGCCGCAATATTCCTATTCTTTTAAGTAATTTGACAAGGGGCTAATGTTGATTCTGGTTTCTTCATTAGGTTCGCCAAAGTAAGACTATGGAAATTTTTTCATCTAAGACTTGAAAAGTCTAGACAATTGAATTAACTGGATCCATACAACTTTGACAGTTACCAATGACATGATTTTCAGCCCCCTCTATTGGACAATGCTCAGTAAGAATGCCTGCGATGCCGGCAAAATGAACTTTAGTTGTTTAGTCGAAGAGACCGAAACCCATATCGTCGTCTTCCTCGGACTCAGACTCCGACTCCTCCTTTTTTTCTTCCTTCTTTTAAGCAGCTGAGAGCATGAGATCTACCGAACGACCAGGTAAAGGCCAGAAGTATCTCACAGACCATGAGGAACTAGTTATTGACCAGCGCCTGCTAAGCTCATCCGAAGTCCCGTGCTCTAATATAAGAATAAGTCGTTTTAGTTTCAATACCAAGTAATGCCGCTCGAGTCTTTACACCTCAAAGCCTCTCAATAACACAATTTGAAGCATATTCGTCCACCTTTTTTTATTGAAATGTTGGTTTACTGAGTTATTATTATTGTTTTTTAGCTCCAATAAATAAAATGAGTGAAGACATTTCAAGAAGGTACTATAGCCAATTTTAGTGAGGACCAACTATCGGTTAATTAATTGGTTATTCAAGAACATTTCATGAAGATCTCATTCCTTTCTTCTCTTTTTCTAGTCAAGATTAAACCTAAAATGGGAATATTTTTATAACTTCAAATCATTTTTTTTTTGCTAAGAAAAACTAACGAAAGTCTTAAAAAGTGAAAGATAAGGTTCTTGAAAATCGTCAAGCAAGTGACAGAAAGACGTTCTTGCTCGGCTCGTCCCGATAAAGCTGAGTTTTTTTTAAAAAGAGTACCGTAAACATGTCTCTTTGGATATGCTTGATCGTGAGATTCCAATCCCATATTCATGGAAAGCATTAAAACTGCCGATGACACATGGATTTATGAGTTTTACTATAATACAAACAAGTCAACAATCATCGAAATGGGACCCGTTTTTAATCGATCGAAGAAATAAAATCAAATTCGCTGAAGAAGCTGATGACCCTCCGAAAAAGTGCTTATATAAAGTGTTTCGAGGACAGGAAAAACCATTGGCATAAGTGTACTACATCTGGCGGGGATTACTTTGAAGGCGACAAAATAAATGTGTATATATTTTGCATTTTATTTACAATTTCCGGCTACTTTTTGGTCACAGTGTATACATGTAATCGATTCAAAATACGATACATCTCAGCTAACAATTATCCATACTGTGAAAGTTAATTTTCCAACTTTCTTTTGATTCAAAAATTTTCATTCAAGAGTTTGCCAGAATCTGCCACGCACAATAGACGCCTAGGCCGTTGACTCATTTGCACGCAACTCGTAAACAAAACCCACACACGCATACTACATATATATGTACATAGGTACATCGGTACACCCACAATAGAAAATCCCGCTCATGCGAGTATGTACGCCATAATCGTTCAAGTTCAGTCAAGTTCAACTTTGTTTTCATTTCGCATTTTCCGCTTTGCCATTTTGCCTACAGCTCAGCTTTCCAGCAGCGTGCACAGAGAGCCTTGCACAAAAAACCAGGCAGTAATCGTTACCCAAAAATACACACACACGCACGCACGTCATAAATATAAATACGGCTGCAGACGTTATAAATAGCAACAAAAAACAATATGCGGCAAATAGCAAGAACAACAACAGCAATACTTGTGTGTGTATTAAACAATAAGGAAATGCTCGCATTGCTCCCATAATAGCAACAAAATGCACGCACCAGCATTTGGCAGACGCAAAAAGTTTGTCCTGTGGCAATGATTTGCCGAAAATATGAGTGGCAGCTCAGACGCACCCAAACCCGGAGCTGGTGCCCAAGCAACCCAAATCACAACACAAAGCGGCCAAGAAAAAGTCAAGTCAAGTTGAGGCAAGTGAATTGCTGCCATGCTTGAGTGTATTGTTGTTGTTGGCTGCTGGTTTCTGGGGTTACTTGTGCAGCTTTCGATTTTCGGTTTGCTGTTGTTGTTGCTGTTGATTTTGATGTTGACTGCGTCGTGCTAAATGCTCCCCAAGGAGCAGACGTGTTGAGCACGTGTTATATTTACTAATTTTAGATATTTTTCCTTTATTCCTAGTAAGCAGCTTATATATATTTTGAACTATTGTTGTTGTTATTTGTATAATCTTTCGTTTCTATTTTGATTTTGATATTTTGTGTTTTGGGGTTTCCCAATTTCGGCGTGCCAAGTGTGAATGTAAAATCGAAAATTTTATTTATGCTCAAAATATTTATTTGAATTGAAGAGTAATTGTATAGAAATAACTGTTAAATGTGTTTGTATTTGTTGTATGTGTTGTCTGGCTTGTCTATGACGAGACAATTGCCTGAAAGTTGCCAAAAATGAATGAATTTCAGTCGACGCAGTCGGTTTGGGCGGCTCGAAAATTTTTGCAGACATGCGATTTTCTGGCTTCGGTTTGCAGTTGTGTTTATTTATGTATTTATATGTGTATTATTATTACCTATACATGTGTATAATATTACCAATACATGTGTATATTATTACCTATACATATGCATATTATTATACACATGCATATTGGCTGGAGCTTTGCCTGCGCAACATCGTGCGGTTGCTTCGCCTGTGGGCTTTTAGGTTGCGTATTATTTTGACTTGTTCTTCTATTGCATATACGCTTTACTTTTGTGTGTTCCTTCGTTATGCTTTGTTCAGCATTTTGTGCGCCATCACTTGTACATTTCCGTTTCCGGTCAATTATGTCTACTTCCGTTACGAGAAAATGCTTTTGAATCAGTTGAAAATGCAGTGGCTTTTTGTTTTTGTGCTTCTTGTTAGCGGAGAGCTTGAGAAAGCAGGGAATAGATAATGTGTACTAGAAGTGTAAGTGAAGGTACTCGTATATATTCGTAGAAGTGAAGTTGTGCATATAAAATAAATTTTAACTTGTAGCTTTCGTCTCTAGTTAAGAAGAACAGCTAGTGAAAAATTGAAAAAAGAGTTGATTTTATAATATTTCGTACAGTTAAGGCCACTGACTCTGAAATTCGGTAGTAAAGTTTAATAATTTCGACTCATTGTTTGGTTGTATATTTTTCCAGAGAATTGTCAAAAGTGCGGGGAAAAATATGCCGTCGTTTGCTGTCTCTATCGGTCTACTTTTGTAGTATTGTAAACCCCTGTACTTTTAAAAATATCATAAATAAATTTTAATTCTAAATCTCTTCCCAAAATTACTGCAATAGTAAAGAATCTTTCTTTAACGTCTTCGATGATCCCCTCCAAAAATAACAAATATATATTATATAGCATTTCTTGCCGTTTAAGTAGACTAAAATATTTGGTCGAAAACCATGCGGCGTTGTTTTTTGTGTTCAATATTTTAATATTTGCTTAAGAAAGACCTCTATATTACTATTATTTAAAATACTACTATGAGCAAAGAAGAAATTCGGCGTGCACTACACATCGATAATTGAAGAAAATTGGCAACATAGCCTTGATTTTTGATTCGCTTTGACGTGGATTTTTCGGCTTCGGCTCTCCTTTGCCACCATTTTTTGGCACAGGTGCCACTGACAATCATACCAACCTAGAGAAAAATTATTTCGCCCGAACTTAGAATAAAAAAATCTTACTATTTTTTGCCCACAGTAGTATGGCTCATCTGACGCTATAACATTTTCCATATATTGAGCTATCTATTGCCAATTTCGCCGCAAAATTTCATTTTTGGTGATAAAACATGTTTAATAATCAGTATTTAGAATTGAAAACATAGCACACAATATAGAAAAACATGGTTTTTAAGGTTGAAAATTGTAAATCACTCTGAAATACGTAATATATGTATGAAAAGAGGCAGTTTTCTTTTTTCCATTGGGGGTGTTTTTACGTGGCAGGACCCAAATCCAGTGCACAATCCTGAGGAGGCTGTAACCGCGAAAGCGGTGTCAACGCCAATAAAAAAAAGACGTATGTGAAGATTAACAGACATTTAGTAATTCTTTTCGCTTTAGGATCTTCAAAGAGGTATGTAATTCGACCTTAGGTTCCAAATGGGATGTACAAAAAATTCTTATTTCAGATAGAGCTTGCCAGGAGGCAGATAAAAGTAAAATATTATTCACTAAAAATGTGCTTCGAAGCATTTATAATTTAGCTTGTTCTTCAAAAGTAAGAGTTTTTTGTATACAATTCGTGACTTTTTCGTGAAAAAGACTAAAAAAGTTAGGTTCTGACAAATCTTAAAAAAACAAAATATGTTATATCTAATATTAAAATATCGAATTTATGTGGTATTGCCAATGTAAATCTACATTTTACTGCTAACGGTATCACTTTAAGCTCGTGCAACCTCGTAAAGCAGCGTTATTAATACACCCAAAAGTGTTTCACAAGTTCAATAAATGTATTTTCAAGGTGCCAACTTGATTTTGACAGATTTTAGATGAGAACTGAAAATTTCGCTGCAATGGTTTTATAATTCTCAACCAGTTTAAGACATTTTAAGTGAATGCTATTTGTAACTAAAAAGTTCGTTGCAATGATTTTCTAATTCTCAACCAGTTTAAAGCATTTCAAGCAAATGCTATTTGTACAAATCAATTAGATCAGTGCAGTTTTTGCTCAAACCAGGCAAGTCCTTATGAAACTATGAAAAATAAGCAGCTTGTAACACAAAGAACAGTTATATAATATTTATATGAATTCAAAATCTCATATACTTAAATAAAGATAGACTTAAGTTCGCTCTCTCTAGCTAAGAATATCGCGAGATCGAAAAATTGAAAACTGAATTCCTTTATCGCTATGCTTAAAGTAGATAAATGTATCCCTATAGATAACTGCTAATTAAGCCTAATGTGAAGTTGAAATCAACCTTCAACTTTTGTGCAACGTTGTTCTTGGGGGCCAAGTTAATTGTCATCTTTTGTACTTAAGCATCTTTGCACTTTACAAATGTCTATAATTATCGCAGTGACCACAAAACAACAACAAAAAGCCACAAGCACGCAGCATACATATGCATAAATATATCTGTAGCAGGCAACAAAAGTGCTCATTGTAATTTTAGACCGAACGACTAAGCCGGGACTTTGCCAGTAATATAATCCTTAAATCGTCTTTTTGCGTATTTCGACGTCGAGCATTTCGCTGTGTGTGTATAAGTCATATGTGTGTGTAGTAGTATTTTGTTGCTGCTGCTATTTCGGGTGTGCATTCGTAGACGCTAACAACCCAAACGACAGTGTCAGGTTCGTGTGGACCAAATGGCGTCGTTCGTAAGCGCACAGTGGTGAGTGAAAGGTTAAATTTATGAGACTTTTTTTTTAAGATTTGAAAGCAGAAGTAAACGTAGAATATCATATTACCAGCAATGTATTTTTTCATGCAAACTTCAAAATTTTTGATCTGAAGAGGAATTGCGCAATTTTCATAACCTGAACCCTCAAGCCCTTGTAGGGGAAACTCTTTTATTTGACTAGGCATCTTGAAGAAATTTGGTACAGGGTATTATACAAGACAAAGGTACAATCTCTGAAGAAATTGTTCAGATCGGATTACTATAGCATATACATAGCTGCCATACAAATTGACCCATGGAATCAAGTTCGTGTCTGGAAAACTGCTTCGGTGAATTTGAGTTTTTTTTTTGTTTTTCACAAATTTTAAAAATTGGCAAAACTAAATATTTTTTGGAACAAATATTTTATTCTTCCGCCCCACTGTGCGCACAAGTTTACGACGCATACCAGTGAAATTCTTTCAGTTTGGCCCACCACAGAATCAGGCAGAGCTAACAGCTCGATATTGGACCAGCCAACAAGGCACCGCTCAGCAGCGGCACTTTTGTGCAAACGAAAGAAGAAGAAGAAGCTACGGGTAAGAGCACAGAGGGTGTGTGCAAAGCGCAGAAAATCGATATGCCTCAGACGTAAACCGCCCCAAAAGTGCCACTGACAGTCACGAACATAAATGGCTGTGTGTGTGTCCGTCCTGGTGGCTGATTAAACGTTTGTCGTGTATACGCGTGAGTGTTTGTGTGTGTGTGAGTGTGTAAAGAGCATTTATGTGCAGTAAAAGAGCAAAAGCGTGATAGAGATAGCAAGTGTAACTGACATTTTCACACTCAACTGTAGTAGTATCTTTCATTGTCATATTCCATTTTGCATCGTATTCGTGCTGAGGCGATTCCTTGCGTCGTCGACTTGCTGCTGCTCGGCGACCTTTCCGTGTTTTTTCGCACCAACACCAATACCAGCATATCAGCAGCAGCACTTTTGTTGCGCTGAACTGCGTTTCGCTCGTTAGTGTGGGTGTGTGTGCGTGTTTGCATTGTCTCGCAGCATTGTCACTGGGTTCTCGCGCATTTTGCCACATCTTTTTCGTGGAGTTTCTGTGTGCATATGTGTGCGGGGTATACTATCTTGTGCATTGGGGAGTCACAGGGTCACTTGCCTTGCGTCGTCGCCGACGGTGTTGTCTGGTCGTCGCTCATTTGTTCGCTAGGTGCTGCTCCACACAATTGTCCAACATTGGAGCGTCTTCAGTTTTTGGCCAAACATTGGCTGTCGTGCACTCTCTCTCTGGTGCAGAGGCTTTGACAGCGCTTTTCTTCAGAGAGCGCGTCACCGTAGCGTCTGCTCTGTGGCGCATAGCTGCGGTTTTCGCGCACTTTTCTTTGTTTTCCGGTTTTCAGCAGGCTACTTTCAATTTGCAGGGTTGTTGGCTTTTGATTTTGATCATCGTGTAAGTTCGTAAGGCGGCAGGACTTCGTGTTGGGCAAGTATTTGTCTGCTCATTTTGTTTTTTAGTATTTTTTTTTTTAATTTTTACTAAATATTCATAATAATTAAACATTGTGAAATTTTTAAAATTTTTTAATCATTAATTAATTAGAATAAAATTAATCAAATTTTCTTCAATAAAGTTTTGGTATTAGATTCTGTTTATTATTTACAGGGGTGTTTCCAGTTATTTATTGTTACTTAATTTTTCGTTTTTAATTTCAACTTATTATTATAATTAAATATTTCGATAACTTTTTTTGTTAATTAATTTAAAAAATTAGTAAAATTAATTTAATTAATAAAGTCATTTTTTTTTTTGTTTTATAAGTATTTTTTTAGTACAATATGTTTTTATGCGTTTCATAATTAATATTTTTAATGGATTAATTTTTTTTTTTAATTTTTGCTTTCTTTTTTTAATTGGTATTCAACCACTTCTCCGAACAATTCTTAATTATGATTGTTATTGTTTATTTTATTTCTTATTATAATTAAATAGCCAGATTTTGTTTTTTGTTAATGTTAATTAATTCAAAAAATTAATAAAATTAATTAATATTTTGTTTATGGTTCAATAAGTTTATTGTTTTTATATAACATGTGTTTTTAATTTTTTCATTTAATGTGTTTTTTTAGTTTCTTAATTTTTTTGTTAATTTTTGCCTTCTTTTTTCATTTTGTATTTCTCCTAACTATTTTTAATTCTTATTTGTTTTTTATATTTACTTCTAATTATAATTAAATACCCAGATTTTTTTCATTATGTTAATTAATAAAAAAATTAATAAAATTAATTAATGCTTTTTTAATTAATAATTTTTATATTACATGTGAATTTGTTATGTGAATTTTTCCTAATATGTACATTTAATTTTGAATTAATTTACACTGCCTTTAATTTGTCATTCAATTTCGAACCACTTTTCCAAAGTTGTTTCATTAATTATTAATTTTTTAAATTTTACTTCTAATTATAATTTAATAGTGTGACTTTTGCTTAATTAATTTTTTTAGTTTTAATTAATAATTATTACAACATCAATTAATTATAATGTTTAAAAAATTAATACATTAATTAATATTTTTTAATTTTATAATTTATTATGTAAATGTCATGTGTGTTTATTTTTTAAATGTAGGTGTTTCATTATTAAAATTTTTAATAAAATATTTTTTTTTATATTTCTTTGTTTATTTTGTTTCAACCACTTTTCCTAACCTCGAATTCTGCTGCTCATTTTATCAATTTTTAGCGGATTTCCTGTTCTTGCACACACCCACACACACAAAGTACACGTAATAACTGTTTCTGTCTATATGTAGGCGATATTTGCTGCTTTGCTGACGTCGTCGTGCAGTTTTTCATTGCTTTTCATTTATTTCTAACTCAAACATATACATTCTCTAACAGTTTACATATGCATACATATATACACAAATACATATATATACATACATTCAAACATGTATATATGTGTATACAAACATACACATATACATATATATATAAACCCACAACCTTACACAGCGGCCAGGCTGGTGCAATTTATATTACTAGCTGTTTGCTGAAAGTGGGTGCGCATGGCGTATGAGCTACCTCTGAGCTCTGCTGACTCTCTTTCCTTTCGTATACGCTCATATCCCGTCCCAATACTGCTGGTTTCTACACTTTCTTTCACATGTATCTTCCCTACATTTTTTTGTTATTTTTATATTTGTTGCTGCTGTTGTTGCTTGTGTTTTTTCTTTATCTGCATTTACTCTCTCCACCGTCAACTTCAATTTGCCTCATTCGCCAGCTTTGTAGTGCCGCCCTGCCGCTGTGCAACGCTGCTGAGTCGTAATTGAAATTTGTGGCTGCATCAATATTTGCCATTTTCTTGTTTTTTATTGCTTCTGTCAGGTAATTAAAAATTTTCCAAAGTCGCATGAAAAATTTATAGCGCTGCAATTTTATAATTTAATTGCTTTATTTAATATGTGATTTAAGCGGAACGAACATAAATTGACTGGGTCTATATGTTTTCTAAGTAAACTTGCTTCAATATGTATGCTTTACTGCGTGTTGTTAGTAATTAAAATGGAGGGTGTATTAATTTGCAAAGTACTTCGAAACCTTAGTTTGCGTTCATTTGCCGTAAATATTGTTTGATTTTTTCGGAAGAATTTCTGTCAAGTTGTTATTTCTGGATGGAATTGAAAATTAATGATTGAGAAATGAAGATTTAAATTATAAGTAGGGGGTATAGGAATTTGTAATATGTGTGGTAGAACTTTGTTTTCTCCAGCTTTAGAAGGAAGTTACTTCTTCGGAGACATAGGAGTAATGTGAGTTAGAAGGTTATTTAAAATATACAATTCTTTTTTAAGATTTAGTTTAAAAACAGCTTAGATTTTTACATGTTTACATTCTAGATAAAAAATATTTTTATAATTCAAATATGGTGGCAACGTTATCTATCTAAATTTTAATTATTTAGCAGTATAAACAATAGCTTCGAATTTTATATGCAATATGAAGGGTTAGAACCTTAATTTTTGTACGAGTTAATTTTGAACAACAAAAATTTTTTTATATTTAAAATAAGGTGGCAACGCCATTCTATTTTATTTTAAATTATTGTAGTAAAAGTATTAATTTATTATTATTAATGCGCAAGTTTTGAGTCACAAAAATATCTTTATGATTAGGATAAGGTGGCAACGCATTTTATTTTCTTTAAATTTTGTAGTAAAAGTATTAATTTATTATTATTAATGCAATAACAAAAATATTTATTGTTATTAGAAATAAGGTGGCAACGACATTTTATTTTATTTTAATTTTTTATAAATTATTAATTTATTATTATAATGAATTATATACATATAAATATTTTTATTTTTAAAATAAGGTGGCAACGTCATTTATTTATTTTAAATTATTGTAGTAAAAGTATAAATTTATTATTATTAATGCGCAATTTTAAGTACAAAAATATCTTTATGTTTAGGATAAGGTGGCAACATCATTTTTATAAATTTTTTTAAATTAATATGTTATAAGTAATTTAAATAAAAAATATTTGTTATTTTTAAAATAAGGTGGCAACGCCATTTTATTTTATTTTATAACTAAAGTATTTTTATTATTAAAAAAATGTGGCAACGTCATACATATATGTCCATTAAATTTTTTTTATGATATTATAAATGGGTTGCACTATATACATACATACATATACATTTTTTATAATCGAAAACTGTGGCAACTTATTTTTAAATTTTTTTTTAATTTTACATTTTTCCAAAATTGACAAGTAAGAATTGCAGATTTTTTATTGGGCATCAAAATAGAGTAATATAAACTATGATATTCAAACTTCTAAGTAAGCGACGTAAGTTGTCCCATTTGGGCGCCAAAGGCGAATGACTAACGGTAAAATCGCTGGTAATAAGCATAATTCTTAAATATCACTGGTCACATCAGCATTCATTGATGAGATGTTTAATGATAGTCAAACTCAAGATCATAGCTGAAATAATATTGAAGGTCAAATAAGAGTGCCAACAGTCCAATAATATTTCTGATTTCATTTAAGTCTCGGTGTAGAAGCTTCAAAGTACTTATATACTTAGATAAACTTTGATGCGCAATAAATAACCGAAGTTATTAAAACTACGAATATTATTAAAAAAAATTTTCATTCAGAAACTCATCGCCGTAATTACAAACTGTTGAGTTTTAATTAAGAATGACTGAGTTTCACATTGACAAACGACTTGCAAGAATGGAACACAAGAAACTAACAAATAATTAAAGAAAAAAATACAACTGCCGTCTAAAGAAAAACCAAGACATCAAGCTCAAAGCACAAAGTTGAAGTGTAAACTATAAAAAAGCGAGAGACACTTTGCTTTTGTGAAGAACTAATGCTGCTAGTGGGGATAAAATCGAATGCAACTTTGACAAAGTGGAAAAGAAGGCGCAAAAGAAGCAATATTTGCCGGACTAAGATGATGTTGCTCGTTATCACGGTGCAAACAAATGGGTGTTGACAAAAACAAAGAAAATGTTAAAAATAGAAAAATAGATGCAACATCAATGGTGACATTGAAAAAAGTCTATAAAAATTGATGGCGTTGCAAGTTTATGGCAGCAGCAGCAGCAGCAGCAACAGTCATGGCCGTCATATTGTGAGCGGGCATAAAAAATCAATAAACTAATGACTCTTAATGATATATGGCTGCTGCAACAGCAGCTGCTAACGATTGATGGCAAAAGAGTGTATTAAAAATTTTTATATTTATTTAAAAAATTATAAAAAATAAGGTGCTTATACTTTTTGCTGAAAATGGTTGTGTTTTTATTTTAGAACAATTTTTCGATACAATAAAAGTAGTTCGAGTGTTGCCACCTGTTTGAAAATTTGAGCCTGAAAATTGTACGAGATAAATAGGTATGCTTAATCGAAGCAGTTTAAGCGCGCTTACAGCTGAGAATATTTTCCGAAAGGGTTGCCACCTGTTTTTATTCAATAGCACAAACACGAAAATAGGTTTCTATCATATATTTCTTTAGAATTTTTGAACAGGGTTGCCACTTGTTTCATTTTTTTTATTAAATTTTTTATTAAAATACAAAATAATACAAAAATATTAAAAAATACATTCCTGAATGAATGTCGAAAAAATTAATAATAATTAACTAAATAAATATAATTATCGCGCCTATCATAATTTAAGGCACTCTCAGCAAATGTATCTTAAAAAGTTTTACTGTCGAATATAATATCAATCAGGGTTGCCAGCTTTTTATAAATTAAAAAAAAAAAATGATTAATAAAATAAGCGAAAATTTAAAAAAATTAAATGATTAATAAAATAAGCGAAAAGATTATAATAATATAATTTAGCAATTATTTCTACCTTAATACTATTTAGAATGGTTGCCACCTATTATAATTCACAAAAACTAAAAAAATAAGTTTAGAAGAGAAATTTTGTTTAATATATAAAAAAAAATTAGTTATCAACTATATGTAAGGGACCCTCAGGAAATGTGTTTTAAGCGGGCTTATGGAAAATATTATTGAACAAGGTTGCCGACTGTTTAAAATTTTCAAAAAAATAAAAAATTTATAAAATTCTATAATATGGCCATTTGGCCAATTTAGAAATTTTTTCTGTTCTAATAAAATTTTGAAGGGTTGCCACCTAATTCTCTTAAACTGAAAAAATTAGTTAATAAGTGAAAGTTTGTTTAATATATAAAAAAAAATAGTTATCAACTATATGTAAGGTACTCTCTGTAAATATGTTTTAAGCGGGCTTATGGAAAATATTATTGAACAGGGTTGCCGACTGTTTAAAATTTTCAAAAAAATAAAAAATTTATAAAATTTCATAGTAAGACCAACAACGAAGTTCGACAAATATTTCTGACATAATATCTATCAGCAGAGTTGCCACCTAATTCACACAAACTGAAAAAATATATACATAAATACATTAAAGTTTTTAATTTAATGCCAAAAATTTTATTTGAATAAATTGCTTCTATATATTACCATTTACGAGACTTTCAGAAGTTTCGTAAGAGGGTTTTTATCATCCGCGAAACTTTCAGGAGTCTCTTAAGAGGATTTATTTTCAAAACAGGGTTGCCGGCCGTTTAATAATTAATAAAATTCTTCAAATAATACAATAAGGGCATCAAATAAATTTAGCAAAAATATTTGGCATAATAATGCTAAAAGAGTTGCCACTTAAATCACAAAAATTTATAAAAAAAGGAAATATTTTTAAAATAAAAATCTAAAAATTAATTGTAAAAGCTAACGAATGCTTATACCTCCTGTTATCATTCACGACACATATATAATTATTTTTTCTATAAATTCTTTCAACTCCAATCGATTTTTCTCCACACTATCGCTTATAATTATTGAATAAATATTTTATTTTTAAATGCGCAGAGATAGAAATGGAAAAATATTGAAAACGAATAAGCCACAGATTGCTCATTGCAATTTAGTAATTGCAATCAATCATCTTTGTTGTCTGGCTGATTGCAAACACACTCACGCATACATAAACAAAACTAAAACAAAAACTATTTGAGCTGTAGCAGTATTTGTGTTGAAAAAAGGACGTTGCTGAAGAAGAGGCAAAAAGAGTGGAGAAAATATCGGCGCGGGGGCTAATGTTCAATTGCCAGGCAAGTATGATGATGCTTGCCTCCAAACACTGGCGGTCAGAATTGATTGAATGATTGATGATTAATGCATTTTGGTTGCAAATTTGACGAACCAAACAGCGAACCAATCAGCAGAGCAAGCAAGACCAGCCAGCCAGCTAGCGAACCAAGCGCTGGACCAACAAAACTCCATCGTTTCATCGTGAGGAGTAAGCCAAGTTCAAGCAACGAGAAAAGCGCGAAGTACACGTTGTGTTGCGTTGCCAGCGAATGTCCAGTCAGCAAAGTGCCAGCAGAAATGGCGCTTAAGATATGCAGCAGCAGCAGGAGCACTCCGCCAACCAAGACGTTGCTAGCTGCCTGTTGCTATTGTTTTTAGTTTCTATTCGCTACGTTTTTGTTGTTGTTGTTGTGCGTGTTATCGTCGTCGACTGTGCTCGTTGCCTCCGGCTAGCCTTCGCCTGCTTAAATATGCATTTTCAATTAAGCGCAATTTTGTTGCAACGCAGCACATTCTGCGCCACCTTCGCCAGCGCGTCCGCTGCGTCTTCACGCAGCTGTGCTGAGTGCCGCCTTGTGCTGGAGTGTGGGGCGCGCGTGCGGGGTTTGTGCCAAAGTGGCTGCTTGCGAAGGTTGCGCTTTCAGAAATTCTTGTTTACCGAAGTTGCTAACAAGCGAGCAGCAGCAGCAGCAGCGGCGGCAGCATTTTGATTGTTTTACATTTGTTTGTGGTTGTTATTGTTGCTGTAGCTACTCAATTCTATTACTGCCAACTATGCATTCTTCGTCGTGCACACAATGGTCTAGCAAATTGTGCGAATTATTTAGTGGAATATAATAAGTTGAAAAATCGAATTTTATAGTTGTTGCAATATTTAGTAAATTTTGGTTTAAACATTTTTATGGTCCAAAAAATAATTTTAACTGCGACTTTCAGTTGTTGTTGTTTTAGCGGCAAAATTCCGCGGCGTTGACAGTCCTTAAACGAAGAAATATCGGGGTTCATTCTTTTTACGTAGACCCGACTGTCGGTAATCATTAAGCATAAGGCAGCCTTTTCAGTTACCGGATTACTGCAATGTATTTCAAGCTGAGGTCTTTGCTGTTGTGAAATCCGCGGAGCTGGCCTCTAAGGCAGCTGTAGGAAAAACCAGAGTCAACATTTACACAGACAGTCAGGTAGAAATCAAGGCAGTAACCTCATATCGCATATCGGCCAGAAATGTCTTGGAAAGCCGGGCAGCAGTGGAAAGTGCTGTCAGAAGTAAGCAACTTCACTTGTACTGAGTGCCAGGCCACAAAGGCATCGAGGGCAATGAAATAGTGGACAAGATTGTTAAGAGTAGTCTACGACTAACATTCAAAAACGTGACCAATATTGGAAAACCCACGCATTGTCTATACAACGATCTTCACCAAAGCGTGTTAGAGAAAATCAAAATCCAATGGAATGAGCAACTTGGGTGCAAAACGGCAAAAATCATGTGCAAACGATTCTTCGGAAGTACACAAAATTACTATTGAGACTCGATAGAAGAGATTGTCGAAACATGATGGCAATAATAAGTAGTCACTGTCTGGTGGCGACACTCGCCCGCAGGATGGTGCTGATAGTTCGAGAAGACTGCAGGAAATGTTTAGAGCAGGACACGAGGGAAACAATAGAGCCTCTCTTGTGAACTTGTCCCGCATTGGCAAGATTACGCTGTAGGCATCTGAGGTCCCCATGGTATTATACACTGAAGGAAGTATTGTGAGGCTGCAGAATCTGTTAAAATTCGCGACTATTCATTCTGATTTGATAGTGCATATAACTCCTTAAAAGAAGCTATGTAAAGCTACAGACCTTAACAATAGTAAGAATGCACGGTCTCCAAATTTTAATGTGGTATATTCGATTAAGGGTCTTAACTGGCTCATCAGTCTGTACCGAAATCAAAGCGGTAATTAAGCTAAGTATTTCAGTGCTTAATCTTAAATCGGCTACTATACATACATTTATCTTCTCTTTTTTATTGTAATAGTTATACTTGGAGGATGGAGTCATGTGTAGAAGTTTACGCAAGAGAGAAAAGTTCTCTGATCGCTATTCACTTGAGAATGCCCAGAAACGATGCTTTTACATATGGCTCAAGCAGCTCACGACTTCCGGTCTTTGATCAAGTATCCTCTGGGTAGCCTAAGAACATCCGTTTAAAGGCGAGCTAAAGTGAGAAAGCGAAATATCCCCTCCACCGAGTGGTAGAGAGCGTGTTAGAGCGCTGCGTTTGGGACCCGTCACGTAAAAAACACTATCAATAAAAACTAATTGACAGTCTCGGAGGAGAGACTTCACTTACGCCACATAATAATAAAGAATAATGTACTTCGAATTAGAGTACAAAATAACTACAGATCTCTATAATAATTGCATGAACACGTTCCGATAGTTAAAATAGTCTCGAATAGAGCCGTTACTACACAAGTCCGACAAACTCCACCGTCTTCTTGGGATCATTTGGGAGGCGCTTTTATAAAGAATACGACTTTTCTAGATTTTATATTGAATTAGCAGTATTTGTCATAAAAAATGAAATTATGGATGTTAGTAGGCGTTGGGATTACAATACATAACTCCACATCTATATTATTTTCTTCCATTGAACCCTACTATTGTGAGAGAATTTTCTGATAAACAGTATCACAGTATGCTCCTTCATTTAAAAGCTCAATTGCTATACACACATAGTACTCAGTAAATATATATATTTAACGACATCTGAAAGTTCCACAAAAACAAAGGATGCATCACAACAATAACAAATAATATTAATAACAAGAAAGAATGCACAAAAATATGTAAATAATAACAAGCACAAGAAATAAACAGGAATATATAACAATGAAAACACGAGCAGACCAACTCCAGGAACGCCAGCACATGACAAGCTGGCAACACTATAGCGCAAAAACATCAGTGTAAACAAGCGAATATCGAATAAGAAATGCAAACACACGCATAAAAATTGCTTGCAATCGAAATAAATAAACACGCCAACGAAGGAAGGAAGGAAGCAAATGCAGAGAAGAGTTAAATGAAAAAATAAAAAATAATAAAACTAAAGTGAAAAACAAGCAACGCAACTAAAATGTGTACAACATTTCAGAAATGCACGCCTTGCTGTTGCTGTTGTTATTGTTGTTGCCTTTGTGCGGCCAAATACCACAAGTGCGGATAATGCAAAGCAAATGTTTTGCCACGGATGCTGCTGTTAGCAGTGCTCTGTTGCCATTCTACATGGATTTTGGTGTGTATCTGGTCCGTGGCAGGCTTTGTGCGCTCACTCGCAGCGAAAAAAAATCATAAAAAGTAGCGAAAAAAAATAAAAGATAACGCACAAAATTCATAAAAAATGGCGAAAAAAATGATAAAAAGTAACAAACAAAATAGCAACAAAAAAAATCCTAAAAAATAGCGTAAAGAATGGAAAAGATGCAGCAAGCACAAAAACAAACTTCAAAACACTCGCCATAAAACGTGACCGGCCATTTTTCAATGTCAGACGAAAATGTTTGCGTACGCCGCCCCTGCGTGTCGCGCTCATCTGACGCGCTACGTTACTCCTATTCTGCCACTACTGCTGCTCATTTGGTCCCTGATGTGCTGTTGTTCACCCGCTGCTCTGCTGCTTTGTGTGTATTTTTAGAGTGCTTGATTTCTCATTTTTTGTCATTTTTTTTATTTTCTTTGTGTTTTGGTTTTAGTTCATTTTTTAGTTGCTTTTATGGGCCGCGTAAAAGTGAAAAAGGCCGCAGTTGGGAGAAAGAAAACATTTTTTAATTTTTTTTTTGCTGCAATTTTCGAATTAGTGAGAGGATTATTCGCGCCTTGAGGGTTCCCCTATTAAGGTTTGTGAGTTCGAAAATATATTTTTTTACTTTCTAAATTGTTAGTAAGAATAATGACGAAGCGATAAAGCCATTGAGTTTGCTTCAAATATTTCATCAGAGTGGCAGTGAGTCGTTACTACGCTGCCCTTTTGCGTTCTAGCGTTTGATTTGTGTGCTCCGAGATCTCTCTGACTCTAAGTAGAACGCAGGAGGTATTCTAAACTACTTGCTCTTAGCATCTTGGTGCATCTTGGCGTCATTTTTGGTGTTCTGACCGTATACTGTTCAATCAGACAACATGTGGTGAGGATACTTAACTTTCCGGAGGCAAATTGATAAAGTTGTACGGAAGAAGGAGATATGGAAACATCTAGTCACTTATTGCTGAACGGTCCAGCTTTTGGCAGACCGATTTTGAGACTTCTCGGTAGACTCATTTTCGATGAACCTGGCGTAGTTGCTGGGATGGACTATAGCGGCTTTAACAAATTTTTGGTAGGTTCAGATCGTCGATCTAAGAAGGGCTGGGATCTCTGTATAAGAATTTTTGGGGTTTACAAAGTAACTGCGTTTAAAGCTGTCTGAATGGGATCCATCGTTGAACCTTTGATGACAGAAACAACGCTTCTACCTAACCTAACCGATTGAGAAATATATTTCCAAATTTTAAATGGTCAAGAAAATCGATAACTCGCTTTCATATACACTAATATTGTATAATAGCACAATATTAGTCTGGAAAAGTGCCTTCAATTATTTAAATAAAAAATATTTTATTTTATTCTTTACTGAAAAAATTATATTTTTGCATGGAAGCCATAATTATAAATCAGCGCCAAACAAAATTAGTAATAAAGTAACGCTGTATGGCAATAATAACTTGCGCATTGCGCCTCAAAATATGCAACATAAAAATTTATATGTCCGCTTGCACGGAATTGTATGCCAGAAATTTTCTTGATAAATATGAAAACTTCATAAATGCATGCATGTGTATGTATGTAGGTATATTGCATATTGTAGCGCTGTGAAATTGCTTTGCCGCTCATAAAAAACTTACGCTACATAAAATTTAATAATTTTATTTGTGCATTTCAGACGCTGCCGTCGTGTATAGCATACATTTAGGCGCTACAGCAGTAAAATTGTGCCGATAGCATAAAGAAGAAACTATAGAAAAGTAGTTAGAATTATATAAAGCAGTAAGAAATGCTTTAATATATATTTGTTTGTATGTATGTATACAAATTTGTTGTTGCGTAAATTTGTGCGCACACAATTTTATATGTTTTTTCTTTTGCGCTATTTGCTTCGCATGCGTTTAATGGCGCATAAAAATTTATGAAAAATCAATTGCAAAAGCGTCTAACAAGTAGCTGGGCATAAGCAACAACGTGGCATACTTTACGGCGCACAACAGCGCAGTGCTATAGCGTCGCTGAGTCTCTATTGTGTTAAAGGGAAAATATTTGTTTACTTTTTGCGTTCAATTGGTTGAGAGATATTAGTTCTTACTTTTACGAATTTGTTTGTACTTGTTTAATATTTTAGGATAATTTAATTTTTTTGTAAGGAAGTTAAGGAAATTTTCTGAGCTTCTGGTCTGAATATACGAATTAACTAAAATTGAAAGAAGAAGGATTGTAAAACTCAGCTTATATTTCCGGTTAGTAGTTTCAGATAAATTTTGGGTATATTTCTGCTATAAAACGATGAATTTATGTTTTGGAGGTTATGGAAGAAAAATTAAAAATATCGAAAATTTATAATTTTTTTTATTCATAAATATCTTTAAGAACATACAGTTTTTCAATTTCCAATATTTTTTTTTATATTTTGTAACGTTCTAAAAATATATATTGGTTCAAATTTTGAAAAGGTGGCAACCTTATAAGCAATTAGAATTTATTTAGATATAATTTTCGGAGAAAATAATAAATGCTTGTCGTTAATAAATATTCTCAGTTAGTAAATTTATTAGTTTGGAAAGGTGGCAACCCTGAAAATTATTCCCAATGTTTTAATAAATATTTTCTAATATAAAGGCTGTTATTTGTTTCAGATAGAAAATACATTTCTCAAAAATTTTAATAGGTGGCAACATCATAACCAATAATGCATATTTTAGAAATATTTCCGAGAAAATTGAGTCGATTTATTATTTATTTATTTATTTATTTTTTTGGAAAAGGTGGCAACCCTGAAAATAATTTTAACTTTTTTGGAAAATATATTTTTTTTTATATGGAAAATTATAAATTAAAATGGTGGCAACCTTATACATAATTGTAAATTTTTTAGAAATATTTTCGAAAGTATTGGTTTACTTTCGTCTCAAATAATATTTTTTTATAAATTTATTTAATCTAGTTTAGATGGCAACTCTATATCAAGTTAGCTTACTTCTATGTATGTATGTATATGAAGATATTCCAGATATTCTCTGCGAGCTTTGCAGTTGTAACTAGTTTTTTACTTGGAATAAACAGATTGCCTTTGTTAGACTAGAGACCTCTCCAGTATAAATTAAAATTTTGCACCGGTGGCAACATCATAAATAATTATAATTTATTCATTAATATTTTCGAGGAAAGTGATTTTATTTTGCACGCATAGGAAATTTATTGGTTTAATTTTTAAAAAGGTGGCAACCCTATACATAATTCTTAATTATTTCAATTTTTTTTGAAGTTATTTTTCGATTTCGTTTCAAATAATATTGTTTATACATTTAAATAAATTTAAATTTCAATGCAGATGGCAACCATTTCACAAAATTTTTTATTTCTGTATGAGAATATTCCAAATATTTTCGATTATGTTTGCTATAGCAACTGTTTCTTTACCTTAGAATGTACAGGCTGCCCTTGTAAGCTACCATTCTGGAGCTCTACAAGATATACTATCCATTGTATATAAATATCCTAGACTTCGTTAAGCAAATGCGCCTCTCTATCTTTATAAGACAAATTTATATACATAAATGGGAAATTTGCTTATCCTACCCATAAAAACGCATAAATATTTTATCGCAAAAAGTATAACTTACATATTTTAATCGGTTTTTATCTTTGCACTTGCTGGTTGGCCATTTGGCCGCGTCGGTGCTCACTCACGCGTTAACTTATTGCCAAATGTGATATCGAAGGCACTTAAGCGCAATCATTGCATTAATTCAAGTGGACGGCAGTTAATTGAATTGCAGCTGCAGCAACAGCAATCGAATTATGCGACAAGCTACAGGAGCAGCAGCAGCAGCATCAGCAACGGCACCGCCAGCATGAGTAGGAGGAGCATTGTGAACGTGACACCCGCAACGTTGTGGCAACTCCCAGCCGTGCGTATGCTTGCTGTAGCGTGGGTATTGTGACATTTTTTTCATCTTATTTCATTCTCCTACTCACCACTTTGGTTAATTGCATTTGTGGCTGTATTTGCATATATGCATGTATATGTGTGTGTGTTTATATGCGCATACACATTATATGGAGACAAAGGTATGCATACATGATTACATAAATGGCTGTAGGTATCGTTATTAAAGGGCTTAAGGTCTAACATTGCATACCGTCAGGCGCACAAGCTGATAATCTGGCAGTGGATATGCAAAACTAATGAGTATGCAGGTTTAAGACTGTAATTTCTGTCCTTTCATGTTAAACAATATAATTTATGATAATTTTTGTTGTAAACGCAGAGTTACGCCTTTAAGTATGCTTGTGAGGACCCCGGAAGTCATTGAGATATCACGCGTTGTAATGAAATAAGTTGAAGGAATGTTTATAGAGAAAATATTTTTAAATTATTTTGCATTGCCAAAGCCGGTCGTGTTGCTCGAAAGGCAAAACTCTTAATTATTTCCAGTAATTAAAAAAAAAAAAAAAAAAAAAAAATTAAAGAGATGTTTGCATCGATTCCAGCATATTTTTAATTTTAAAAACATATAGTTTTTCACAGATTTTGGATAATAGAATACGCTCTGGTCAGAAAACATGACTTAAATGAGCAATTAATTTTTAAGACCCCCAAAAGTATGCAAAGCATTTGCATGTTGTAAGCTTTCTAGCACAACTGGTTTGAAAAAATATGGACACTATTCAAAAATAACTGAAAATCGCTAAAATCTTCATAATTTGTGTACACCAATTGAATGCTTGTGTTATGGACCTTACAAGTATGCTATTTACTTTTCGAGAAAAAAAATTTCAACATAACTTTTTTATTTGAAAAATAGGCAAAGAGTAAGCAAAAGTCGGTAATATTCACTATAAAAAATAAAAATTTTACCCCAACAACTAAAATACCTGTCAAAATTCGAATGTGCCCCAAAAAGTATGCTTTTGGAAAAAGTTTCTCAGAAATACTTGGAAGCAAACAAAAATAACTTAAATACAATTTATATGTAAAATTTTAAAATTTTGTATTATTTTTAATTAATCTCAAAAGTATGCTAAATAATCTTCGAGAAAAAAGCACTTCTTCCGTAGAACTTTAATTAGAAAATTGGTAGACAGCATATAAAAGTTAGTAATATTCACTGCAAAAATTCGAAATTTTCATTAAACAATTATAATGTCAACGAAAATTCTAGTAGGCGCGAAAAAGTATGCTAAGATTTTTCTAGAAAACTTGTGTCAATATTTTATCAAAAAAATGTTTACCGTTTACAAAAAGACTGATATCCTAGTTAAATTTATAAATTGTATTCATAAATGTGACCATTTTCCTGTATTTTTATTTAAAGTTATATCCATTGCCCCAAAAAGTATGCTCAGAAAAAATTAAACAAATTTCAAAATTTTACTAAATATTAACATTTTTTGCTTAACTTTTAATCACCCTCAAAAGTTAGCAAACTAGACAGAAATAATTATTAAAAAAAATTTATATAAATTAAAAAAAAATTTATAAATAAATAAATAAACTTATAAATTTACCAAAGAATTCACAAAATTATACCAAATATTAAAAAAAATTACTTTAATTTTATTAACGCTCAAAAGTATGCTAAGAAATATTTTGGAAATAATTTTACATCACAATAATAATAATATTTTAATATGAATCATAAGCAAATATAACAAGTATATACCAAAAACAACAATTTCCCCTCAACATTCATAACTTGTTGTTGCTACGTCAAGTTCAACAACCAGCCCGCATGACATACATAGTACATACATATGTATGGGTAGGACGCTCAATGCAATTTTGTGAATGAATTTTTGACGTGCATAAAAATGCGTTCCAATTGACGCGTCACAGCGTAAAATAACGGTCCCCACACTCTCGCCTAACTGTTACGCAAATACAATCATCAAATGAGAGCAAAAAATTTTTGAAGGCCAATAAAGTCATGACAAATAAACACCTACGAATGTGCAGACCTGCATACAGTTGCAACAACACAGTCACATGCATATATATGTATGAAGCCATCTGCATGAATGGATTCGTAAAACTGCAACCACAACAATTGCATTTACTAGTTCATGCAACTCGCATGCGGCAATAGTTCAAATATGCCAATCGCACGGTCAAATTCACTTTCAACCGGTGCACAGGTGTGTGGTTAGGCCGACTCTTACTGGCAAAAAAAAAGAAAAAAGAACAAAAACATTGAAAGTGGCAATCATACTGTGTTGTGGTGGCAAAAGTTTGATTATAAAAAGCGAAATTGTGCATAAAAATGAAAAGTGTAAAAATGTTGCAAAAATATTGCGTGAAAAAATAGAATTAAAATGGCGGCTAAAAGCCGTTAACCACATAAATATATATGTGTGTGTATGTGACTGCATTCACATAGTTTTTGGTGTATTGGGGAAAAACATTTAAAACACAACTGTCTACTTGAGTGTGTTTGTGGTACTTCATTTGTATGGGAGTGAAATTGAAAAAAATGCCACCGTTAGCGATAAACACGCAAAATTCATTATTTTTCCACTTAATTAAAAAATATTGCAGCCAAATACCAAATAGCCATGCGAAACACATCCAATCAAATGTAGATTTTTACAATTATGTATATATGTATACGTAATGCCCATATAGTGAGTGAGAGTGAACCCAGTAAGCAATTAGTATTGAAATTTGAAAAATTGAAAATTGAAATTTTACAAGTTTCGAAATTTCCAAACCTGCATATTTCGAGAGTTTAAATATTCGAAACGTCTCCTTAAAACCACTATTCGAAAACGAATCTAAAAATTGATAGCTATAGAGACTTAAAACCAACATTACAAAAATCGTAATTCTAAAATAAACTTGAATTTTTGAAAATTCGAAATTTTTGTTTTTGAAAAATTTCAATATAGACAACTGTGAGCACTTTAAATAAGTTTTTCTCGAAACAATAGTTTTTCAAAAATTTTTGGAACATCGAAAATTGTAAAAATTTCAAACTAAAAAAGTTTCGAAAATTAAAAAAGACTCATGTTTGTAAATACAGAAATTTTGTTTGAAGCGCTAAGGACTTTAAACGCATTTTTAAAAATTTATCATTCAACAAAAATTAAAATAATCGAAGTTTAAAATAAACTTTAATTTTTAAAAACCTGATTTTTTTGGAAAATTTTAAATAAAGACAGCAGTGTGCAATTTAATGATTTTTTTCATAACAATATTTTTTCGAAAATTTTTGAAAAACCAAAAAATTGCAGAAGTTTTGAAATAGAAATTTTTCTTGAATAAAAAAAATTAAATTTATTAAATATTAAATTTTTTTTTGAAGCTCTATCATATGATAATTACATACTAACATTAAAAAAAAATCGAAATTTAAAATAAACTTTAATGTTTCAAAATTCAAAATTTGTTGTTTTTTGAAAAATTTAAATACGGACATCTGTGAGCACTTATAAGAAGCTTTTTTTGAAAAATTTTGAAAAAAAAAATTAAAATCGAAAATATTTGAAAAGAAAAGTTCGAAAAACCGAATATTAAAAAATACCTTAAAATTAAAAAAATCGAAAATTTAGAAAAATGTGACAATTCAAAAAATTTTGAAAATTCATAAGAACTCGTTTTGAAAAATTTTCAATTATTAATTAGAGACAAGTAATAGTGTTTTTTTTTTTTGTAAATAGCCACCATTACGCTAGAACTATACTATTTTCTTAAATTTTTTGTTTATGAAAATTGTTTTTGTAATTTTTTTAATTTAAATACATACGAGTATATCGTAAAAATTGATGGTAAAAATATGAATAGTGTTTTTTTATCGAGGCTTCAAATATAAATTGTCTCTAAAAAAATATAAATCAATATATAAGAATAGTAATTTTTTAAAACTTTTTAAATTGCAACCAATTGGCAACTCTGTCGCACTCCTGCTTTCATCTGCAACGGTCAACGGTCCTTTGGCGCATTCGTCGCTGTCTGAAAATTATTATTTTTTTCTTACATGTTTTTGAATTTAAATGACTATTCGTTATTGTTGTTGTTGGCATTTTTATTTTTTTCATTTTTGCTAGCCGATGGCCGCTTTGTAGCCGGCTTTGGTCAGCAATGTGGAGCGCATACATACATACTAACATACATGCCGAGTTATGCGCATCCCCAGGGTTGCATGTGTGTATCCACGAACGCTGGAGAGCGATTTGTTCCACCACTAGTGCTCCTACTACTTTGGCTCGCGAAAGAGTTGGGCAAAAAATGCATTACAAGAACAATGCCATTTTTGCCAGCCATTCGCGTTTTTGCGACACTCAAGCCGAGGCACAGGCACATAATTCGTGTGTTTTTTTTAATTTCTGCTATTTAGACACATACATACATATATACGTGCGTGTATCCATATGGCAAATATTGTTGTGTAAAAAAGAACTCACGAATACGCAGCAGTGAGTTTTAATGTTAATCTCTGTTGTTTTTGAACTTTTTTAGAAGAATATTTTTGTTGTTGTTTTTTGTGTAATTGTATTTTTTGCGTCGCGTCTGTCTGCCCTTGCCCTTTGCATTCGCGTGGACGGCGCGCATATGTTTGATGATTTTTGTTACTTTTATGCCAGCTTGTTGTTGTAAATGAATTTATGCTTTTGTTGTAATGACGAGCGCTTTTTCTACATGTAACTGGTTTTTATGCGCTTTTCGATGTTGTACATTCTTTGCTATTGTTGTAATTGTAGTTTGTTTTATGGTCGCCGGCTAGCGGCTGTAAAAATCCTTTCGCTTTCATGCTTAGGGTGCACACATACATATATGGAAAATATATGTGTATATATATCTTTGTATATTCTCGACAGATGCAGCTTATATGTAAGTGTGGTGGCAGCAAAAATAATGCAAATAAATTCATGCAATACTTGTTGTAAAACAAACTAATGACCGGCTGAAAAGCGAAATGATAGCTTGGTTTGTGAGAGAGCTTCATGTACTTTAGCGTTTTGTTGCATTACAAGCCGACTTTGTACAATAAAAGGGCGTGTAAGGCAGGCAGACCGGCGCGAGAGGGAGGCAAAGGGTGTTTTGTGAGTCGAAGTGGTGGGTGTAGTCGCATAAATACACACAAATTTGTATGTAATGTGACGAAAATGAGCTAGTGCTGAACTGGTCCGCTTGTGGTATAGTCGATACTGTTGGGGACTATCTATCAACACCACGTTCAAGGTTCCTGATCATAGCAGTGTCTTCCAAGCAGATGTGGATGCCATTAAGGTAACAGTGGATCCACTGCTTTAGAGCGCAGTCACTGTCAGTGTGGTGACCAATCACTTCGATAGAAAGGATTCTGAAAAACTCATTATTAGTTTCTCACAAACACCAAAATCTTCAATAATGGCAGTGATCCTAAACTTGAGCTCGCTGATCGTACGCTCGATACCAGTGAAAGAATATCTGAACAGCGTATCTCTGGCATCGAGTTACTTCTTGTTTAGACTAGTTTGGGTACCTGGTCATAGCGGAATTGCAGGAAAATGAAAGGCTGATGAATTTGCCACAGTAAGTCAAGTACGTCTATCTTCATAGTTGCCAAATGAGTGTAGGTGGGAGCTTCACCAGCTGCTTGCGGTTCACTAATGGATGGTTGGGCCTCAGGCGAACTCGACAAGAGTTGGTCGAATACAAGTAACTGCGCGAACGTAAGGAACGCCACAAAGGTTACACCATTTTTTGACACATTGGCAACAGAATAAACGATTGTTGGAGCCATCAGCAACCAGAATTTATAGACTAGTAAATCGAGAGTCCTAGTGAGCTCCCAGCGTTCAGTAAAGTTCATCTTTTAACTGTTATAAATGTTTCAACTAGACACAGCTCGATCAGGATACATGAGGTAATATTGAGAACCGACTTTATACGATGCTTGGAAGTGGATGAGGTAGAATCAACTCAAAACTTTCTTCTGAAATACCCTGCCTTTTCTAGATCAAGGCTTAAGCACTTCGTATCTCACACTTTCAGACTTTCAGACTTTGAGATGATTGAAAAAAAAGTATCTCAACAAATTTGTGTTAGATTCAAGGCACTTTGTCAAGAATTAATATTCAATACAGGACTTTTTATCTTCACAAAGGTCTATACTTAGCAGTTTATGTATGATTCCTACACAATCTTTTAAGAACAGAGAACTATTCTAAGCGAACATCTATCAAGCTTAAGCGCAAAATCCCGCTTTCAAATTTTAAAATTCTATAAAGACGGAATTGCATGCCGCTCTGTATATCTTTAACGTACAAGTAGTTCCAAACTGGTCCAAAGTACTTAGCAACATACGACAGTTAACGATGAGTCACGAAGCTGTAAGTTACTTGATAGGTAGAATAACTGACTTCATACTAATGGAATTTTGCTGTCAAAAGAGGCTTCTAGAGTTCTTTCCGGCAAATAAAAAATATTTTTAGTTATTCGTCAGTTTTGTGAAGACATCTAGTCAAATAGAAAAGTTTACCATAAAGGAACTTGACTTTGAACGATCAATTTTAATTTTATTTTTACAACAGGACCGGATTCAGGTCAAAATCTGCTCCTAACTTGTGTCAGATAGTGAACTTTTAAACATATTTGGAACTTAGCTAACAACAACAGGTAATATTTGGTAAAAGAGGCTCAACTAGGTAAAAATGTGCACAAAAATACAAAAATATTCCATAAGGAAGGAATTCTTCAGATAAAACGATTAACTTCTATGACAAAGTTGGGAAATTGCGGTAAAAATAGCTTTTGACTAAATTAAATGACTTGTGGACTTGGTTTATGCTAAATAAATAATAACAAAACTTACATTTTCATTGGTTTGGCTGTCTTCAAAATATATTTCAAAAGGTTTCATTGACTTTTTTTGACACTTACCTGAAAATATAAAGAAAATCAATTTATTAGCAAAAAAATGTAAATAAATGAAATATATTCCATATAAAATAAATATATAACGAAACATACTATACATCGTCATGGGAAATGTAAAATAATGTAACATCACTTTTTATAAGTTTACGGGCGAAGGAAAACGGTATAATAGAAACCGCTGATATTTAAGCAAAATTTGAGTTTTGGTTATAAAATGGTTACTATGACTGGTTATATATTGGTTATAACTAACCAGTCATTGTACTTTGCATAGATATTATTATTATTAATATCTGATATAAATTGTATGCAAAAACGATATAATATGTAGAAACCACTGATATTGAAACAAAAGTTGAGTTTTGGTTATAAAATGGTTATATTGGGAAGTCAAAAAAGTCCTCTCTTGGTTATCATACACTCATATTGAAACAATATGTGACTTTTGGTTATAAAATTGTTATATATTAGTTGACAAAGATTTTCCATTTTTTTTTTTTTTTTTTGATGATACATTGTTTTTCATTTTAGGTGACGATATATTAAGAGACCCTAAATTTAATTTCGGGGCTTAAACATATAAGCTCTCCTAAGAGATATTTATGTAGTAGTAAAAAAAAAAACTTTATTATTTTTGTTGATCCAATACATATATGAAATTATCATATACCATAGAACAATGTGTCGTTATATATCTTCATTAATTTCGTATTTAATTTATGGCGTTTGAGACTCTTATTTTTCTGAGAACAGGTAATTCAAGCAAAATTAATTGAAACACATTTTCACTGCCAATTAAGTATAAACTCAACACCAATACATGAAAAATGTTGCTTTTACGCATATATTGTGATAATAATGTTAATATCGGGTGAAGAAAAAGTTACCCGCTAGGGAAAGTGGAGCATAAATTTAAGCTTGAAGTAATACAAAACAACTTTTTCTGCTAAAAAATGCATGTTTCTTCTTAAAATTGAAGCGAAGTTAAAAAAAAAATGCAAAATTTCCGAAGAAATCCTTTTTATGCAAAATTATGCAAAATACTTCAAGAAAATATACAAATATAAATTATATAATGTATGTACTCAGAACATATATTTTTGCAGTTACAAACATATCTCATACATATCCCTCGTACTCTATGACAGCAGCTTCACTTTGCCGGAAGAACGCAATAGAAACAATAAATAACCCGAAAGACATGTTAAAAACAATAAAAAAAAACCATTGCAACAACACAAACAATGGCAATAAAAAGCGCTACGACAATGGTCAAAAAGCGACTTATTTAACAATAAAAGGAGCAAAAAACGAACAAAAACAAAAATTTGCTGAAATAAAAACATAAAATTACAAGTTAAAAAAGACGCCATGAAGGTAAAATAACAACAACAATACACACATATGCACGCAAACCGACAAGCACACATCTCTGCACATAAGCGAGTGGAGCATGTGGAGGCTGGTCCGACTGCCACAGCCGTAATACTTAACAGCAAAAGGCAATTTATGGGCTTTTTGTCTTTTAAGGGTAATTTTTCAACACGCCAACGGTGAGTGGAGTCGACAGCGCAAATACCAAGGAGTATAAAACAAAAACCATAAAAGTAATAATGGCAATTGCGGTAACGAATAAAAGCTGTGCATTAAAAATAACAATACATCAGTACATACATACACATACACACACATATGTCTGTTTATATGAGTTGTACTGGTACTGAGTACCTACTCGTAGTGTTGTCGTTGGATATGTGTGTACGAAATGTAATAATAAGCAACGCTCGCGACAACAATAATAAAAGGAGTGCATATAAATTTAACTGGTACTAACATTACAAAGATTTATGTCTGTATGTATCATACGTAAGTACAATTATGCGCTTTTTATAGCGTTTTTACAATTCACCTCATTAACTTGCAAAGATTTTTGAGGAAAACGAGATATAGAGGATATACTATATATGTGGGTAGAAGAATTTTTACCAAATATGCTCGCAAGAAAATTAACTTCGAAAATTCGAAAAACAATTAGGAGTGTCTTCTACAGTACGATGCATGATTGCCTCGAAACATAATTTAGAACCAATAGTCAAATTTGTCTTATATGTTACTTATGAATGGCAGCTAAGTTCGAAAATTCGAAACACAATTAAGACATTCTTTTACAAAGCATGATTGAATCGAGACATACTTTTCGAAAAAATCGATTCTCATAAAATTTGCCTTATTTTTGATATTTAGATATTAAATGTTAGTTACAAATGACAGCTAACTTCGAAAATTCGAAAATCACACTATATTCGGTGAGATAAAGAAATACAGAAACGTTTTACACTCAAAAGTATTATTTCAGTGTTGAGATGTAGTCACAAATTTTTTATTTTTATTAAATGAAAAATAGAAATGAAATTTAACTTCGAAAATTCGAAAACTCTGTTTAATAGAACAAAAAAGAGACTTTTGCTTCACAACTTTTACTTCAAATTTTACTTTACTTTTTTACTTTTGTTAACTAGCCATTAAAAATATAGTTATAAATCACAAGTAACTTCGAAAATTCGAAAGCCTTATATTTTCCATCGAAAACTAGAACATAAAATTTTTTTACTTCGCGATATTATCCCAAAATAATTACCTCATTTGTTCTAATAGATTTACATTTGTTCAGCAAACTTTTATACGGCAGAAGAGGATGCCATTTAAGTTCGAAAATTGGCAAAAGTAGCACTGTTCCGTCAGATATTGCTATAAAAGAAATTATTCCTTAAAAACGTAAGCCTAAAATGTGGCACTTTTTAAGCGAGATCTTTGAATTTTTTTAATTTAAGAATTTAAGCACATTAAGCGCATCTAACTTCGAAAATTCGCTGTTGTAGTTTCTTAGAATATACATGTATTTTTTTAGAATTTGACATTAGTTTTGTTATTTCAATTAAATTTTTTAAGCGCGCACAAGCAATGGTGTTTTAAAAGTAATTGATACGAAAATTATATTTTGTGGAGTTGCCACCATATTTAAAAAATAAATTGTTAAACAAATTTCGAATTTTGGAAATTAAGAAAATATTTAGAAATATATCCCAAACTATTTTCTTTATAAAGCTCAAAGTTTGTAGAGTTGCCATCATATTTAAAATAAATATTTTAAAAAATAATTCGAAATTCAAATGCAAGCAAAAACATTTAAAAACATATTCAAAATATTTTCTTTTTAAAGCCAAATTCTGAAGAGTTGCCACCATATTAAAAAAAAGAAATTTTTAAAAACAATTCAAAATAAAGATTTGAAAAAAGAATTTAAAAACATATTAAAAAAAATAAAGAAATAAAGAAAAACATTTTCTATAAAGCTAAAATTTTGTGGAGTTGCCACCGTGTTATTATTATTTTTTTTTTTAATAATTCAAAACAAAGTTGTTGGAAAAAAAAAATTAGAAATTTATCAAAATATTTTCTATATAATGCCAAAATTTTGCAGAGTTGCCACCACATTAAAAAAAAGCAGTAAACTGTAAAATATAATTTATAAATCAAATAGGTTAGAAAAACGAGTGAGATAATTATTTCTACTAATTACTAGACATTTGCAAAAGCTTGACTTTTAATAAAACATTGTAATATGAAACTGTGTTGCCAACTTCTAAAATACGATTTTTTATTTTTATATTAGTATTTATTTTTGTTTTTAATTTCCAAGTATTTTATGAAACTCCCGCAAAAAATAAATTTATTTAGTAATAATTCACAAAAATTTCCAGCCGCAAAATTGCCGCTTGTACAATTTATTCATCGAATTTTTTTCAAATCGTATTTCTCCATATTTTCGTAATTTATTTCCTTTTCATAATTTCGTTTTTATTTGTTTTTCTTGACTCGCTCATACGAAAGTACATATTTTACGTCATCTTGTGTTTGCAATAAATTGTCTTTGACTTTATTTTTTTTCTTGTTTTTTGCTTAGCATCTACCTTGCACACCGGCAATAGCAAGCGCAAGTGGTCAGAAAGGGCTGAACTAACTGATCCTTACAAATTCCACGCAGCTTTACACCGCGCCGTCGCATCTAGCAAACAACTTTCATACATTCAGTGAATGTTCTTCACTCTTTATTACTTTGCATTCCCTTGCATACACTTTTCTCACACATACATACATGCTAGTGTATTTTACTTCTTCACTTCATTCGTTAGCGCTGACCTGCAAGAAGGCTAAGTATGCCGGCGCATTTTAACCAAACACATTTTAGCCAAGTTAGTTGTCGTTGTCTGACTCACTTCGTTTTTCTTCGTTACTCACCTTTGTCCATTGTTTTTTCGGTGTGCTTGTGCGCTGCTTTGTTATTGTTGTTTTTTGTGCATGATTTTATTGCATTTTCCCTTTTTTCATCTCGTGTGCTTTTCATCATCTCGGCAGACAGGCTGCGCCATTAAATATTCACAAAGGCTATAAATCATTTAGGTTATGTTGCAATTTCGACAAAGCGACGTTGTTTATTTTTTTTCTTCATTTTTAGTTCCCCCTCCCCTTGCACATTTCGCTTTTGCTTTTAGTTTCGCCATATCAGGATATGAGCCATGTGCGGCGGTTTGTGTGGCAGTGGTGGCTCCAGCAAATTTCTTAGCAAGATTTCTTGTTTATGAGCGTTATGTTTTCGCTTTTTTGTTGTTTTATTTTTTGTGTGTTTCCTTTTTTATGGTCATAAAAGTGGCGGCGAAGCATTTTTGAGCGGAGCATAGTATATATAAGTGAATATATAGTATTTGTATATATATTTTTTGAAAACTTAAAAAAATACCCTCACCAAAGGAAATGTTTCGAAATTCTAACTAATTAAACATTTTTTCGAAATCTGACACTTAATTTTTTTTTAATTTGCAAAAGAAATTTTGGAGGATTTTTTTAAGAAACCTCTAAAATTTCGAAAATATCAATTCATTTATACCAAAAATGCTGTTTTTTGCGGATTCGGCCATAAAGTAGTATAAAGGAAATATCGCCGTTTTTCGAAATTAGCCTCTAAAATCGAAATTGAGTTTACTGCAAGCTTTATTACTAAGTATGGGGCAATGGAAACCGAGTTTTTTCACTCCGGTTAGCAAGAGCAACTCCGAAACGACTTCACAGCAGTGGTTGCCGCTTTTGAAACGCAATCCGAAGAAGTTTCGACTTCGCTTCTTGGCCGTAGAAGAAACATGGATCCACTGGTGCACGCCAGAAATCAAGAAACAGTCCAAATAGCGGATTTTGCCAAGAAAAAATGCTTGGAGATTGGCACAGACTGTCGCACAAGTTCGAAAATGTATGTTCGTCGATTTGAGAGTCACATGATCTACATAAAATAATTCATTGGCTTCTTTTCGTCGTCGTTAATAAAACATGGTACCACTGGTGCACACCAGAAATCAAGAAACAGTTCAAATAGTGGACTTCGCTAATGAACCTGTTTTGAGAAAGACGTAGACTATCTTATTGGCCGGAAAGTAGATAAAACACTGATACACCAGAAACCAAAAAAAAAAAAAGTCGAAACAGCGGACTTCACTTAGGAACCTGTTGCGAGAAAGGCGTAGGCTGTCTTATTGACCGTGGATGCCCGGTTGATTGTGGATGCCCGCAGTTTTATGGAAGTCACAAAGTATGATCTGCGTACATCGACTACCTTGACAATACATTGGCATACAACGCGGCCGCTAATACTGTCAATCCATCATATATTCCAGATCTCTTCCCATATCTCATATTATCCAGATTCGGCTCGGTACGCTTGCTTCTTGTAAACATCGAAAGAAATGTGAATCGAAAGAAAAACCTCGAAAAAAATAATTTTCAGACGACCTAAAGAAATTGAAGCAACGCTGTTGCAAGTCTCTCAAACCAAAGCAGTTTATACAGAGAAAAAATCGTGATTTTTCAAAAATTATAGTATTTTTCTTTTTAAAGCCAAGTAATTATTGGACTACCCTCATATGAGATACTGTAAAATATACATAATTGAACTTCAAGTCATAATCAACAAATATGTTTCGCTTTTCAAACCAAGCTCACTAGTTGAAAGCCAATTCTGAACACTCTTACTTTCGGCTGAGCATAAAAAAGTTCTGTAATGACCAAACCAGTCGATGGCGTACGGCATAATCTGGCTGTCAGCGAAATATATGCATGCTTACGAGTATGTCTTTACGTAAGTACTAACCTCTGTGGCGGTCAAGGCTGCACATTTAGTCGTCGCTCGTAAAATGCCTTCCAGTAATTTAGCTGCTTGTAACATTTAAATTGTATGGCAAGCAACAACAATGCAATACTGGATGTTTATAAATATGTCTGAGTATTTACTCCGAAAATATTGAACTGCCAGCAAGTAATTTGAAATGTTGATGAGGTATGCCTCAGTGAGCGATTTTCGCGAATTATTTGCTCCACAGCCTCCTAACGTCTAAATATTACCTTTTTATGTTATAACCGACATTCCACAGGATTTTAACCTCCATTTATTTCAATGTATACTATATGTGTGCATATAACTCACACACATGCGATATACGCCATTTAAGACAAATTGCATTCCTCGCTAATTACAAATAATGTTAGCGCATTTGGCCTTATTCAATTGTCGAACATTACAATTTATCAGCGCCCACATAAAAATACGCGACCGCATGCATACACGTGCTGCTGGCTCGCAATTACGAGTTGCGGTGTGTGCACATTTATTTTGGTGTTTTGCGCATGCGCGTGGGTTGTAAAGAATTTACGTAGCTCTTTTATCAGCAATTACATATAAGGGAAATATATTGTTATTAGCGGCAATTTTTTAGAATAAAAGCTGATTTTTTTGCTTATAAATTATAAAATTATTTTGACGTGCAAAAAGCCATGTTGCAAAGCACTTAATGGCGTTATCTATTGTGCCAGTGGTTGTAAATGATATTTTCTTACAACGAAAAATGTGTTGCAGATTCTATCGAGACATGTTGCTTATTATAAATATCTTATTTTGACTGATCAGATCTGAACAATATGCATTTTTTTTGATGTTCATGGGATTAGAGTTCCATATTTTTGAACACTGATTCTTATGTAAAATTTGACGGGGAATCGAACGGAAAGTTAAATTTTGAAAAATAGTTGGGGGAAAAGCACAAAAAAACCGGGTTTTTGGAATAAAATGTTTTTTTTTTTGAATTTTGAAATTTTTTTTTGGATTTCGAAAATATTTTTATCAGAAAGCTGAGATTTTTTTACATAAAATTGGATAACTTAAAAATTTTTTTTACTTAATTTTGAGGTCGTGAAAAAATAAAAGAAAAAGTCATTTTTTTGTTTGGTCTCAATTTTAAGTCCGCGCCAAAAACAATGGAGCAACTTTGACCACTAAAAAGTTAACAGATATTCTTCTATTGGTCTATATTATAATATTCTAAAGTTTGGTCAAAATCGAAGAACCACGGGTACAAAACCATGTCGCCAATTGATGGAATGGCCCATATACTAAATTTCGTGTAAATATCTTGTCAAATAAAAAAGTTTTCCTTACAAGGACTCGTTTTTGGTTGATCAGTTTGTATGGCAGCTATATGCTATAGTGATTCGATCTGAACAATTTGTTCGGAATTTGTATTATTTTTTTAGGGAATAATCCATACCAAATTTCGTGGATATAGCTCGTCAAATAAAAGAGTTTTCTATACAAGATCATGTTTTGAATCGGTCAGTTTGTATGAAAGATATATCTTATAGTGTTCTGATCTGAATAATTTCTTAGGTGATTGTAGATTTTATTTGGAAAGTTATATGGGTCGAATTTTGTAAACGTATATTGTTAAATAAAAAATTTCTCTATACAAGAACTCGTTTGGATCGGCCAATTTGTATGACAGCTATATGCTATAGTGATTCCATCTAAACAATATCCTTGGAGGTTACAGCATTGTCGTCGACAATAATCTGTGGCAAATTTCATGAAGATATCTTGTCAATTATAAAAGTTTTCTATATAAGGACTTGATTTTGAACGAGGAGTTTGTATGGCAGCTACAAGCTATAGTGTTTCGATCTGAATAATTGCTTTGAGAATTGTAGATTTTTCTAGGAAAATTATATACACCGAATTTCATAAAGATATCTTGTCAACTAAAAAGTTTTTCATACCAGAACTTTTTTCCGACAAATGAGCTGTTTCTTGAGGGGAAAAGGATGTGTGTGAAGTTTCAGATCAATATCTCAAAAACTGAAGGACTTATTCGTTATTGTATATAGCAGACGGACAGATAAGCGGATATTGCTAAATCCATATTTCCTTTATTAAAACATAAACTTTTTGAAATTTGTAAGTAAAAAAATCTTTCAAAATTATCCTCCAGCTGTGATTTGGGTTTTCAGCTTCGAGTAGTTTTTGAATCTCTTTAACCATTTCCCTTATTTTCGAAACAACATTGTTTAAAATTTACTCTCTGCTAAACTGTAATTATTAGTAACGATGTTAAAATTCCTTTTCTTCTTTGAATTTTCTCCCCTTTCCTTTAAATTTGCTAAGGTATTGAAGCAACCTGTATGAAATGCCTTGTATATATAGTTGGTTGTGTATATTCTACATTGTTTGCGCCCTTTCATTGTCATAAAAGCAAAAATGCGGCACTCAAAGCTAAGGGTTATGCATAATTAATGTGAGTCTAATTTGATTTCCTGCTTTCAGTAAATTACTTGTTAAAGTTGTAGGCAGAAAAATAATTTCAAGGAGAGGCTTTTGTTGAGTAAAATAAATGATTTTCTGATAATAATGAATATGTATAATATATATATTAGGGTTTTTTTTTTTTTTTTTTTTTTTTTTTTTTTTTTTTTTTTTTTTGTAAATTATTAATTTTTTTCAGACCCGTCACGAAATTTCTTTCGAAATACCCTAAAAAAAATTCCCTGAAAATTTTGGTTCTTAACATTAACATTAAGAACTGGACCAAGGCCTGTAAAAATTTCCCGTAGAAACAACACTACAATCGTGAGTTTTTATCTTCAAATTCCCACAGATCAGAGGTATTTTATGGCATCGCTTTGACTTTAGACGCATATTTCTCAGAATTGTTCACTCTACAAAAGTGCCCAGTGCAACAAAGTCGTAACTTACACCGGCGAGGTATAATTTTGTTGTGTAGTACGGGGCTCTAAACCCGATTTTACCAAGAAAAATACTTCTCGAGATATTCAGCTTTTTAAGTAAGGCTGTATGCAATTTTCATAGATTTTTTAATACAAACCATCTATTAAAATTCTATAAAGTATAAATTCTATATAATATAAAATGATAGCGAGTTTTACTTCGAACCTTTTTTATAGCAAATAAAATTTCCTACAAATCTGTCATATATATTTTTTCTTTAGCTCCTGTCATTTACGAGATATATACAAAAAAATGCGAAATTCTTGGAAAAATTGGGCTTAGAGCCCCGTACTACCTCGCCGGTGTGAGTTACGACTTTGTTGCATATATACATATCTCATTAACCACTCTCACATCCCCTTTTCTTCCAAATCTTTTTGTTATGTGCCTTTTAAATTTATATTTTATGCGCTATAAATTTTGTTACTGAATGTTTTGCTATACTTTCGAGCTCTAAAGTAATTTTAAACTGCAAACAACAACAACTAGAAATACATGCATTAGCTGCTAACATGTTTTGTGTTTGCGATTAATGTGTTGATATATTGTACATAGATGTGTGTGTAGATGTGTGATAGCAGCGCTTTGCCACCACCAGCGTAGCATGCTATTAGGCGCACAAGCTCATAATTGCGTTTTTAATGAAATTTTGAATTGCTCTCATATAGATTTATCGAAGAACGAATGCATTGTTGTTGCGAAAGCGTTTCAACTTATACGCTCGATGGTTGTTTTTGTTGGTTTTATAAGTGTTGTTGTTTTTGTTGATTTTAAAAGTGTTGTTGTTTTTGTTGTTGGTTTTTACTGTTATTGTTGCTATTTTACTTTTATTTCGTTAGTTATGTTGTTGTTGTTGACGGTTTTACTGTTATTGTTGCTGTTTTTTATGAAGCTTTTGTCGTTTTCATTGAAGTTGTTGTTGTTTTTATTAATTTTGTTGTTGTGTTTACTATTATTTCTGTTGTTTTAACAGTTACTGTTGTTGTTTTTGTTATCGTCTTTGTCGTTTTTGCTGTTATTGTTGTTGTTTTCGTTATCGTTGCTGTCGTAATTAGTGTCGTTGTGCGCTTCTCAACATTTTTGATTAGATTAAAAACTCAATGTTTATAATTAGTGTTACTTGTTAATTTGATTTTCGCTTGGATCAAAAGCATAAAAGTAAAGTGAAATAAAACGATAACTTCATTTAAATATTAAATTGGTAAAAAAAATCTCTTTCGGCAAGTTAGAGGATTTTTGAATTGCTTAGAAAGTTATTTTGAGGTGCTTTTGAAGTTATAATGATGTTTTGAAGAGCTTGGAGTACTGAATTTTTGAAATTAAAAAAGTGGTAACTTTGAAAGAAAATATGGCATATTTTTGTAAAATTAAAGATTTTTAATTTTATTTCTTTTTTTTTAATTTTGCATTTTCACTCAAAATATGTATTAATTTTTTTCTATTTAAGTAATTATTTTATAAAATTATCATTAAAGATTATTTTTTAACCGTTATGTATTGTTATTATTGTTGGACTTTCTATAGCTTTTTGTGCCAAAAACTAGATGGCGCTGTGGTAGACTTTACAACTTCGACTAACATATGGACCCACTTGGCGCATTTTACGTCGAGAACTCAAATTAAAAGTGCACAAAATACAGTGATATCACATCGCTCTATAGGCTCTTGAAAAGTCCCAAGACGATCTGACGTTTTCGAGCCAAATTTTGTTTGAGATAAGGCCCATTGCTGGTTCAATGGGTTGGTAAATAAGTAAAATTGCCGCATATGGAAGGAAGATAAACCTGAAAAGGTTCAAGACTGCCACTTCATTTCACTGTCTGTCATCGGTCAATATTTCTTTAAAAATGATATCTAACTATTTCATGCCTGACATTAAAGCTCTTGATCGCGGCGACATTTGGTTTCAACAAGACGGCGCCACTTCCCACATATCGCATCAATCAAAAGATTTTTAGAGAGAACACTTCGGTAAGCAGATAATTTCACTTTTTGGGCCGGACATCGTTGGATTTTTTCCTGTCGGCATAAGTAAAGTCTAAAGTCTATGCGGACAATTCGGCTGCGATTCAGGCCTTGGGGCAAAACAACACGTATGTCGTTCGCCAGTTACCAATCGAAATGGATGGATAGACCACCTGAGAAGTAGCCGCAACCAATATTTAAAAGAGATCATCTTCAAAAAATGAATGCCAAAGAATGTTTCAGTGTTTTTTCTTTAAAAAAATTGAAACCTCGAAAACTATTTTTCGACACTTATGCTGAGAACCTGAGTTACCATATTATTATTTTTAAACTTGCTATAGTTTTCTGTTTCAAAGACTAGATGGCGCTCTTGTCGAACTATTAACAATTATCTGATTTTTTTTTTGGTTGCAAGCATGTTTATTAAAAAAAATTGGTTCAAAGGAAAATCTACGACAGAGAATCCTTCATAAGCAAATATTTTTAAAAATACATTTTTCTTGGGATTATTGATAACACTCAGTATTAATGAAACTTATGCTGAGAACCTTAAAAATATGTGCGAATTTCTTTCTTTCAGCAAACGAACTCCTTCTTATACCACAAAGTAGCCCACAAATTTTTTACTACACTATAAAAATATTCAAAAAACCAAGCAGTTACTTTTAATTTAAATAATTGTTTAAAAATCTCAGCCTGCCTTTTGTTCTCTAAGCTATTTTCAGTACTGGAATTTGATGTTCAATTTATATGCAAATAGGTGACTACAAAATATGCACCGAAGTGCTTCGATTTACATAAAATTACTAAGCCACAAGGCTAAATGTTGCGTACAAATTAAGGGTGGCATATTAATTTTTAAAGGAATTTGTGTGGAGAAAACTGCAAAGCAGGGCTTTTATACAAAAAGCCAAGCACACGTGGTGTAGGCAAGGAAAATTTAATGCTAATAACGATTAAGCTGGTATAAAAGTATATTTTTGGGAAAATAAAATTTGAAATAAGCGCTTTGCTTTGTATTTGCTGTAACACTCGCTTCTAAGCGCTTCAAAAGCTTTACAAGTAAACCGTTTTTAAGCGCTTTTTTGAATATTTTTTTTTTATATATAATTTATATATTCTTTTTTGAAACGCCCACAGCGTACAATAACAAGTTATTTACTGCTGCACATCTCATTTGCTAGGCATAACCATTGCCGCCGCCCACGCCACGTTTCACCTTTTAAATAAATTTAATTTGCTCATTTTCTCCTTACTCGCCACATTCTCATTGCGAAACGTAAATGCACACGGCCCATTTAACCGTCTTAAAAATGGTGAATGCAACGCTGCAGCAACGTAGAATATCTCACAAACTGTCAAACTGATTTATTGAAAAGGTGAACGTAATTTCACATTAAAAAGGTCATGGCCAACTTTATCTGCACCCAGGCCGTTGTGGCGTGCCGTGGCGTCGCTGGGCATGGTGTGGTGTGGTGTGGTGTGGTGTGCTCTCCCAGGCACACAACTCGCCTGCGCCACTGGCATGGAGAGCAAAACCATTAACCTGGTGTATAGAATGCAGCAGCCATTGTCTTGATGGGCAAGATGCAGCGTGCAACGTGCAACATGCAGCATTGTAGTTGTGTTGGCCATATGCCTTTTTATTTCGATTTTATTTCATTTTACTTGCATTTCATTTCGTATTCTGCTATTTCTTGCACACTTAAGTGTATGCAACTTTTTGTAGAATGCAAAGCAGAAATCCAGTTGGATTTCAAGTTGCGGCCGTGAAGCTCCTTTTTTCTTTGCATTATTCTTTTTCTTGGCATTATTTTCTATTTCTTGTCATTATTTGTATTTTCTTTTCCATATTATTTTTCTTTTCATTATTTGCTTTACTTTTCGTTATTCTTTTTCTTTACAATATTCTTTTTATTTTCTTTGTTTTTTAGCTTTGTTCTTATTCTGCACTGCCGCAACTAGTTTCTCGTGCCTTGAGTTTGGCATATGTTATTTAATTTTTCGATTTTCTTTTCGTATTGCATTCGTATCTTTTAGCTGTCGTTTGCAAGCGTTTAAAATCGCTGATGGTGCATTTCTTTTTCGCCATTTTTCGCTCGCATGTGAAGGCGTTGCAACTTTATTGCAGCTGGCGTGCTAATTGTTTTAGGAAAATGTTTGCTTTGTGACCAAGATTTGCCCACATCGTGCGTTGAATTTGAAAAAAAAAAATCACTTTTAGTCGGTGTTGACCCTGTTGGACCACAGTTTGTTCCTTTTCATCGCAGTGGTTTGTAGTTCTAATGACTTAATTATACTAATAAGATCATTATGAACAGGCATTTGTAATATTACATACATTCAAGTTAGTCTTCCATGATTATTTACTCTCCACATAATATATATTAATTATATTCCAGAAGTATCATGCCAATATCCGTTTTTCAATATTCTCGGTTTTGTATAAATTCCGTAATTTTTAATTTAAAAAGTCGTAACTTAATTAAATCTATTCAAAATACACTATATAGACTCAATTAATATCTAAAACTGTTTTGAGTGTAAAGTAAAGTGCTAAATTGAGTCAATTAACTATTTAATTGAGGCACTGTAAATTAAGTCAATTAATAATTTAATTGAGTAAATTGAGTCAATTAACAATTTAATTAAGGTATTGTAAAATAAGTCAATTAACAGTTTAATTGCGAAAAAGATGACAAAGAAAAAGACAATTTATTTTTTTAATTAAAAAAGGGTTTGAAGTTCTGAAAGTATTAGCTCTAATAAAAGGATATCCATTATTTGTCCAACATATGGCTTTAATATTCTGTGTCTCGCTTTATATATGTTCGTCCAGACGTTGCTATATGACGTTAAAAAAGATAAGTTTTTGTACTTAAAAAACCTTTCAGACAGTTTTGTGATTGCTTGACTCAGCATTGTTTGAGTAGTCAAAGGTGGAGATCAGCAAAGAGATATCCATCATATTTTACGGTCATTTTGATGACAAAGATGTTTCTCGATTTGGAGAGCCAATTGTCGAAAATATCGTTAAAGCAATTGACATCGAATAGTTCGACGATCATGTAAGGACTACCTCTAGTACCCACGACCTTAAAAAATTAGATAGGCTTTTGGTAAGTTTAACAGGGAATCATCTAATATGAGTTGCTTTAACACAGTCAAATTCTTAGTTTCAAGCTCTACTGTCAACAATTGGACTATTTATGAAGGAATCAGTTACTCAAAAGCGGCCAACCTTGGTAATAGGAGGAGAATTGTGTACCGTCAGTACAACGCCAGGCAACACGCATTGAAAGTAGCTCGTCAGACGCTTCAATTTACTTACTATTGAGGTAAGTACAGCAAAGGCTATCTGAGAGGTTTATGAGTTCGAGCTAATATGGGTGAAGCTGTTAGAAATTTCTATATGTATAGGTTTTCAGAAGTTTTATACCAAAAGAGGTTTCAGGCAAGACGACTCCCTAACGTGAGACTTCTTCAATCTATTTCTGAAGAAAATAGTTCAAGCTGCAGAAACATAGATGCTACATCAGACTGAGACAACATTTGATGAGTCGAGTTTTCGAGAGAGAGATTTTGCGGAATATTTGTGGTCCTTTGATGAGTTATACGAGATGTACGACGACATTGACATTGTTCAGCGAATTAAAAGACAGCAACTTTCGTCCGAAAGGATGAAAACACTCCATCTCTGAGCGTATTCGATGCGGTACCCGCTGGGGGAAGCACAGGAAGATGAAGACCTCCACTCCATTGCAAAGACCAGAAGAAGGACTGAAGAAGACCTGCCTACACTTGGAATCTCCAATTGGCGCCAAACAGCGTAAGGGTGAACGACTGGTGCGCTGTTGTAAACTGGGCTATAACCGTGTAAACGCTGTCTACGCCATAAAAAAGGAAGAAGAAGAATATCTATAACGGCAACTATAATTCTGTAGCCGTACAAAATTGGAGTGTTAATTTTATCACAAAAAATTTATTTTGAAAGTAAAAACCTTTCAAAAACCCTGCTGTAATTAATTAATCCACGGTCTAAAGCAAATTTTCTGCATTTTACTTTGATTAAGGCAATTTAATCCAACACTCGCGCATGCACACTCACTTCTTTAATTTAATTTAACTTAATTTTTTGTTGTCGAAAGCATGGAATTATAAAATATGCATACAACAACGAAGCAGCAACAACAATGTAGCTTGTGGCAGGTAGGCTGTAGTGGGCGAATTTCGTAAGAAACAGAGCGAACAGAAGAGGCGCAGAGAATCGGCAGAAGAAAATATACACGAAAACTGCGATTTTAATTAAATGATATGAAAATTGAATAGGCAATGAAGGGCGCAGCAGCGGTTGAGGGGAATATAGCAGTACCAGCGGTAGGAGTATGCAATGTGGTGTGTATAGTAGAGAGGCAAGCGTGGAAAATGGGTGTGTTTCAAGCAATTTAAGCAGATAAGCAGTTCAAGCTCTTGCGCCTGGATTTGTGAGAATTTCGAGCTACAAAATTCCATGCGCCTTAATTTCTTTTGCTAGCTACACTTTAGTACACGTTTCTTAAAATTTGTTTAGAGGTTATAACGATGCTGCCAACTTACTGCGGGCATTGAGTTAAAGACAGGCGAAATTGTGTATGCACTAAAAGCTAATGTCTATATATGGCGCGCTAAAAATATAAAAAATTTAATATATTTTATGTATATAACCATAATTATGCTTGTGTGCGTGTAGCTTCAAGCCTTCAAGCCATGTATTTATGTATTTATGAATGTTTGTAAATGTGTATGTTCATAAAGTATATGCTTGTAATATAAAAATTTAGTGCAGCACATTTTGCGACGCCGCCAGTCATAAAAATAAATGAGGCAGGACTATAAATGGCCAATACCTTGAAAGAAAAATGCAATAAAATGTAAAAAATGAAAATTATTTTTTTGTTGTTTTCTTTTTTGGTTCTTTTCTCAACATTTTTATGACCAAATATAGCGCGGCACATTTGCGCGCTGCGAACTTCACGCTGCTCGCTTTTTACTCGCACACCAACTGTGATTTCGCGCAATATTTTAAAATTAAGTCTTAAAAGTTACTTTCGCAAAGTTCTTTTTTATTATTAGTGATGAAAATTGTATCATATCTCAATGAAATGGCTGTGTGCGCGTGTGAGCGCATTGAAAAACTTTCTAACTAGCTGTTGTGCAGCGGCAAGCGCATTTACTGCTGCAACACTTGGCCATAATGATTTGGCTGGGATAGTTAGCCAAGCCATTAGACGCACATGTAACGCGTGGTCAAAATATATATACAACAACAACAAAATGCGGTTGCATCGAAGCTAAAATACCCTTCACAGGGTCATGGTTTCCTTATTGGTACTTGAATTTGATCGTTCAGTTTGTATGGCAGCTATATGCTATAGTGGTCCGATCGAAACAATTTCTTCAGAGGTGTCACCTTTGTCTTAGATAATAATGTATAGAAAATTCGGTGAAAATATCTCGTCATATAAATAAGTTTTCCATACAAAAACTTGATTTGGATCGACCAGTTTGTATGGCAGCTATATGCTATAGTGGTTCGATCTAAACAATTTCTTTGGAGAATATACAGTTATCTTGTGGAATAGTTCATGACAAATTTGGTGAAGATATCTCGTCATATAAAAAAGTTTTCCATACAAGAACTTGATTTGGATCGACCAGTTTGTATGGCAGCTATATGCTATAGTAGTTCGATATCACCGGTTCCGACAAATGATCAGCTTCTTGGAACGAAACGAATGTGTGCAAAATTTCAGATCGTTATCTCAAAAACTGAGGGACCAAGGACGGACCTGCTAAATCGACTCATCAGGTAATTTATATAGTATATATATGTTATAAGGATTCCGAATGCCTTTTTCCTTTTGGGTATTAAAACCTTCGTGGTACACTTAATATAGTAAACTCTGTTTAGAGTACAAAAAACTGGAAAAGGTCCACCATCTCATATTGATCGACTGCCGGACGAACTCGATAAAGATAATTAAAATACCAGGTATCCCAAAACTTGCGTCGGTCATATGCTGCGGAGAAATTGGATATGAGAAAACCGTCGGCAACTGAGTGATCAAGGAACAGTCGAAATAGTATACTTACCTGATCTGAAAAAAACTAAGACCGTCCTGTGGTCTGGAAATGGAATGGCTACAGTTTGTTGGGATTCGCAAGGTAAGTTCTGGGAATTGGTAAAATGGTCACAGAGAGCTACGCAAAAGTTAATGATCCAATTCCACGTCATTTTCAAAGAATTTCAGAAAAACACATGCTTTTAAACCTTGACAATGTTAGTCGGCTTACAGTTTCAGAAATTTGAGTGAAATCGAAGTTATCGGGAGTTATCGCTTCCACGAAGGACTACTTTGAAGACCTCCAAACAATTTTTAATGATACTCCGAAGGTTAAATCGATTTTTGATTAATTTGATTACTCAAAATTATCCATAGAAGTCATTTAAACTAACTAAAGCTACAATATCTCATTTTTATAAGCTTTCCACTTTATTAACCTCTATGTAGTGTTCTCAGGGTTCTTTATGCACACTTTTTTCGCTCCATCCATTTTTAAGATTTTACTTTTAAATTCTGTGTATTTTTTATATAGTTGTACTAACTATCTTTAATAAGCTCAATCCTCACTTAACTCTTACATAGTGTCTACATGTTCCTTTCTGTCCGTTTAATCCAACTATTCGCTCTTTATTACCTTGCTTTTACTTCATGCTAATTACTGTCAATATTAATTAGCATTTCATAAGAAATATGTACGTGCGCGCGGTTCTTATGCTCTATTCACATGGTCCTAATGTAGAGCGCTACCACAACGGTACGTTGGATTTGCTTATGGAAGTGTGCTCAACGTGGTCTGTTTGCATTTTGCATATCTAATTTCTGTCAACTTTGACATAACAATGGCTAAACAAACTCAGCCAACTCAACGGGTCAAAATCGCAACAACTGTCGAAGGTAGTGCCACAGAAATGCATAAATTCTGGTGTATACTTAAGTATATATATATATGTATGTGTATGTATATGTGTGAAGAGGACATCAAGTCCAACTACTACTGCCAGGCAAGAGGTAAGGTGAGTAAGCAAGGATACTAATTTGCAATTTTGACTGAGACGCCAGTGTAAGAGGCAGACATATTTGGAATATCTGTTGTGGTACTTCTATATATTATATAATGTGTGGATGGTAAAAATGGTGATCCAAAGAAGATAATATATATTTTTTTATATATGGGTACTACTCGTAGTTTCAGAAAGTATTTCAGAAAAAGTTTTGATTTATAGCAGTTTAACACGGTTTAAAGTAATGGTTGAGTTTCAAAGTCTGCTGAGAGATTTTTTGACACTTTAGGGGGAAGGGGGGTATTACAGTTGAGCAGGGGCATTTCGTATACCTTTTCGCGCTTGCTCCACAAAAAAAAAAAAAAAAAAAGACAAAATACAAAAGTTTCCTTACAAGAACTTGATTTTGATCGGTTAGTTTGTATGGCAGCTATATGCTATAGTAGTTCGATCTGCACAATTTTTTCGGAGATTGTAACAATGCCTTAAACAATAACCCATGCCTGATTTTATGAAAATACCGTGTCAAATAAAAAAGTTTTCCTTACAAGAACCTCATTTCGATCGTTCAGTTTGTATGGCAACTATATGATATAGTGGTCCGATCCGAACAATTTCTTCGCAGATTATACAGCTGCTTTGGATAATTGACTGTGCTAAATTTCCAAATGGTACATAGTCAAATAAAAAAGTTTTCCATACAAGGATTTGGCTTCGACCGTTCAGTTTGGATGGTAAATATATGTTATAGTGGTTCGATATCAGTGATTCCAAGAAATAAGGAGCACCTTGGAGAGGAAAGAAGGTGTACAAAATTTCATAGGAATAACTCCAAAATTGTAGGACTATTTCGCATATAAACAAACAAAGGTTTATGACCGACTCAACTTCTCTTACTGTTCATTTATTAATATTTTTTTTAAGATCTCCTACGTGTCCTTTGGTTTGTTACAAAGTTCGTGGCAAACTTAATATATCCTGTTCCGGGTGTAAAAATTTGCGATGAAATTGCATTGAGTTAAAAAAACTCTCCTAAAAATTCCTCCTCTTCTCCTTACTAACTGAATGATGAAATGGCGTGCGCACCTTTGTCGGCGAGTGAAAATATTACGAATGCAATGAAAGCGACAATATTCTCATTGTCAGGTTAGTTAGCGCACTTCGTTATAATTTCTGCAAATATGTTTACACTCACACCTATGCACATATGTATGTACATTGTACATACATGTAAGTAAGTGTTGGCATGTTTACACACGCATGTAGCATATGTAAATGGCTAGTGCCAACAGTGAGCGTGTAAAAATATTTGACTTCATTTAGCTTCTGTTGCTGTGCCACCTCATAAATTTGCTGCTACGCCGTGTTGACAAGTGCAAATTAATGAATGCTATCCCGCGGCATTTATCACCAACTCACACATGCAAACAAACAAATATGAATATGGCATGCGCATACAAATACAAATACACATATACAAAAGTAAGTTGTAAGCTGAGTAGGTAAGAAATGTATGGTATGTATGTGTTGCATTCTCAGCCAGGCTTAATAAGCCGCTGCCTTTTATTTTCGCCATAAAATCGCAATTCGTTATTGCACACTCGCCCTAGTCCAAGGCCATGACAATTGAAATGTTAAAAGGAATTTCAGCAAAATATTAATTAACTTCTGGCCATAAAAAGCTGCATCCAAATGTACGTTTGTCTGCTTTATAGTGGCAGTGGTGATCATGAAGACTTTGAAGGTAGTTTTTGCCTACTTTTTTGTTGTTAATGAATCGTGACGGCCTGTGCTTTCATCACATCCTGCGCTTAAATTTTTATATTAGTCTGACTAATTTGTTACTAATTCGTATAATTAAATTTTAGGAGGTCCTTTTCGTTAGTTATTAATAAGTATAGTCTTCGAAAACGTTAGATGGCATTGAAACGAAGCTTAACATCCTTCACAGGTATATTTCTTATGGCATAAAAGGGAATAAAAAGATCTTCGTCTTAATTTTGGGCGGTCAGTTCGAATGGCAGCTACAAATTATAGGCGTCCGATCTGAGAAGTTTCTTCGGTTATTGTAGTTTTACCATGAATCAACAATCTATGTCAAGTTTCGTGAAGATATCTTGTCAAATGAAAAAGTTACCCAAACAAGGAAATTATTTTGATGGATCAGCTTGTATGACAGCTATATGTTGTATCTTTCCTATCGAAAAATTAGTTTGGCGATTATAGCGTTGTCGATGATAGTAATATGTGCCAAATTTTGGGAAGATATTTTTTCTCATACCAAGTCTGATTTGGACCGGTCAGCTTTATGGCTACTATATGCCATAGTGCGTTAATCAACAACAATATTTATGGAGATTATAGCGTGACCTAGGCTAATAATCTGTGTTTAATTTCGTGAAGATATCTTGTCAAATGAAAAAGTTGCCCATACATGGATCGTACAGCTTGTATCAGAGATATATGATATAGTGATCGATATCTGTGGTTCCGACAAATTATGATCTTCTTGGAGAAAACAGGACTTGTGCGAATTTTCAGATCGATATCTCAAAAATTGTGGGACTAGTTCGCGACTATACAACCGAAGAAACAAGCGAACATGGCAAAGTCGACTCAACTCATCACGCTGGTCATTTATAAATGTACATATAAATAATATAAATGTTCAGAGCCCCCGATGTATCCTACGGAATGTTAAAAACCTTCTTGCAACGAAACTATGTAATATAAAAATTTCTCCACAAACAGGTTGAGAATTACACAATATTTCGCTGGTAATTTAGTAGAAGAAAGTGCTTGAACCCATACTAAGAAGTATACTCAAAAATATATGTGGTCAAAGCAGCGTTGTATGCGTGTGTTTTGCCAATGTGCACTGGTGCGTGCTGGAACGTCTTTTATCAGGAATATACCGCTGTATGTTATGTAAATTTAAATATGTTTGTTGGTGTAGTGAAATTGCAAAATTTGCATAAAATACTAATTTAGCTAGTAGCAGTAACGATAGCGACTTAACTACCTATATACATGTTGTTGTGATGTTTTATTATTTTGAGTGTTTTTTGCACTTCCTCATTTCTTGCACTGAAAGAAAAAGGTTTCTGACAGAAAATTGCTAAATTTTAATTTTTCTTTTAGAGTAATATATTCAAGATATATTTTTGGATATTTTCTTTTAAATATAATTTCGGTACTAGAGTGGTATACCGATACAATTTTTTTTTTTTGAAAAATATATATAGTAAGTCCAGTCGGCCATGTGATCAGATGAAGTCAATTCAGCAAACAAAAAGAACAGCCATTTAATTGAAAAAGTGTTTTTAATTTTAACTAACTTAAAAATGTAGTAAGGCTGATATGGTTTATCAGGTTAAGTTAGGATAGCTGAAAGGGCTGATCTGCTTAAGTTACGAACGATCCCACGTTGACTGTTGGAAACGCCGCTCCGTTGCATGGTAGTATTAAGCATGGATACTCGTACATAAAGCCTTCGCATATCGACAGAATACTTAGAGCAATAGACAAAACTTATCAGCAAAATTTCGTTAAAATTATACTCAAATATATTTATTTCAATGAGATCCACGTTTTTTCGTGACATGAAGAGCGAGTTGGCCTAAAAGTCGTTTCATAAGGGATTTGAATAGCTGAGAATTCCAGTCTATTGTGATACCTAAATACTGCTTGGTAATAATCACTGAAACCCTCAATCAAGCGCTTTGAGTCTGTCGCAAATTTGTTGAGGCGGCTCATATAAATTCCGGCTATTTCATGGGTTTCGCCGAGTGAAATTGAACACTTTTTCAAAAGTTGAACAATGACGGAGAAATTGTTAGGCTATTTCCACCCCTCCCTTCTCCGTACAACTCGGACAATTAGCATCCGATAACATTTAAATAATGTCCAGTAAAAACTCTTACGATTATGTCAAGAGGAACCTCACTGAGAGTAAGAGCAACCTTACTGAGAGCAAGTAGTTCAGTGTGTCTGCCGATTTCTAATAATTATATTATACTATGGACCTGAGGAACCTCACTGTTACCCAGGAGCTAATTGTTGATAAGCGCTTTCTAGGCTCACGCGAAGTCAAGAGGTCCAGCCATGGAACGCAAGGCGACAACGGCGACCAATGTAGTTTTCAATCCGAACTCTTAAAAGCACATCGACGTTTTAGTTTTCAATCCGATTTCTTTCAAGCTAATCGACTTTGTAGTTTCCTGAAATACCGCTATAATTTAGGACAAGAGTCTGATTAGGAAGAATCTTGTTGCTGGACAGACACTTCATGATTACTTTGAGCGCACACTGTGTGAGTAAGAGCAAGTAAAATATTTCGATGAATTTACAATATAGCACGACCTTCTCTTCTAATAACCCTATATCACAGATTCCTACTATCAAAATCTATTTTATTTGTAAACAAATTTAACTATTTTTATTTGTAATAAAAAATTATTATTTTCTGCTTTCCTTTCGCATAAAATTCTTAAACTTGCCCCCCTCATACTGCCATTAAATTCCCAACATACATACAAACAAATATATTTCTAACTTAGCTTTCTACTTTTCTAATAAAATTTCTCTGTCTCAGCGCTCAGCGCCATGCAAGCAAAATAAATAGGAGAAAAACAATATTTATTTTTTAATATGTTTGCGGCAACATTATTTATATTTATTTGTTATTTTTTTATAGTTTATTCATGCAAATTGCGAAAATGTTCCTCGTCGCCATCGTCATTTAGCATTCAGGAAAATACAACCCTGGAAAAACAAGTAAGAAATATTTTTGTGCTTTTTCTTCGAGCAGAAATGCCGCTAGTGCGCGCTTGTTTACATTGATGGGGAGTTATGTTGGCTGTGACCAGCAACGGCGCATATAGAGGGACGCGGACTGGGGGTACTTAGAACCAAGCAATCGATAACTTGGGCTAATATCGTCGACTCAACTCGGGCACCACTGCATACATTATTTATGACCACATTTTGCTGGTCGCTTCGTTAGTTGCAATATTGCTGGCTTTTGTTGTTGTTATTATTATTATTTTCTTGCCATTATTGTTGTTTGTATATACATATATATAGGTTTCGTAGTTGTTGCTGTTGTTTTCGTATACTTATTATTGCAGTGAAAAGTTTTCTCAACCCAAACCCAAACCATTCATGGGCAACACACACAGATATATGTTTATGTATATATACACACCCATACATATACACGCATACATATACATATATATATATATATATATCTATATAGATAAGTATAAATTGGTGTGGCAACAATATGCATCATCGCATTACTCGTGTGTCAGCGGCGCTCGTGCCGCTGCTTTGGTGGCGCGCACCCAGCTGGTCCGGGGTGGTGTGCCGCCTGGCGTGGGTATTATGCAAAGACAAATGCATTTAAGTGAAAAATTGTGAAATGGAAAGGCGGCGATAAATTTCGCTTGGACTTACAAGTTAATATTACCCATATGTTTCATAGAGCGTTTCTCGAATGCATATTGTCGTTGATTAATATGGTTTGTGTTGACGCAAAAGTTACGGGGAAGTTTAAAATTTCCGTTTCGGAATTTAAAAAAGTCAATTTTTGAACGGAAATTTTATGGTTGGTAAGCAAGAGGTAGAAATATTTTTATATTCTATGCGCGAATAATGTAAAAAGGCAATATCGAATTTATAGCTTCAAAAGAGTCTATATACAGAGCAAAAATATGCCTTCAAGACAGGAGTTTTGCCTTAATTTTAAAAGTTGCCGTTAAGCATTCAAATCTTCCTATTTCCTTAATAGATAGGAAATATGTTTTCATCCCAACCATTTGTGGATTCTTGGGTTCATTTTAACTTATAAATATAGCATTTTTTTGGCTCACCCTAATATTGTATGTTTGATCCAAATATCACATCGATGCCGTTTGTTTTTAACACATGAATTCCGAAATTATCGAACAAATTTTTAACCCAATAGGTGGCGCTGCCGGCGGAATATTATGAAAATTCCTTTAATTAGTGACTTTTTTTAGTCACGAATTTCCAAGAATTAGATCTGTTTAAAAAAAAGGGACCTCGGATATAATAGTACCACGAATGGGAGCCCTCTCCAAAACATAAATACTCAACATCTGGCAAAACAATGGTATCAAGTATTCCAAAAGGTAAGAAACGAAGATGGAAAAAGCACTCTGAGCAGATATCGCTGGTGTCTGAAGAGATGACATAACAGACACTAAAGAGTCTCTCGTTGGAACAGAGCTTTGCGAATTTCCGGTTGCCAAGAAGAAAAAATTCCAAGAAGCTCCGAGATTTTCGGGCCAAATTTTGTTCAACGATGAGGCCCATTTCTGGCTCAATGAGTATGTAAACAAAAAATATTGCCGCATTTGGAACGAAGAGCAACCTGAAGAGATTCAAGAGCCGTCATTTCAGCCAGAAAAAACAACGGTTTGGTGTGGTTTGTGGACCGGTGAAATTATTAGTTCATATTTCTTCAAAAATGATGACGGTGAGAACGTAAACGTCAATGACGACCGTTATCGCGCCATAATAACCAACTATTTGATGCCTGAAATTGAAGCTCGTGTTCTCGATGATATTTTGTTTCGACAAGACGGCGCCACTAGCCACACATCGCATCAATGAATTTTACGAACATTGACAAAATTTTTTGGTTTGGGCTAATTTTAAGCAAAAAAAACTTTCACACCGCCAGACTGCTCGTTTTGGAGTACATTCCGGAGATCGGTTAGGGAATGAAAGGAATGCAAAATATTTTAAAAGATTCGCTGATTATTAATGTATATTAAATTCTGTAAATTTACACTATTTTTATTTATTTAATTATTAAATAAAATACCTTTTCAAAAGAACAAAAAAATCACAAAAACGCATTTTTCTAACTTGGAAGTGGTTATAACCCCTTAAGGCGATGAAAATGTTTGTTGAAAATAATTTCTATGACCAAGTTGGAAAAATGTTTAAAAATCGTTTTTGTTTCAATTAAATGACTTGTTGACTTAGTTTATACTAAATAAATAACAACAAAACTTACACTTTCTATGGTTTTTTCCGCCTCCAAAATATATTTAAAAAGGTTGCAATGGATTTTTTCGACACTTACCTGAAAGTATAAAGAAAAGAACTTTATTAAAAAATGTAAATAAATTAAATATATGCCATAAAAAATAAATATCTATAACACAATATACCATATAACGTCACCTAAAATGCAAAATAACGTAACATCATTTTTCATAAGTTTACCGGCGGATGAAAAGCGATATAATTTAAACCACTCATTTAAACAAAATTTGTGTTTTGGTTATAAAATGGTTATTATGACTGTTATATATTGGTTTATCTCATCCTTTTAATATAGTGTATTGAATCGTACGAAATAATAATTCGATTCAAAAAATTCAATGATACGTTGTTTTGCACCTTAAGTGACGACATGCCCATATAAAAGCATTCCCAAACACCTACTAAGTTTTGCTACAAGTCCATTGTGTTGAAAAAACTCCCAGCACGATCATTAATTCCTGTGACACACCCACTAATTGACCCGAAATGTTATTATTTTTTTGTTTATATCTTATTACTCTCAAACAAAACATATAATTATAAGCAAACAAACCATAACTTACACATACAATTAAAAAAACTTTACTATCAAGCATGGATGTGGACATAAATATTTCCGAAGAACTAAAAATAATAATAAGCAAATGGTGAGCGCGAAAGTCATGGCAAAGGAAGCAGCAAAAAGTAGAAGAAAAAATGTGTAAAAAAAATGAACCAGAACGACAATTTTTTTTAGAAAAGCAAGAGCTTAAGATCGCTCGCAAACACACACACTCACAGAGACATAGTTAGATGGCAGCACAACGACAGTATACCGAGCGCATAAATAATAAGTCGAGGAAAAAATGATAAATTGCAAACTGCACATAATTATGCAATTAAAGTTTGTTCGACGTATGGCCAAATGTGGCTGCAGCTGGCAGTTATGGTACCAGCCTTATTGCGGCAATAAACTGCCGGCTACGACAAGCTGCTTATATGTATATTTGTGTGAATTTTGTGCGACTGTACGCTTAGAAGAATTCACCAGGCTGCAGTGCGGCGCTTGCAAGTTGCTCGATTGGTTGACTGCTCGCCTGACACCGTTTTCTGCTTCGTTACTTTTGCTCAAATTTCGCTTTGGCTGCTCTTTGGCTTTCGATTTTTATTTTGGCCTCTCTAATTATTATTATATTTATTGTTGTTGTGGGTCATGAACTAAGTTCTTTCCTGTTTGAGACTTCGGTATATATACCTACTTGTAGTGGCAAATATTTCGGTTGTGATTAGCGAGATAATTGGAGAAGTTTTAGAAAATATTTCGAGACGAAATTAAGAAATTTTATAATTGAATATTCAAGGCCTCGAAGAAATTTGATTTGAATAATATGTTCTAATGGAGCCAGGAGGAAGACAAAGACAGAGATTTTTAAGTATAAGGAAAAACAAGATGAAGGCAAAGGTAGATGTAAAGATATATACATATATCTATATAGAAATATATATGAAGATAAGGATAAGGAAAAAGAAAAGTCGCTCATTTCGGCTGACAGGAAGCTATAATACCCTTCATAACGTCATTTTTTATATTATGAATCTTGATTTTTATTGACCATTTTGTATGGCAGCTATATGATATATTGGTCCGATCTGAACAATTTCTTCTGAGATTATACCGTTACTTTGGATAATAATCCGTGCTGAATTTCGTGAAGATATTTTGTCAAATAAAAAAATTGTCCATACAAGAACTTTATTTTGATCGATCAGTTTATATGGTAACTATAAGCTATAGTAGGCCGATCTGAACAATTTTTTCGGAGATTGCACCGTTGCTTTTGGCAATTATTCGTGGGGAATTTCGTGAAGATATCTGTTCAAATAAGAAAGTTTTTCATACAAGAACTTGATTTTGATCGATCAGTTTGTATGGCAGCTATATGCTATAGTACGCCGATATTGGCAATTCTGACAAATAAATAAAATCTCTGCGAGAGAAAGGCGTGTGCAAAGTTTCGGAGCGCTATCATAAAAACTAAGAGACTAGTTCGTGTAAATATAGACAGACGGATCGACTAAGCTAGTCACCCTGATTATTTGAATATATTTTTTGTACAATTTCAGACGCTTATTTGAGGATATTATAAACGTCCAGGGTAAGTAAAATACCTTCATTTTGGATTGAAAAGAAAAATTTCTCGAAAAAATAATCAGAAGATCGTTAGGTTAAAACGCAAGTGTTTGAACAGCTGGCATCATTTGTTCTATTCGCCACTCTGCAAAGCTTACAAACAGCTGATATGACATTTGCAGTGCCAATTAAAAAAAAAATAAAAATTTAAAAAAATTAAAAATACATAAAAAATATTTAAAAAAAAATCATAAAATAATTGTTCCATAATAATGAAAAGTTGCAATGTGGGTAATTATTTAATAAAAAGGGATATTTGGAAATTTTTCTAAAATCCAGGCACTAAGCTCAGCACATAAATATGTCAAAGCGTATACTTTTCAAAGGTATTTCGCTCTTTTATTTTCAATATTACACACAAAACTCTTTATTCCGTAGCGCCAGTTTTAAAAATATATATTAAAAATATCCCGGTCCGTAAAAACGCCTCGAGTCATTCAACTTGCACAAGTGCATTTTTACAAGACATAAATTTACGATGTGATTTTATTTTAATACACCAACAAATTGTGTTGCACAGGCCTCTTCAATGCACTAACGCAGCACCAAAGGAGCGAAAAAACGAGCAAACGAAATTTTTATTAAAAATAAAAACGTGGAAAATTGCAACAAAATTATGCCAATTTATGTGCGCATCCTGTCAAAGGCAGCAACAACATAAACAGCAGCGGCAGCAACGAAAATAACGAGAAAATAAAATATTTACAATAAAAACAAGGCAACAACAACGGCAGCGCGAGTCGAGCAAGCCGCCGTTGCTATGTAGCAAGCAGGCGACATTTTGTTGGTGGCGCTGGCGACGCCTGTTTGACGCTGAACGCTGCCCTGCAAGCCACGTTGCAACGTCATTGGCAGCGTAATTGAAAACGTTGCCGCGCTGTATGTTGTGGTAATTGCATATTTACCTCGAAAATTGCATTTAATTGAGCTTTTTGCGCGCATTTCTACTCGTCGTGTGTGTAACACATATATAAACTTATAAATACATAATCTTTGTTGCATCTTTTCGCGTTCGTAACTGCAGTTGTGTGTGTGTGTGCATGCGGCACTGTGTCTTGTTTCAATGGAAAATTAATGCAATGCTCTACAAACTGCATTAAGTAGTTGTTCTTGTTATTGGCAACGTGCATTTGTTTGTGTTTTTATAGCTGAAATATTTTTTAATTGTAATGCCATTGCAAAAATTTTGGTATGCTTTGTCTCCAAGCAGTCTCAGTCGCACAGTTAAGCGCTTAAGCGCCCCAAAATATTCACTTATACTCCTATACTTACCTATGTACATATATGCTTAAATTAGTATATGCGTTTGCGTGCATTTAAAACTCATATAGTATTTAGGAAGTTAAGGGCGTATTATAAATTAAAACAAAAATAGAGAATTAATTATATTTAAAAAAAAATTTAAAAATTAAAAAAAAAAATTGTTACATACAGATTTTATGAAGCTGAAAAAAATTTAGTTTTAAAAAAAAATTTTAAAGTAAAAAGTATATTATATTAAAAAATAGTATTTGTATAAAATTTTGAAATTTTTAAAACAAAACAAATATATATATTGAAAAAATTTATAAAAAAAATTTATATTATTCAATTAATTGTTTTTTCTTTCGATATGTCTACGAGTCAAAAATATTATCTCAAAAGTATTTGGAAATTAACTAAAATAAAAAAGCTAATATCAAAAATTAAACAAATAATTATAATTTAAAAATGATTTAAATATTCAAGAATTTAAAGCTTAAAAGGAATTCGAAAATCAAATTAATTAGAACAAAAATAATTCCCAAAAAAAATAATTAAATATATAAAAAATATTTAAAAAATTAAAAACATGTCTAAGAGTCAAAAATACTATCTGAGAGGATTTTCTTGAATTAATTAATTTTAATTTTTTTAAATTACAAAACATAAAAAATTTTGAAATAAAAAAAAAAGAGTTTAACAAAAAAAAATTTAAATTTTAAAAATTTTTTTTTTTTTTTAAATTTTAAAAAAAAAAAAATAGTTTTAAAATAAAATATTTTAATTTACTTTATTTAATTAAAAAAAATGCTTAGTCAAAAAAATAAAAGTTTTAAAAATTAAAAAAAAAATTAATTTAATTAAATTTTAAATTTTTTTTATTAATTTTTTTTTTTAATTTCTAAATTTTTATTTTTTTAAATTTACATATGTATAAGTTTGTGATAGACAAAAATATTACCTCAAATGGATTTTTAATTTTTTTAAACCCCATGTAAAAAAAAAAGAGAAAGTGTTTAAAAAATTTAAAAAAAAAGGAATAATAATAAAAAAAATAAAAAAAAATTTAAAAAATTAAAAGTTTGGTGTTATATGCCGACGGTTTCAAAAATGCAAGAATATCTACTTAAATTTTTGAAATTAGAATAATTTTACTTTAACTTATAAAATAAATTTTGAAAAAGTTTTAAACAAAAATTGATATTTAAAATTAAATTAAAAATTTAAAAAAATTTTTAAACAAATTTAAAAAAAAAAATTTTTTAAAGTGTTTTTGATAGATATTAAAGAAATAGCTTTACAAAAATTATTAAAAGATTAGAATTATTTAAGAGTTATCGCCGTTAAAATAAAAAAACAAATAATTTTAATAATAAAAATTAGTTTAAAAAAGTAAAAAACAAATTGGTTTATATTTTACGATTTTTTAATTTATAAAAAAATAAAATTCAAAATATTAAATTTATAAAATAAAAAGGAACAAAAATATAAATATAAATTTATAAAATTAAAAAAAAATAAAAATATATAAATTATTGAATTAAGAAACTTGAAAAAAAAATTAACATGTAAAAATTATTTAATTTAAAAAAATAAAAAATAAAATTTTTTTTAATTTAAAATTTTTTTTTTTTAAAATTGAAAAAAAAAAAATTTTTTGTATTCTCTTGCTTTTAAAAAAATTTGTACGGTTACAAAACTCAACCTTCTTTTGTTTTCGGTTGACCAGAAGAGTGGAAATCGTGACAGAAATATACGATCTCTTTCCCATCAACTTCACTAACTTGTATTTTCGTAAAATTTTACTTTTTTCTTTAAAATTCGTTTAAGCTATTGAAGTACAGGTATTGTATTGTAGAAAATTAGTACGTAAAAATATTGTCTTATTTGAGCATAAAAAATTCTCGAAATTCAGGTCCTTCACTGGGTTACCCCCTCAACATATTTTATGAAATATTTCATAATATTTTTTTTTTTTTTAATTTTCATATATTTTTAATTTGTTATGTATGTTTAAATGTGTTTGTATGCAATTTTTACTTCATCAGCGGCGCTATGCTTTCATTCATTTGTTTTTCATATTTTTGGTTATGTGGTTTTTGCTGCGAGAAATGAGAAAAATGCATAAGTTAATGGTCACATTTTACGATATATTCATACACATACATACAAACATATATGTGGTACATAGAACGCTTTGTGTGCATAAATGTGCTAGTAAATGAATGCGTACAAAAGCTGTAATGGCATTTTATGTTTAATTCACTCTTTCACACCCACACTTTGACACATATGAACACATGTGTGTAGTATGGCATATATGCTTACATATACATATGCACTTCATACAAAACATAGTTATAAGTATGTTTGTATATGTTAGTATATATGTATATACAGATATTTATAAATATGTATATAGTAACCATGTAAACGTGCGTGTATATTTTGTAATTGTGTGTCCATATGAATTATTAAATTTAATTTTCTGCATTCGCTCCACAGCGCGTTCATTTGCCCTGCGCTAGACTACATTCTCCTACAATATGAACACCTCACCACCGCCCTGCCACCCACATACCGACAACCGACAATTTCTTCATTGCACTAATGTGCTGAGCCATGCTCCGCAACAGCTATAACCGCAATCTACCGCTTCGTGCCACCACCAGCATACAGTGGGCGTTGCACGGCCCATTTCGTACAAGCAAACGCTACACAGACACACATACTTATATATAAAGAGTATATATACAAACGTATATATGTATGTTTACAAATGGTCTCGAATGTGGTTTGTGGCATGGCGATCCTTTTGTGTCTGGCAATTAATTTTAAATTGGGTGTAGTTTCTTCTGCGTAAAATAACTGAATTTTGAGTGTATTTTTAATTATTAATATTACTTCTAGGTATGCATAAATTTGCTTGCACCGTAATGCCGATTTTTGTATGTATGCGAGTGTGTGCCTGTGCACACAACTGCAAATGCAGCGAAGTAAAAAAAGCAATTTGTTGCAGGCAATTGCTGCAATATTGGAGCAACAAAAAGTATATACACTAATAATGAATGCAAAAAGAGCGAGCTTTACTTTACTGTGAAATGCCATAATTATTTATATTTTTTCGCATTTTATGGGGTTTCAGTGGAACTTTTTGTATATTTGGACAATGAGAGGCTTTCAGAGATTTTTAGAAAGTTGGTGCCTTAAAATTTTGTATGTAGTGATTAGACTTAAATATATAGTATGAAAAAAATGTCTCCTCAAGTCCATATAAATCCATAAATATACATATTCAAAGGTTTATCCAAAAAACTCAGTATACGTTTGTTCTTTAACCTTACATCAGGTTCTTTAAAGCTTAGTTGAAAAAAATATTGCTGCAATCTTCGCACTAATGAATTATAAATCCACTTTATGAGGAAAGTTGAGGTCATTTTTGCTTAGCTCACCGATGAGTCTTCCATACTGTTAGGAGAACAATAATCTGAATTTGATATAAATCATTAGAGACAGACATGATTTGGAGCTTTAAAGGCGTCAAAAACTGTACTGTTCTGTATAATTTGTACGCGCTACCCATTACTTTAAAACCATCTAAGCTATATTCTTCAATAAAAGTATTTAAAGTATCATTTTAGGCCTTGAGATCATATTTATTGACTCAAGCAAACTAAATACTACTGCTCGGAATTAAAAAAAAATCTTTATTGATTGAACTCTAGAACTAGAATTTAAATTATATGTAACAAAGATCGTGATTTCAGACATTTAATAATGAGATGTGCCCTGTCCAATCCAAAAAAAAGGAAGATCCCACACACTTTGCCAACTACCATGGCATAAGCCTCCTTAACATAGCATATACGGTTCTATCAAGAGTGGTGTGTGAAAGACTGAAGTCCACTGTCAACAAACTGTTTGAACCTTATCAGTATGGCTTTAGACCAAGAAAATTTGCTATCAACCAGATTTTCAGCTTGCGTCAATCATCGTAAAGACCCGTGAAAAGAGGATCGACACACAGCACCTCTTCGTCGATTTTAAAACTGCTTCTGACAGTTTGTAAAAGAGCTGCCTTAATGTCACTATGCTGAACTTGGTATCCCCGCAAAACTAATACGGCTGTGTAAACTGACTGACGTTGGATAATATTAAAAGCTCCGTCAAGATCAGAAAGGACCCCTCTGAGCCGTTCGATACCAAACGAGGTTTCAGACATGGTGATTACCTTTCGCGCGGCTTCTTCTATCTGCTCTTGGAATACAAAATTCGAGCTACAGAACTAAATAGGAAAGGTACTATCTTCGATAAGAGTGTACAACTGCTGAGGTACGCCTATGACATCGATATCATTGGCCACAGCAACCGCGTCGTTAGTTCTGCTTTCTCCAGAATGGATAAGGAAGCGAAGCAAATCGATCTGGTAGTGTACGAGGGCAAGATGAAATATCTCATGTCATAAAACAAACAGTCGTTGCAGTCGCGACTTGGCTCCCATGTCACTGTTGACAGTCTCAACTTTAAAGTCGTAGATAATTTCGTCTATCTTGCAACCAGCATCAACACCAACAACAATGTCAGCCTCGAAATCCAATGCGGAATAACTCTTGTCATCAGGTGCTACTTCGGACTGAGTTAGCAATTGAGAACTAAAGCGCTCTCTCGACGAACAACAACCAAGTTCTACAAGTCACTCATCATCCTTGTCTTACTTTATGCGCAGAGGCATGGACGATGACAACAACTGATGAGTCAACGTTTCGAATAAAAATTCTGCGAAAGATTTATGGTCCTTTGCGAGTTGGCGAATACCATAGTCGATAAAACGCTGAGAACGAATTAGAGATTGCGGCTACACTGTCTAGGCCATGTCTTCCGAATGGACGAAAACACTTCAGCTGTGGGAGTTTTCGATGCATCCTATATTTATTCTTATTTCCACGGTCTTTAACAGTTTTTTGGATAAGATCACTAAATTGGCATAACCGCTAGCTTTAGGATATTTTTGTATTACACACTTTAGACTAAAGTCTAGGAGAGTCTTAGTTCGAATTGAACTCGCTTACTGTCTTGTCGCTTTTCAGAATTTTTTGACAAAAGAGCAGCTTAAAGTAAACAAGCAGATAAATAGCGAATCGAACACTGTATAAGATTATATGCCGACTGCTTAAGCTAAACTTCATGTAGACATTTCTTCGGCTTCGGGGACTATAAATTCAATAAATTTTCAAAGAACTAAAGCTAATGAACTCAATATATATTATAAGGTTACGCATATGAGCACGCATATAACAATTTGCCCGACGCGATCTTCTAGACAAATTAAAAATGCTTACGCGACTTTTAGCTCTCGGGCATTCGCGCTCGTTAAAATGTCAATTAACTGATATATATAAACAGAGAATATATATGAATATCTACCATATGTACATCTGTAGACGTGTAGGAAATAAGTAATGTTGTTGTTTTGCTGCAGCTGTTCAAAGACGTGTCATCTGCGCGCACAAAGAGCAACGAAGCAGCTGGAAAGGAGTGGAGTGGAGGGAGTGCTCTTTAGCCACTTCGGGCAGACGGTGCGTACACAAACTGCATAAACACACACATATATATTTATACACGTGTGTGGGCAAAATGTAGACGTTTTGAAAGGCGGTGTGAGCAAAAAATGCACTCTCAGCAGCAAAGTGGCAGGAATTAAAGCGGAAACTCAGAAAAATCAACAACTAAGATTCACTGCAAATTCACCTCACCAATACATTGACACGAGCATACAAAGAGAGACACGGGAAATGTGCGACGCTCCAAAGGAGTAACATAACTGTTAACACATACATATAAGTACCTGTATGTAGCGTTTTCGTGGCGCTGCAATGTACGAGAAGTGAGTGAAGGGAAGAAGCTTTCGCACAAACCGCCACACATTCATATATTAATAAATGGCCAGCGCTAAGGGTTGAATTAACTAATATTGTATGAGTGTTAAATGTAAATATCACAATTGTGTAAGTGTGTGTGTGTGTTGCGCTTCAAGTGGCACGGTATGTGTGCGCGTTAAGCGAATGACGTGGCTAAAAGCGAAATGCCAAAAGGCGACAGCGCTAGAGAAATTCAAGTTAAGCTCGTCAAAAACAAAAACGCTGGTTAAAAGAAACTGCAAAATGTTGAGCAAGAGCAGCTGTGGCATTGCGCATACAAACAAGTGCATACATATATATGTATGTGAATATGTATGACTGTGTGAGTGCGTGTTCATATGTGTTTAATGCAAAATGGCTACTAAATGCCAATACCAGCTGGTGTGGGCATCATTGGCGGAAGAGTAGAGACAAAAATAGATGAAAACTTTAGCGAATGTTGAGAGGTGGCATGACAGTGTAGAAGGAAGCAGAGAAAATGCATATTTTAAAGTGATTTTACCATTGTTGCATAAATTTAAAAATGATGATGAATTTGGTGATTACTATATTTAATTTGGATTTTTAGGAGTTTTTATTGGAAATTAATTTTAAAATTTGGAAGTAAAAATTCTCTAGAATATTGTTTTCTAGAAAATATGTATGTTTGTATGCCTAATTTAGTCCCTACATAAAATAAAAATTGAATTAATGTGAGTGGAAGTAAATTTAATTTCCATAATTACCATAAAATTAAATTTCTGAAAATATAAATTTCGAAAACTTTAAATATCGAATTTTAAAATTTCGAAAAATTTGAATTTCAGAAACTTTTGATTTCTGAAATTTGAATTTCTAAATTCGAATATATTGAAAATTCTTTGATATTGAAAAATTCGAATTTCGAAAAACTTAAACTCGCAAAAATTTAATTTCGAAAAATATGAATTAAAAATGGCTTTAAATTAAAAAGCAAAAAATAATTCGAAAAATTTAAGTTTGAAGTTTTTTATTTTTTGTTTGATTAAAACATTTCACCATGTGCTCAATATGTTTAGGGTATCTTAAGCAGGAAAATGTTCAATATAAGTTTTTGAAAGATGTAAACTTTTTTCTTGAAAATTATTTAAGTTTGGTTTTTTTTAATGACAACCAGACAAAAGTTATATTTAAGTGAGAAAAACTCCAATCTAAAACATAAAAAATTAAAAAAAGTTTTGAAAATTATTTTAATAAAAAATAATTAATTACATTAAATGAATTCCGCCACAATAAATAAAATAATAAAATTTAGTTTTTATCTAACAAAAAATTTAATTTTTTTATTAACTTTTTTTTTATTTTCAATTCTAATTCAAAAACATGTTATTTATTATCAACAATATTGAATACGAAAATCAATAATATGAAATAAACTATTTTGCCTGCAATACATTGTTTTCTCCTTCCGCGCACTCTATGAACATTTTGACCTTACGTTGGGAAATAATATAAAACAATGCGAAAAATTTACCAATGAATGAAAATAAGTTAAAAAAAATTAAATTCATTGCTGGTGTAAGAAAATGGCGGCACAAATTTATTTACGTTTATACATACTTATGTATGTTTATATTTTGGCATAAATCAGCGCACACATATAAATTTACAAAGTAAATGTTATATAGCACATAGCGTATGGGTGTCCTGTAGGAAATTATTCGTTGTGAGTGTAAATAAAAATTTGAAACTATTTAAAAATAAATTTTAAAATAATAAAAAATATGATGAAACATAAATTTCGAAAAATTTAAATATTGAAATGCGAGATGCTTGAATTTCGAAAAATTGATCGAATAAATTTTAATTTTGGAAATTTAAGTCTCTAAATTGCGGAATTGCGATAAAATTTCATTGTCAAAAAATTTTAATTTTGGAAATTTAAGTCTCTAAATTTGTTAATTGTATTAAAAAATGTTTCGATTTCGAAAAATTTTAATTTCAAGAAATTTAAATTTGAAAAATTGGAATTTCGAAAAAATTGAATTTCAAAAATTTAAATATCGAAATATTGAAATGTCGAAATGTTTGAATTTCGAAAAAATGGAATTTCGAAAAAATTTTAATATCAAAAATTTTTAATTTTGGAAATTTAAGTCTCTTAATTTGATAATTGAATTTAAAAATATTTCGATTTCGAAAAATTTTAATTTCAAAAAATTTAAATTTGAAAAATATGAATTTCAAGACCTTTTAAATTTGAACAAATTTATTTTTAAAAAATTTAAGTAAATTTTTTAATTTCGGAAATTTAAATTTCTGAATTTGAATTTCGCATTTCGAAATGTTTTCATTTGGAAAAATTTGAAAATTTAAAAAAAGTTTTAAATTCGAAAAAATTTATTTCTCAAAATGTTTTCATTTCGAAAAATTTGAATTTCTGAAAATTTAGATTTCAAAAAATATGCATTTCAAAATTAATTTAAAAAAATTTTGAATTCCAATAATTTAATTTTAAAAAATTTTAATTTTTACACTATTGGTTCAAAAAATTTGGAAATCAAAATTAGAAAAACAAAAATTTTTTATATCAATTCGAAATTTTTCCTCACAGGCATATAGGAGCTCCTGAAGATATGCTACACACCACATTCCTTTATAGTTATTTTGTACTATGTGTATGAGAGGGTGGAACCTGCTAAATAATGTGAATGAGTATATTGAAAAGTAGATGGCGGAATATTGGTGGTGGCTGTTGAGCGATTTAATACATGCTATCGCTATGCTTTAGCAATAAGTGTACATATATATGTATGTATATAAATAGCAAAAAAAAACTTTATACATATATCTATATATATTTTATATATGTAAATATTTGTATTTCCATAAGCTTCATGAGTACACGATATATATTTACATAGAAGAAGAAGCAGTATGAAAGCAGCACATAATATAAAATGAAAATAAGTAATAAATAAAAATAAAATGCGGAAAATGCAAGAAATTAACGAGCGCAGAAAATGAGCAAAAAGTAAAAAATAAATAAAAAAAAAACGAAAAAAAAAAAATATTTGAAATTTTCCCGCAGAAGAGAAGAAGCAAAGAAAATATTATGAAATTGCTGTGCTTAAAGCGCTTAATTCCGGCAGCCGTTGCCGGCAAGGCAGCGAACGAGAATTTAAATGAACGCGAAAATGTGGAAGTTAGCAGCAATAAGCGCTATTTACACATACCGATACACGCGTATATATGTATGTATGCGAGCGAAATACTTGCGCAAGAAGCACTTTTAAATGAATACACGCTTGGTTTGCTGTGATTAAGTTGAGCTCGAGCCGAATACGGCGAAAATTAATAACACACGCGAGAGATCTTACCCGCACAAGCCTACATATCGCACACACACACACATACATACAAAATATGTATGTATTCACATACAGATTAAGTGCTCGTGCATGTGTTTTGTGCTTGTATGCGTGCCGTTGTTAATTTGGAAAATGTTTTAAAATGACATGTTTCGAAAGTCTCAACAATTTATGTTCATTTTAAATTGAATTTCAAATTTATTGCTGCAATTTCGTTGTCGTGAAGAGAATAATGGCGCAAATGACTAAAACAACAACAGCAATAAGCGAAAAGAAAACAAAGCTGCAAATAAGAGCAATAACTTCAGTGAGGGGCTTATAAAGTACCAGACGCGGCGAGAAAGCGTAAGTTTAGTGCTTACGTGCAACATTAGAATATGGGCGCTTAATAAAAGCTGGGTAATCAGCAGGTGGTAAGAAGTGCGAGTAAATAGATCACAATAAGTGCTTAGAAGTATAGAAAAATGTATATAAAAGCGAAAGATTATTTTAAACTCATTTTAATAATCTAAAATCGTATTGTTATCATTAGGTAAAAAATGTTTTTGATAAATTACAAAAACAAAAAATAAAAACACAAAATTTTGAGTTTAAATAGAAAAAAATTTAACTTTGGCGGTGTTGAAGCTATAATAGAATTCAAAGGTGCATTTCTTATAAGTCAGTTTGTATGGCAGCTATATGCTATAGTGATTCGATCTAAAAAATTTCTTCAGAACTTGTAGTATTTTAGAAGGCAAGATCTCATACGAAATTTCATGAAGATATCTCGTCAAATAAAAAAGTTTTCCATGTAAGAACTTGATTTTGAGCGTTCAGTTTGTATGGCAGCTATATGCTATAGTGATACGATCTGAACAATTTCTTCGGAGATTACAGCACTGTTTAAGGCAAAAATTTGTGCTAAATTTTAGGAAGATATCTCGTCAAATAAAAAAGTTTTCCATATAAGAACTTGATTTTAAGCGTTCAGTATGTATGGCAGCTCTATGCTATAGTGGTCTGATATCGACGATTCCGACTAATGTGTAGTATCTTTAAGAGAAAAGCTTCTGTGCAGAATTTTAGCTCGACACCTTATAAACTATGGGACTATTGCACGTTTCTAGAGCCAGGTGGACGTTTATGGCTATTCCAAAAGTTCCAATTAGTTATATAAATTATTTATACCAAAACAAAATTATGAAAATCTCCTAAAAAACACTTTCCTTATTCTATATCCACCCTTAAGTATTTAAATATGTATTTAATTCCTAAAATAGTATTTTTGCGCACAGGTATGCAACGGCGTATGAGTTACTTTGACGTGTTTAAAGTCATGCGGCTGCGGCTATAAATATTTTATGGCTATTAAAATGCCGCAATTGAACGATTTCGCAATTTTGGCTGCCGATTAAGTTAAGTGTCGTTTAGTTATGTCGCAATTTAGTTCTTAAAGTGATATTTCTTAGACAACTGCTGTCATATATACCAACGCATATTTAATGCTCGACGTTTAACTAGTTATGTAATCGTTAAAAATGATTTACGTTTATTTTGGAATTTCGTAAATGCCGTTATTTATGTATTTTATTAGTTGGCTGTATAGTTTAATGCAATTTCAAATTGTCGTCATAAATCAAATGGGATTAATACTAAAAATGCTGTTTGGAGGATTTAGTTATTTAGACGATTATAGGAAGGATAAGATAATTGAGGACGTATAAATTACTAAATGAAATACAAAATGATATTAATTATATCATATTCATGCAGCTGCGAAGATGTAAGCGTCAGCATTTCACATTTTTGGCAAAGTATTGAAGGTAATAAAGTTGAAATAACTTTGAGGTTATGTGTAAGTATAGATTATGAGTTCATATAGGTATTTGAATAAATAAAATTGCCTATATTTACTGCCAAATTAAGGAAAATAATATTTTAACAATATATTTTAATTTTTTGTTGGTCACTCATATCCCAATGAAACGAGCATTTTTAAAAGCTTTTTTTTCTACCAGCGAAATATGGAAGCTTTAAGTATGCTTTTTATGTAAGGTTTCTCATTTTTTCAAGCTTTTAGTACGCGTTTTATTTTATGATTTTTGATAAAAATGATTACCTTCTAAGGCTTTGTTTATTTTATGTTTTTTTTTTTTATTTTTGAGATAAAAAGTTATTACCTTTTAATTATTTGTTAAAAGTTTTGAACCAATAAAATTTTATTATACAAAATATTAAAAATTGATTTATTAATAAATTGAACTTTCTTTCCACCTGAAGCTTTTACCAGATGGCGCTGCTGCGTTAAATTACTTATTTGCTTGCAATTTATTTTTTAATCAATGTTTCTTTCATTGAAGATCAACATTTATAGGTTTCTGGGGTTAGTTCGTACTTTTAAATTCTTTAAAACAAGTTCAGGAATTTTTATATTTGGAAACATTAAAAATATTTTTACATAAAGCTTTTACTAGATGGCGCTGCTGAATTAAATTGCTCAATTTTTGACTATTTAGTTACTAATAAATTTTTTTGTAAACAGAAATAACTTTTACGAGACAATTTTAATATTAAAAATCTTTAAATTTATTTAAAAACGTAACAAAGTTATTAAAAATATTAATTTGGTTGAATGCCATACGAAAATGGAAGGCCGTATTTAAGCTTATTTTAATTTTGTGAGTTATGAAAAATAATTTTTTGTTCGAACAAGCTGATTTCTAATTTATTTTTGAGATAAGTGATTGGAAATATTAAATTTTCAAACTTATTTTGAGCGAAAGTCGACGGTAGATGGCGTAATTGCACCAATTTGGGTATTTTTCCATATTTTGAGCCAAAAATATAGTATTATTACTTTTATGAGTTATGAAAAATATTTTTTTGTTCGAACATGCTATTTTCTAATTTATTTTTGAGATACATGTTTTGAAAGTATCATATTTTCAAACTTGTTTTCAGGCGGAAACAAACGTTAGATGGCGCTCTTGTATTAATTTACTTATTTTTACATATTTTGAGCCTAAAACTAGTATTACGACTCAAAATCAAGAAATAACTTAATTTTACTGAGAAATAGAATTGATTTCTAATTTTTTACAATAAATATACAATAAAAAATTCCAAAAGAATAGAGGGAAAGATGATGAAGTAATAAACCAAATATTTTGACCACAACTTCAACTATACATACCATTTTTTTAATGAAGTAGTAATCAAATGAAAACTCACATATTTTCAAGTCATGATTATCCTAAGGCCGTGATTATCAAAAAAATAACAATATTTTATTGAAAATACGAGTGTAAAGCTTACCCATTTCCATCATTACTTTAACCGTACAACAAAACAACTTCCCGTAACAAAAGGACTAGGTCACGACAAGTTTGTTGACATCCTTTATTATTTTACGACCTACCAAAACATACAATACAAGGTCACTTACTTGAACCCATATCATCAACATGCATTAAATACTTATTCAGCCTTTTTTGTTGCCGAAAATATTTTCTTTTCAAACAACTAAAAATAGCAGCTTGCCACAGATGGCAAGACGACACAATAGCACCAGGGCAACAGACGAAAAGTCATGCGGCCGAATGAGCTGAGAAGTCTGCTGGAAAAATGTAAACCAAACGATTACCGACAAATATTATTTGAATGAGCGCGTGAATGGCAAGTAAACCGTAAACATGAAAATACTTATAAGAAAACTGCTTGTGGCAACGGAAGGGACATGCTTAACAGCCTGTTGCGGCGACATTACGTTGGCAGGCAGTAAATACATGCGAGCGAGAAAAGGTCAAACAACCCGAAAAGGTTCGCATGCAATGCTTTTCTAAGAAAAAGTTAAGAAACGCAAAACGTCAGCCACAAGTTGCCACAAGCAATGAATGAGCGAGAAAGGACGCAAGGAGTAAGTGTAAGTAAAGAGTAAGGAGGAGGCCACTCAATAAGAAACGAATCGTTTGCGGACGAACTAGACGGCATGCAGACATTGTGGCTGTGACCTGGCTGTAGCCATAGAGAAAGACTTATTGCATGGCAAAAGGGGAATACGCGCGCGAGGCAGCAATCCAAAGCAAAAAATAAAAATAAAAAATAAAAAAATTGCAGAAAAATTCCCTGAGACACACGGACATAATGCAAATAATACAATGAACCGTCTGCTGAATGACCAGAAAAAAGGTGATATATAAAATAATAATTTGAAGAAAGCACAATACCCGCAGCCAAAGGACGACCAAAGCGCACGCAACCCGAAAGACGCCGTTGGCGCTGCTTAGCAAAAAGGATCAGCTGCGAAGATGCAAGGCAGTCGTTGACTCGTTGTTGTGACAGCAATGAGTAATTGTGTTGTTGTTTGGGTAGCAATGTGTATTTCGCCTGCAGGAGCGTAAGGTAAAGCGACGCTAAACGTTTTATAGCGTAGTAATATGCTCAAGCATGCTTATTGAGCAATATCAATGAAGGAAGGCGACAACGACGACACGCAAGGGCTGCTGCCGGCCACGCAAGCACATGTACGCCAAGATTATACAATGTCACAGCGTAAATGAACGGCAAAGGCGTAAAAGGACATTTACAGAAGCAACAGGCAAGGTTGCTTACAGCACCACGTGCGGCAGCTTGAGTGGGCACTTGGCTGGCGCCATAAGGCAGCTTATAAGCGCTATGCTTGTTTAGCGTAAAAAATGCGGAAATAAAAAGTTTTCAGAAGAAAAAGCCGCTGGATAAGGAAACAAACAACAAAGCTGAAGGAAAAGTTTAAGGGACGCATTCATGCGGCATGCCGCCGAGTGTGAGCGCAAAGTTCATTTAATATGTTTTCTACACAAAAATACAAAAAAAAAAAAAAAAAAAATAAAAAAGGAAACGCAAATGAAAAGGGTTAAGCGCAGAGCAGTCTCTGTAAAAAGCAGGGGAGCGCTGGGCAACTGAGTGTCTGCGACTTCACTTTTTTTGCACGCGCAACAAGCAGGCAACGCAAAAGGGTCACAAAAGGGCCGACGATTACATTAAGCGGACACTTTTCACACTTCAACGCCCAGCATTTACAAGTAAGAAAAGTTGCCAATTGTCAGACGCCAGCCGCAAGCAAGCAGCAGGCAGCAGCTAGACGTCTACTTCGACCGTGCGCAGCATGATACGGAACTTTTGTTGTTTTTGCGCGTATGGTTGCATGGCAGACGGCGAGCGTGACCTTGACACAGAAGTGTCAGTGTTAGTTAGCCAGCGGGAGTTGTTAGCGCGTGCTGTTTGAGATGGACGTAAAAGAGTATACAAAAACAAAAAAATAAAAAAGAAATAACAAGCAAACAACAACAATAAGGAAGTCATAAACATGCGCCCAAGCAACAGCAGGGATTTCATACAAGCCATTGACTGCCGTTATCGACGTTGTAAGTTTGTATGTGTGTTTGTGTAGGCATAGGTTGGACCGCGCAGACCTTGGCACTGAACTTGAGCGCGCGCAAATGATTGCTGCTACCGACAGCGGCACAAGCAAAAGTAACGGTATATGAGGGCTTTCGAAATAAGATTGAATGAGCAACAAGTTGCGCGTATGCTTACATGTTGTTGTTGCGCCTCAGGGCATTGCGGTGCACGTTGTAACTGCTGGGTTGCTGTGTGGCGTGCGCTAGACAGCCAGTCAGCCGAACGAGCGCCTAAATGTTACGCGCAGTGCGGCTTTTGGTAGGCGACGCTTGAGATTCGGGCACGCGTTTTAGCAGTAAAGCATTGTTTGGAGTTTTTTTATTTTCGTTGTTTTTGCTTATAAGGTACACAAGTCGATTTTGCTTTCAATGCATAAGTTTTTGTTGCTGCCTTTTTAACGCGCACACGCACACACACACTTTACACAACGTATTCACAAACCCCAAATCGGCTTGACCCAGATACAGTCAAGGCAACTGCCAGCCGGCTGCTCAGCAACGCCGCCGGTGCTATAAGCCATTGTGATGACAGCTTGGTGAAACAAAATCAAAACCAAAGCCAAAATATAAAAACAAAAACAAAACGACCATAATAACTGAGGTGAGTTGTTAAGCGCTCCAGAAAAAAGTTTGCGCAGACAACGGCACTTCAGCGCCACAACAGTGATCGGCGCCGGGCATTTCAATGTGGCATTATGTAAGCTGCTAGACGGACCCCAAGCGCCGCAATGCCAGCTGTGCCACAGAGGCGTTGGCTGCCGTTTCACATTTTGGTCGTTTTGCGCTGTCCGTGATTGTTGGCTGGCTAACTGTCTGGCCGGTTGCCGGATCTGGCTGGGTCTGGCATTTTGTGGACATTTGTGGGTATAACGTGACCGAATCACTCATGCCAATTGCGGCGGCAAGCCAAACGTTGTGTGACTCGGCGTGGCCGGTGATTTGCTAAAGTGCCAACAACAGCAACAAAATGTCGGTATGAACGAACGAACGTGTGGACGGACAGGCGCGCACATGCACGTATGTATGAATGAATGCGCTGACAGCAAACTGCGTTGCGCATTGAGATCACAGCAACGCCACATGCCAACGCCGGCAACATACACAGGCGCATATAAATGACGCGTGCGTCTGGCATGGTGGCGAGCACCAGGCGTACGACCGACATGGTGTGCTGGCAGCCACAACGAGACGAGCCTCCAAAAGCTGAACGAGCATTGAAATGCGGTTGAACCGTGCCATTGGAGCGCGTGTTGTTGTCGCTTTGCGGCAGTGAACGACGCGTCGCGCAATAGAAGGGGCAGGTGTCAGTTGCATGACTGCCAGGGACAGACACAGTGCGCCGCTAGTGTGGTATCTGTTGCTGTCAAGACGCTGACAGTGAGGCGCGCACGCACATGCACTACTCGCCACACACACACACAAACACAAAAAAGCATTGTGTTGTAGCACATTATTGTTGTTGTTATTGGTGCTATGGTGTTATTAACGTACACGTAATGACATGCGCCAAGGCCAAAAAGTCTCAATTATGCCGCTTAGCAACGCGCGCCTCTGTGTGACGCATGTCGCGGTGGTGCGGCGCGCCGTTTGTTTTGATTGCCGCATTTTGTTGTCGTTGTACGCAAAGACAGCGTCATAGACGTTAAGACAGGCGTCGCACTGGCTGTCATGCAAACAAATTGACTATTTGAACGCGCGCGCTCGCCTAGCTATATGCAGCTCATAAGTGTAAGCGTAAAAGTGTGTGCGCGCCCGGCATGACGTAAACCATCAAGTGACTTCACGGCCACAAAGAAGCGCGCGCAGCACCATGCATGACAAAAACAAAGGCGGTAAAAAAGAGTAAAAAACAGCAGCAAATCGTAAAAGCTGATATGTCAAACGGTTTAGCTTTGTTGCCACCACGCGCCTCGCGGTGTTTATACAACAATAAAAACAACAACGTGTAATGGCAGTTCTTCAACATTGTATAGCTGGTGTGGTTGCTGGCGACAACTGCAGTGTGACCAGTGCAGTGGACACGCACATAAACGCATGCCGGCAACCAATGTGCAACATCAGCGCAGGCATATTGAGTGGTGGCACGGTGATTTCGATTTTTTTCCGGCTGCCACTTAGTAGCCATTTGTTGGTCGATTGCCGTGTGCCATTAATTGGTTGTGCGTTGCGTTGTAGCTATGAGGAAATTGGAAACTTTGTGTAATCGCTTTGCGACGGTGTAGACTGCTTGACGCGTAGTTAGAGAATGAATGCATTAGGGGTGTTCTGTTTTCCTATTATTTTATTTTTATTTACAATTGCGTTGGTTAAAGAATTTTTTATTAAGGTATTGATAAAAAATGAAAATGAGAGTATTAGGGTGGTGCTTCTTCTATTAAAAAATAATAAAATTTTGTTTTTGTAATTTTTTTAATTTCACAAAAATTCTTTTTTTTAGGGAATCGGGGACTTAATAAAATTGAAGAATGAATGCATTAGGAGTGTTCTGTTTTTTTTTAATTTAGAATTTCGTTAGTAACAGAATTTTTTAATGTATTGATAAAATATGAAAATGAGAGTATTAGGGTGGTACTTATTCTATTAAAAATTTTAAGATAAATAAAATTTTGTTTTTCTATTTTTTATCTTCACAAAAAGATTCCTATTTTATTAGGGAATTAAGGTCGTAACATAGTTGGAGAATGAATGCATTAGAGAGTGTTCATTTTTTTCTGATTTTTTTTTTTGTTTCAATTTATAATTTCGATTGTTAGATAATTTTTGTGGTATTGTTAAAGGATGAAAGTGAGAGTATTAGGGTGGCACTTCTTCTATTAAAGATTTGAAGATAAATAAAATTGTTATTTTTCTTTTTTTTTAACTTGACAAAAGGTCCTTTCTTTTTAGTGTCGTAATATTTCCTATCGCAAACCTTGATGTATTAGAAATTTTGATCTTCTTTTAAGCCCATTTCATAATAGAGCATTTTGGTCGTTATATGTACTATACATCTTATTTTAAATCTACATTCGAAATTTTTGCTGTTCTATTTTTAAAATGAAAAAAAAAAACAATAAAAATTCATAATTTTTCTGGGACTACTAGATACATATATGTGTGTAGGTATATTCTATTTTGAATGGTAGGATATTTGATCATTATGGAAAAAAAATCACATTTTTTTTTACATTAAGATAGACACTTGCAGACAAATAAAAATCTAATATTGCTTAACAAATCGATTTTTTAAATGAAATTAAATAATTAAAACAACCCTAATGTATGAACAAATTATTATAGCAATAAAATATCTACATTCAGAAACTTCCTCTTAAAAAATATAAATGAAATATTGTTAATATTAAATTATAGTAAAAAATAGAACCAACCTAATGTAAAAGAAATATTCAGAAAAATTCATTCATAAATGCTTATATTTAAAAGCATATTCGTCGATAAGTATAATTTAAACATTGCCCAAAAAATAATATTAAAAAAATATATAAAATTAGAACCACCCTAATTGTATAGTTATATAAAATATTGGCATAGTTAGTTAGTTATATAAAGATTTCCATTTGGGGATAAGTAAAAGTTACATAGTGCTAAAAAAAATTTCAATTTAATAGAAATATTAAAACCGCCCTAATGTGTAAAAAAAATTCTTTTTTTTTATATACTATTTAAATAAGTACTCGTCGATAAATTTTAATTAAATTTGCCTAAAAAATAACTGTTTTTAATAGAAATAAAAAATTGTAACCACCCTAATGTACTTAAAAAATGGTTCACAACTATTGACATATTAATTAATACTAGTGGTTAAGTTAACATCGCATATGTCTGAAATATAAAAAAAAATAGAATTAAAATTTTATAACCACCCTAATGTATTGAAAAAAATATTCATATCTATTTATATTTAGATACGTATTCGTAGATAAATAGATACAGTCGCAGCTTGTTAAATATGTTACGCTCTACAGCTGGCTGCGTGTGACACCTTACGAATGTCTTTCAGCGGCAACAACTGACAGACTGACTGGCATGTACGTGAAGCTTTGTGGTCAATTAGAAATCCATCGACAGCGATTAGTCACGCGCAATCAGTCACTTAACCAATCACTGAAGCGCATAGAGGCTTAAGCCAGTTAGACACGACAGTTTTATTCGATTTTTTCTCAAACAACTTTCGATATTAAGTGATGTTGACATGAGTATGACGTGCGTGTGGCGAGCAGCAGGTGGTTTTAGCGGAAATTATTTAAGAAGTTGTTTATGCGGAGGATTTGTGTAGAAATTTGTGAAGAGAATTTATGATTCAATATGATTAAAAAAAAAAAAATATTTTTATCAACCTGGATAAAAAATTCAAGTTTTTCGAGCTCTAAAGCAATTCTTTAATTGAAATATTTTCTATTAACCGATGTGTTTAAGATTTAGGGCACGGCTTGGTAATATCAATAGATTTGAATTTATAAACCACAGTCCTCTAATTGATTTTATGAGCTACTAATAAGTCAACGCGCCTAAATGTATGCTAAAATTTTCAAAATTGTTGGATGTATTCAATAAAAGTGGAGTATGTTTTCAAAAAGTCTATAAACCTGTCATCTAGCGTGGAACCACTATTAAAAAAATGTTCCAGCTTTCTATTGAATATTCACTATGAACTTATCTCTACCAGTGTGCAACAAGTTGGCAGCACAAAACTCCCTGCAACCATTATTTGTAAGCCAATAAAGTAGCAACACTTTGATGACTCGCTGATAGAGCCAATGGCTCTAACTACATAACATACAACAACAACAAAACCAATTTAAGACTGTAGTTTCGAAGTGCAACATTGCCAAACTCCATTGGCTGCCACACAACCGAAGCGCGTACGTATGTATGAATGTGTGTTGCAAGTGGAATATGAAAATTTCGCGTACGCGAATGCTGTTGCACCTAACTTTTCTTTTTTTTTAGATTTTTGTTTTCTCTCGCCGGTTAGACCAACAATCGATAAGCAAACACGTAGTGAGGATGCACAGCAGTTGGACAACGGTGCATTGCTATGCGCTGTGGCATGCTGGCTGGCACGCGCTTACAGACCAGCGCTGAAAACTGGAGCAAAGTGTCTGTGCTTTTTGCCGAAAAAAATAACATTGAGGTTATGTGCGCGTGCAACCTAAGTTTACAATCCGGCAATTGATCCTTTGCTGACGCTTTGTTGTTATTGTTGTCTACAATACGACTCCACTATGTGGGCGCAGTGCAACGCAGTGGCAAAAGTGTGCCAGTGCACCAGTCAACCAGCATGACACATATAGTACAGCTAGTCGGTCGTTCGGCTGGCTGCATGCCACACTGTCCTAGTACGCTGGCTTGGTGGCTGCTGTAAAAAGCATAGCGCATTTGCTAGTTTTATTGAAATTTCATTTCATTTTCACTCGTACAACAAACAACGGCGGTCCATATTACCAGTTGAAGCTGTGACTGGAAACGCTGAAAAGTCAGTGGTGAACTTGAAATGCAGCCAAAATTGTAACTTTATCTTATTGTCAACTCGGTTTGGTTCACATGCACACATACAAAGACATTTAAAAAACTTCGCAGTTAGTGGATTTGTCTGTCTGCTGCTGGCTGCTGTCTTCATGCCACACTAGAAACTTTCACTATGCGCACGCTGTAGCATTCGCAGTCATAAAACCAATGCAGACACGTACTGTGCGCGCATAAAAGTATGCAACAAACTGAAGAAGGGTGCCGCCGTGTCAAGGAGGAAAAAAATAACAAAATGTTAGCCTCAGCTGCACCGAAGCCCTGATACTCTTCACAGGTGCGTATTTCGTATTTGTGAAGGGTATAATAAATAAAAATTGTTCGTGAATATATATTTCATAGGGTTCCCGACCTTTCCTTCTGGGTTTTAGAAGCTACCTGACAAACGTAATATTCCTTCTCAGAGAATCAATATAGAAAAAAGGATAAACAAAAAGTTTTTAAAAGTAAAATACAACTTTTCAATCAAACGATTGGTGAATTGGCTAAAAGTAAACAAGGGAAATGGACTTGATTAAATCTAAACAAGAAGGTCAGTTGATCTTATAAAATGTAAGCAAAGCGATCATTGACACTATAAAATATAAACAAAAGGGCTCTTGCCTCAAAAGCAAATAAAGGTTGTTGACTTAACTAAATGTAAACAAAGGTTGCGGACTCGGCTAAATGTAAAAAAATGATTATTGAGCTCTTAATATAAAGGTTATAAATTAAAATATTAACAAAAAGAGTAATTGACCCAGAAGTTAAAAAGGTAGCATTATCTCGTTATGTAAACAAAGGGTGCCTGAAAATATAATCAAAAAGGTCATTGGCTAAATAAATGCAAAGAGAGTTGTTGGCTTTACTAAGCTAAACGAATGGTCCTTTACCGATAAAATGTAAACAAAGGGTCGATCCAAATTTGTGAATATATCTTTAAATGTAAAGTTTTCCATACAAGGTTCTTGCTTCGCTTGATGAAAAAAGGTTGTTGGACTTTACTAAGTTAAACAAAATAGTAATTCAACAGATAAATGTAAACAAAAGATCCACTGACCTGAAAGTTAAAAAAGGATATTGACCCCTTAAAAATAGACAAATTAAATTCTTTCAAAGAAGTTGGTCGGATAACGACCACTGTCAAAATCATGTCCTTGTATTTACTCTGCATTTGATAAGTTATTTTCACGATATTTGGCATGAATAATTCTTGATGGCAGCACTATAATCTACGAATATGTTATTCAGATCAGAACTGATCAATTCATATCAAGAAAAATAACTTTTTTTTAACCTTTTATACTATAAAAAATGTGATATTTTTTCCAAAACTATTTTTTTACGCTTTTCTTCAAAAATATTATTAAAAGTTATTTTAACCCGCCAAACTTCAACGGGTCATTTTGACACTACTTTAAAAAACTTCAATCAATTAAAAATTAATTTTTCTTTTCAAAAATGATTATTTGTTTTCAAAAATGACTTTTCCTTTCCAAAAATTACTTTCTCTTTTCAAAAATATTTTTTGCTTTTCAAAATTGTTTTTTTCCAGGAAAGGTCAGAAGTCAAAATCAAAACAATTAGTCTTCAGAAAAAGGTCAACCAAATTCAATATAACTTGGTTAAGAAGGGTAACTTAACGACTATTTACAATTCCCCTTCCAGCTGATGCAGTATGCTGAAAGTAACAACTGCTGCTTCACAGACGAAACTTACGTAAAAGACTAAAGTTATTTCCACACAAAAGACACAGCGTGAAATCAGGGTCATTGAGCAACAGTTGAGCAATCATAACCCAAGTTCACCGTACGGCTGTTGCGACAATCAAAGAAAACGCAAAGTAGCAAAACATAACTGTGCACTTACATATCAAAAGCGACCCAAATCCAAATAAGATTTGCCCTTGAAACTAATAAAACCAGACGACGATAAAAACATTTCCGTGTTCGACTTGGGTCAAAGTCAACCAACGAAGAGTGTCAAAGCCATATAATAGACAAAGAAGACGGAGGGAGGGGTAATGCGGCAAAGAAAAAATGTTCAACACATCTTTACAACGAGCGACGCGCTCCACGTCTGGCCACTACCGGCAGACGTCAACAGCATTTGCACAATAGCAACAAGCCCGACCCGGCCATGCCACAGACACCGGCAGTAGACGCAACCGGCTTGCCAAGGGTTCATATTACAGCCACAAAGTGAATACATCACGTGCGGAATTGTAGCAATGCCTTGCCAGCACCCGACTAACACTGTTGGGAATACCCACGCGCTATCTAGCAAGGAGACTACGAACAGCACAGAAGTCGTCAGCAACCGGCAACCCGTAGCTGGCAGCCGGCAGCCGGCAAAACATGCAGAGCTACAGAGCATTGCCAAGCTGCGACCATAATAAAAGCGACCGTCAACCGTCAGACAAGAGGGTTGTTGGCTTCCGCAAAGACGGTTTGCCGTATGCCGCTTGCTGAACGAATGAGCATTTTGCTCCAACGAACGAATAGTCAAACAAAACCATTCACCAGACAGCTGGCAGCAACCGGCAGCCAACAAAGCAGTTAAAATGTATGTGAGGAAACTAAGAAACAGCTATCTTCAGTGTCTACGTTGCCAAGTAGCCCCTCCACTCAGTCGAGTCGTACGTACGGTATATGTAGCGCGCAGTGTCAATGACAAGTGCGGCGGCGGCGGCGGCGACGACTACAACGTGCGCAGAGCCGGCGTTGACAATGGCGCTGTGGCAACGTAGTACGAGTAAGCATGTGGCATGTGGCGCGCACAAGTGACCCTTGAGGCAACCGCTTACGGTTTGTTAGCGACCGTAGTGCTCATATTAATCGACATGAAGCTGCTTACACGTCAAAGCGAAGCGCTTGGGTTCTTGTGTGCTTCACGGCAAATGCGGCAAATGCTCAGGTTGCCGGCTGGTGCTTGGGGAACCCTCAAAGAGCTGCGTGAGCGCACATTTGCCTTTGCCTTCGCCTGTCTTTGCTTTCGTCAGTGCCGCCGCCGGGTCTACATTTGGGCTACTTGCAACTTTACTTTTATTATTTTTCTTTTATTTTGTTGTTGTACCCAATTTTATCGTCTGCGAAATCAACACAAACCGTTTTCAGTAGCATTGACAATGTCGCCGGCGCTATTGGCGTGCTCGTGCTGTTCAGCGACCACGCGATGCGTGTGATACGCTTTGTCTGCCGCTCTATTACCTTTGCTTGCGGTGTGAACGTGCGTGTCAGCGCCATAGTACAAGCTATGACTTGGCAGTTGTCTGTCCGCAAAAGGGATTTGTGCGTTTCTTTATGGGGGAACAGCCAATCAAAGCGCCCAAGGTACAAATATAAGTGAGTTGATGTGTGGAAGTGGTAAGTGAAAACTGTTGTCGTGCAGTTAAATGGTGGAACACCTAGTGCCCAGACAAATCGTCTGCTGCTGGTCTGCAGCGCCTTCCCTTTATGTACAATGGTTGTTGTAGCCTTTGAAGACTGGCATTAGCCTTAGTGGCCGTAAAGATATGGAATAAAAAAGGCAATGCGCAAAATACGCGACCAGCAAGTGAAGTGGCGGAGTTTGAGTGTTCCACCACAAGAACGGCTCAAGAGCGTTGACCAACGCGGTAGTCTTCCCACCTACCTTTTGTAATCTAGATATACAGTGTGTCACTATGGTGGAAAAAATGCAATTAAAAATTTAATTTTGGAAAATTAGTATAGAAATAGAGTCATGCAGATAAGAATTTTGGGCAGAAATGTCGATTGTAGTATTTCTCTTATAAATATAATTATCGATAAAAATTAAATTATCGATAACATTTTCGATGTTTTGTGGAAAATATCCATTTTATTATTAATGCCGTTAAGGTTGATCGGAAAAATATCGATTATAACATTTTTAGGAAATTAAAATTATCGATAAAAAAATTTCGATATCATGCTCGATATTTTGTTTAAATTAGTATTAAACATAGCATTCTTAAAAGTTGAAACTGTCAATAAACAAAAATTTATCGATTCATATTTATATTATATATTTTAAACCGAATTTGATTCGCGAAGAGTAAGGAAATAAGAAGATACAATCAGCAAAACTATCGATAATACGATATTCCATGTATGCATATGTTTGTTCGTGTCAAGAAAGTTTCCCATATTATTTAGACAAAAAATTATCGATAACATCATGCACATTTATCGATTATTTTTACACCTCAACTGATTCGTAAAGAAAACGATGCCCAATAAGAAGATGAAAACAGTAAAAATATCGAGAATGCGACATTTCGTATATTTTTCGATACTTCATACATATGTTCATTTCATTCGAGAGAACTACCCATATTCTTATTAAGAGTTTTAAAATATCGACGAACATTAAATTATCGATGACATCTTATAAGTTTACCAATGATTGATAGAATTTAGACAAAAAATTATATTTGAAGACAAAGGCTCCTAATGGGAAGACACAACTATCGACAATACGATATTTCATATGTATGTTTTTTTTTTTCGATAAAAATATTTTATTAGGTTGTTTAAAATGTTATCGATAGCATAGAAAACTATCGAAAAACAATGAATTAGCGATAACGTCATTCTATTTCATCGAATTATTATAATAATTATCGATATTATATAAATTATCCATAAACAATAAACTATCGATAACATTATGTACATTTATCGATTTTACACTTTTGAGGTTATGACGAACTATTAAATGTGATAATTCAATTATTTCTGACACCACAGAGATTTTCTAACAAAAAACAAAAAAATATCGATCCAAAACTATCGATAATATCATTCCATTTTATCGAATATAAATTTAGTAGATTGTTAAAAATAATATCGAGAGTATAAAAAGCCACAGATAAACAACAAAATATCGATAACATCACATAATTTTATCGATTTTACACTCTCGAGGTTTTAAATAACTGATAAGTGTGCTTATTAGGTTATTTCGGCAACAGCAGAGAGTATTAAAAACTATCATAAAACAAAAAAATATCGATATCATTTACTTTTAGATGACATGTATCGATTTTACTCTTCTTAAAAGTATAGAACATCAATATGATATTGCTGGAAGACAAGCAGCAAGCAAAAGAAGTCTTTCTTCAACAAAAACCGTAAAGGAACATATCTCAAAAATCGTCAATTTCCATTAAAATTAGCAAAGAAAATCGAACTCTATTATTTATGGAAACTTTTGGTAGGGAAACCATTAAAATTTATTCGCCATAAAATCCGAACAAAAACACATTAAAAGCGACAACCCACCGCCACGAAGGAGATATACATATTTGCACTTTCCGCCTTTGAATATGGCAATGCTGGGAGCAGCGTACACCGCATTGAGACATCAACCGGCAGCAAACGAGCACGCGCTTCGCAAGCTCCGAACCAGACGGAGACCGTACAAAACACAAGGCAATGGAAAGCTGGGCCAAAGACAGCATGCACGTACATGCAACGCACCAGCACAGTCGTGTAGCGGTATGTAAGCGGAGTAAGTGGAGCAAGTGAATGTGGCCGGACCGGCACACAACTGGGTGAATGGGCGACCAGGGTAATGGGCATTAAATGGCGATGTCGAGTGCTATGGCTATGGCAACCAGCAGCTACTACGACGTCGAATGTGCCACACAAAAACAATTTGTAAGCGTCATGTGGCGGCATTTCTTTGACACAAAGAAAACGCGCACACACGGCATTGAGTGTGGGAATGAATGAATGAAAGATTGCAACGGTTGTGTGTGGTGAACTTGCCGCAGTGCTGATGACGATGATAGCTTAAATGACGCGCTAACGCAGGCAATGCGCACACCTAAGGGGAAAGAAAAAAGGAACAAAAAATAGCAACGAAAAAAGCGTTGTTGCTTAGTGCTCGTACGAGTCAAGTGCAATGGTGACGCATTGCCAACTGTCGTCGGACTGGCGTCTGCCATGCATTTGCGCGCATGTTACTCATACCTGCCGCGCGGTCCGTAACTTTGCGCGCGCACACACATGTCGTTGCGTCGCAGATCGCTTGGACGATTGGTGGGTTCACTGATTGTTTTGTCGCTACACACATTGTTGTTGTTACGCTTTTTCTTCGCTTTTTCGTGTAAAATGTCGCAGCGCGCCAGCGACACTGCAGATTTAATGCCGCGACGTTAAACCCCAAAGGCGTTAGCGCGGAAAGATTGCGACGCGGCGCCATGTACAGAGATTACAGTAAGTTGGCATGAGGCGCGTATGTCAGGCGAACGGTGGAACATGAGGCGCACATGTGTATGTATGTATGTTCAAATTCGTGTAAATAAAAGCGTGTGAGCTTCTACATGTGGGATATAAAATGAAAACGCAAGCAATTTGTGTGAGTGTTAGGTGGATATACTCACTTGCCACAAGCGACTGCCAAGCCAAGTGCAGCAGGTGAGGGAGGTGCGCGCATACGAGTACGCATAAGCAGACACACACACGCAGGCAAATACATGCTTTGTCATTTCGTTGCCTGGCATTGGTTGGAGCTGTCTGCCGGCAAGTTACCTATCTCCACATAAAGATATGTGTGTATTTGCGCATGTGAGTGCAACAAACATTAAATTGTTTTGTTATGCTGTCGTCTATACGCTCGCCCGGCTTTTGTTGATGAATTGCCAGCTATGCGCTTGGGAGCAGACGCACGCCAGACGCCTTGCCAGACAGACAAATCGAAATGGTAGGGGAACTTTTCTTGTCAACGCACTAAAAATTGTCATTGTCATTGTTGTTGTTCTTTGCCATAGTTGTAGTCGGAGGTGTAGCATAAAAGTTTATTGTCTTTGCCGTTGTGGCAGCAATGATTGCTGTGCGTTTGACGTGGTTGCCTTGACATTGTCATCGCCACCAGCGCAGCAGCGTTGCCACATGCATACATATGTGTGTATATATATGTACATTTACTGCTTATAGCATGGCACCCGAACGTCTATATATGCTTGGCAATGGAATTGGCAGCTGGCAACCGCAACTTGAAGTTGCTGCTGTCATTTTAGCCATGCGGTAGCTAGGCATTTGATACACGATATCATTAAACGTAAGTGAATATATGCATATATCTATACACATACATATATTATATATAACTGAGCTGGTGTGCGCACTTTTTTGTTTGCCATAACAATGCTTTTGGCATTTCATTATCGTCTTGCCACACAAGTCAAGAGCAGGCAATGTCATCATTAGTCGCCGCAAACAGTCATATATGACAGAAGCAGCAGTTTCCGCGTCATGTGGCAAGCAGTTGTTGCGAATACAGAAGACAGAAATCTAGAATATCGCAATCTTGTAGTGTTTATGCAAGGTTAGGGTAAACTTCTGCTTCATTGCTTCACTTTCTCTTAAGCAAAGATGCTGTTCGTAGATATGACGTGCAGATTCATTGTAAGAAATTATTGGATGACCTGCGCGTAAGGGTTTGTTCATTGACTTGCTCAATAGAAATTTGGCTGTTAAGCTATCAGAAAGTTGAATTTTGTTCTACCAGGCAATTCTTATATTGTCTAATAGGAGCTGACTCCTTAGAAATTGTCTTTACAAGCTCAATGTGAGCTGGCAGCTAACAAGTCGTTTCTCAGCTCAGTTTGCTGAAAGCTTAGAACTCTGATGTTTTCTTACTTCTTCTCTACTTTTTCTAATATTAATAGCGATTTACTTTAAATCTGTGTATGCTCTATGAAATTTGTTACAAAATGTCTTATAAAAATTTGTAAAAAAAAAGAAAAAATACTGTAGCTAACCATTCTAGGGTCACCTATACCTTTGTTTTGAATTTTGATGGGAAAAAGTCATAATATAATATTTTAACTACTAAATAGTCAACAACTACTCCAAAATCTACGTCCAAGAAGTTTGACCTATCACTTCAAACACTGTCATATGAATACCTGATCAAAAAGTTAGAGTAGAGAAGCCTTTGAGACTGGTGTAACCCATATTAAAACTCAAAGGAGATAAAAGCTCACTTTAGCAACTATTTTTAGACCTTATGGTTCTATGTTAGAAATTCAAAGGACTTCTAGGCGATCTTCATATATGATCCATAATTCTAGGTGCTATTCTCGTTTGAAAATTAAAAAAAAATCTAAATTTTTATTCACCTAACGATAAATAGTACTCAAAAAACCTTTTCAGAAGGATTTTTCAATATCGAATTACTCAAAAAAGCACAACTACTTGAGTGCCGTGACAACTCGATCGGTTTAGTAAGTACGGCTCTAACCATATATGGATAGCTGGAGGAACGTTAAACGTATTTTTGCCAAAAACAATGTCATCGAAACGCTTGTAATAAAATCCCAAGTTCTAAACACCAAAAAAAAAAAATAAATAAATAAATAAACAAACAAAAAAATCAAAATTTAAAAATTGTGTTATTAAAAAAAATTTAGAAAGTTTTAAAAATATTACAACTAAAAAAGAAAATTTCAAAATTTTATTATTTTTAATTGTATTAGAAAAGTTTAAAAAATACTGAAAACTATTTTTACAGTATTTTTGCTAAAACCTATTTTTTTAATAGCAACCATTTCTCCAAAAAAAAAAAAAATAATAATTTTTAAAAGTTGAAAAAGTTGTCCTTTTGATTTTTATAGCTATAATAAAATTTGTAGAGCTTAAAAATATAGCCTTTTTTCTTTTTAGATCAGCGGAAGAGTTTTACGTCGTGACATGATAGACAGGACCTGCTTTCCTTTTGCCTTAAACACCATAACTTTTTTATATAAACTCTTGAAATATTAATAGAAACCTTAGAAATAATTTTTTTGTGCTTAAAATAGAAATGATACTGAGAACTAAAATGTCACTTACCCCAGTTGTTGGTGTTCCATTGCCCGTTGTGTTACGCGCTTTCCGCGTCCACGTTTCTCCGCACGAATCGGTTGACCATCGGCACCGTAGATAATCTAAAAATAGAAAAATAAATAAATACATTAAAACAAATTCATGAGGGAAAATTATATTTTTCAATAGACAGTTGAACTTCAAAAGCTCAAGTTTTTTTGGGGATTATGCTAATTCGAGTTAGGGAAATTCAGCTGTATATACAAAAATTATAATTTATTTTTTCCCAGTTTTATCAAAAACACAAGCCTACGAGTGGTATAAAGCCTTTCAAAGACTTTGAGAAATCTTTGAAGACATCCCCGTACTGGACGACCTTCGAACGCTCCAACAGATGAAAAAATTAAAAGTGAGGAAATGGTGGGAAAACGACAGACAAGTATTAAAAGGATGACAAGAAAGATCGACAATTTACATAATACTTTTTGCAATACTTGAATTAGTTATAGAATTTGTACATCTTAACTAAAAAAAACTATAATTTTCAACTTTCTCAAAAACTGAACTCAACATTATAAATCAGTTTTACCGGTGCGTGTCCCAGCTACTAGAAACTGGTATTCACCTCACGAATTTTTAACCGTTTCAGACACATAATTTGTTCTCATTCACTGAGTTGAAAATTTAAACTCACCATAAAACTACGAGAAAGAAGAAGCAATTGGTTTCGATACTTGCTATTCAACACTTTATAGCACTTGTCAATTTGCAGGCTGTGCTTATTGCAGACACAAACCGTAAAATATGCAGTGACGGAAACCAACTTTTATACCACTTAGCGCAGACACATTCCTATACTAGTTAGTGTTTTTACTTGGAAGGTGGAAATTTTTGCTGCATTCATTTTCCGACTGTTCCTAGTTGGGAGCGCAAAAAGCATTTGATTTTACCCATTTATGCACCATTGGATATTTTATTGTTTTTGGCCTGGGACGGGTTTCAATTTCGTGCAATGCATAACCCACCTATTTTCAGTTCATAGAGGAAAAGCATTTTTACCAAGTATCTGAAGAATAATTCAATTAAACCAAACCTTGCAACATATGTTGCATGTAGTAACAGGAAAAGGACAGCCAGATATCTGGGTATTAAACTGATCTTTTCTTTTTATATACATATTTACAAAAAAATTTTTCTATCTAAATTATATTACATTATTAGAAATGGTCATACTGTGAACTAATATGTTGCGAGCAACATGTTGCTAGACAATACATAAGTGAATTACTTTGTCTTTTAGATGAAAATGTGATTTGGAAAAAATAAAACATTAATATTATTTTTAGGGAAAATTTGAATTTTAAAAAACAAAAGTTTTGTACTAATGCTAGAATACCCTACACAAATGAAAAATATTTCAGTTCAAGCAATTGATTTGGATTGGTCAGTTT
>CM050327.1:27497916-27533005 GCA_027475135.1 Bactrocera correcta
AAGGACTTGGGAGTCAAACTTTTTCCGTTGCATAATCAGCAAACAGCGAGAGCATCAAGTTTATGCTTGAGTGCGACGCTCGTACGTGCCACATTCCTATGCTGGCTGCGTGGCGTAAGGCGGCAACTTTTCGGTGGCAAACAACTGATTATTGTAAAGTGTGCAAGGACATGCATAAGCAGATAGAGTGTATAAGTAGCAGGATGTATATAAAAGCTGTATATACATACAGTAGTATATAGTAAATGCTACACTCTCCTCGCTGTCGCTGTCATTGCCAGTAGCGCAAGTTGCCGTTGCCGTGGCCGTGTTAGTTCCTTCTCCGCGCGTCACTTCTATTTGTGTTTGCCTGTGCGCACTTCAGTTTTGCTTACACCAATGGCAACATCCTTTCCATTTCTGCTCCAAAGTAATTCACACAACTGCATCTTCTGCTTGCTGCTTTACACAAATTGATTCACGGCGAGTTTGTTGTCGGTGTCTTTCATTGTGCCGTGTATCTTGATAACGTTGTTATTATGAAGAAAAATACGAAGAAGAAGAAGCATAATAAGAAACAACTGCACCGTTATGCGCGTCGGTAAAGTTGTTACGAAGCAGCATATATTTGCATCAACTTCAAAAATGTTGCGCATTATTTTGAGCATGCTCCCACTTTGCTCTCAAGTTGCAAGCATTAGCGGCGAAAGCAACGTTTCTTATCGGTTTGAGTTGATTCATGACAGCGCAGTTATTTGAACTTCATAGTGACTGTAGTTTTCGGTAAATTTCTACGTTGATTGCAGGCAGTTTGTAAAGGGAAATTATGCTTTCTTTTTAGTAAATGAAGACTAATCAGCTTTGCATGAGTTTGAATGAGGTGGATAGTGTTGGCTCCTTTTAGTTTGTATTGAGGGTGGAAATAGGATAAGACGGTTCAAAAAATCGAGTTTTCCAAAAGTTTAAATGAAAACTCAAACTTTTTCTATTGTTTATAAGCCATTAAAGTTAGTAGCTTTCCTTCAGGCTCCGGGTGAGAAGTTTTTTCAAACGTGTTTTTCTAAAAACGTTTTTTTTTGAAGTGGAAAGTTTTGAAAAATGGTCAACCAATCGCCTTGAAAATTCGAGATATGAATCTAAAAACTGTTATAAACATTTTTTTGTTAGCCAAAATTAAAAAAAGGCAACCAACTATGCTTTTTTGCTTAGGCAACTGCAGTGGACTTGAAATCCAATGCAGAATCACTCTTGTCAACAGGTGCAACTTTGGGTTGAGTAAGCATTCGATAAAGTTCTCTCCCGACGAACAAAGACCAACCTCTACAAGTCTCTCAACATTCCCGTCCTGTTATATGGTAAGGAGGCAATAACATCACCTGATGAGTCGGCCTTAAGAGTTTTCAAGAGAGAAAGAGAGAGTTTCGCGGGAGCTTTATGGACCTTTGCGTATTGGCAACGGTGAGTACCACAGTCGATTAAACGATGGGTTCTACGAGATATACGGCGACATTGACATAGTTCAGCGAGTCTGTGACTTCGCTGGCTAGATCATGTTGTCCGGATGAAAAGAGAGCACTCCAGCTTTGAAGGTTTTCGATTCAGTACTCGCCGGAAGAAGCATAGGAAGAGATAGACCTCCACTCTGTTGAAGAGACCAGGTGGAGAATGACCTAGAGTCACTTGGTATCTCGAATTGGCGCCAAATAACAAAAAGAAGAAACTACTTGCGCGCTGTTGCTAACTCGTCTATAATCGCGTAAGCAGGGTCTAACCCAGTAAAGAAGACACTGCAATTTTCTCTTTTTAAGCATTGATTTTCATATTGATTAGATATACAATATAAAATTGGATGAATAATATTTGAAAAAATCATGGTAGGATGAAACCCATTGCAGAATCCAAATAAAATAACAAAAATCGATCGAGAAGAGCTTCGATTGAAAAGAATAAGCTCTAATTAAGACATGGAAGCATTTGATATTTTTCTTGCTTCGACAATATATTCAGTAATGCAGTCTTTCTGGGTCCGAATAAGTGTCGAGATAACTTAGGCGATCGTAAAATAACATGTTATGAGTCATTAAGTCGAAATAACTTTAAATTGGCCTTAAGGGAAATAAGTACACGTGCACTTCGGTTAACTATTGCCGCAATAGACCAAAAAGTTTTAATAGATTCAGTTCCTTACAACAAACAGTGTATGAAAAAAAGCAACAACTCTGATCAAATTGACTGAATTGAGCGAGAAGGCGAATGATTAACGAAAAAACACACGAAATTGTCTGAAAAAAAATCGTAAAGTTAAATGTTCTAAATGCCGTAGAATAATACTCAAACTAACGAGTGTGACTTACACAAGTTTCTGCAGTTGCAAAAAAAATATATATATATACATATATATACTTACATTTTATAAGGGTGGACAAATAAGTAATGGCACCAGAGGGTTGAATACGAAATCAAACAGCATTGCAGGCGGCGCAAGTACGAGCAAATACATGAGAAAGTGGAGTGGTAAGAGCAATGAATGCTTAGTGGCAAGTGGTAATGTACATATGGCCAAACATACAAACAGTTATACATATATATAAATATACTTATGTATCTATGCACGAATAAGACACTGATGTCTATATACATATGGCCAAGTGACTAAGGTTATATTCAAATGAAGCGATCCATACCACCACCAACAACTGCAAATATATTGCAAGTGGGGCAAAAGTAAAAGAAAAGATAATAAAAGAATAGAAAAAAGCTAAAGAAATGTCTAAAAGGAAACAAAACTGCAGCGAAAAGAAAGCTGCAAGAAAAATAAATGAGCAGTGGGAATGCAACGAGCAGAACAAAGGCGAAAAAATTGTGGACAAAGCGAGTAAAAAGTTGCAAAAAATAAAACTTTTCATTACACGTATTATTTAATTTTTGCAGAAAAAGAAGACGAAAAAAACATACAAATAAAGTAACAGTAACTACTACAAAAGTCCTTGACAAGGGTAAAGGCACATGCGATACATATGCAAGTCAAACTTCATTTGCACACCCACCGAAGACAACTCGAGCGAGTGGACATCTACTCGCACCATCGTAGCGGCTACATACCTAGATATTTTTTGTAGTTTTGTTACAGCTGGAGTTGAAGGTGGAGCACAAAGCTGCTACAAGGAAAATATATTCCTGCGTTTTTACCTTCGCTAACTTTTGCAATAAGATTTCGCTGTAGAAATTGTAGGGAAGATGGGAAATCTAAAAGAAAATGAATTCTTATTTGCCGAGTCGCTACAAAGACGTCTAAGAAAATGGAATTGGAGTTCTTTTGCAGGCGGAAAGTGCTTGAAGTTGCTTATGATTAAGTTCTGATGGTATGCTGAGTTATGCGCTGATGTATATATTACAGTAAAGAAGAAGAAGAGTTAAATTTCTTGTGCCGATACGTACAGAATGTTGGTAGAGGTCTTCAGTCATAATTGTTTGTCGCGAGCAATGGTTTTTGATTGATTATTTAGAGAGGGTCCAGAACCCGTTGACGACGAACCACGTCTAGGATGCCCATCAACATCAACTGATGATCAACACGTCAATAAAATAAAGGAATTGGTGCTTGCGAATCGATGATTAATAATCAGAGATCTTATTGATAGCGTTGGAATATCGGAAGGATCAGTGAAAACATTTTGAAAGATCATTTTGGTCTAAAAAAAGTGAAACCACGATTGGTTCCAAAATCACAAAATTTTTTCGAAACACAGCGTCCCGTCAACGTCTATGAAACAATGTTTTCCGACTACTAGGATGTCATGAAACGTATTATTACTGGCTATGAGTCTCGGATCTATGCTTAAGACACGGAAACAGTCGATCAATCGGTTGAATAGCGTGATAAAGTTGTGCCGAAGCTGAAAAACCACATCAAAGCAACTTAAAAAGCAAGGTTATGTTGACAGTTTTCTTCGGTTAACGAGGTGTGCTGCTCTCCGAATTTCTTCCGTCTGGTCAAAGTATCAACAATGAATACCCTTATTTATTTTCTATATTTTTATTTTGATTAAAAATCGAAAAATGATCCTTTCTTTTTATCGAAAATTCTCACATCAAAAAGAACAGCTTTTAAAAGAAATCGATGGATTTTATATTCGTTAAAACCTCTATTTTCTGTTAGTGTCAAAAATAATAAACTCGTATATATGTACATAACTATGGTAAAATGTAATGCTTAAGGAACATACTATATGTAATTGATTTTTGAAATCGGAATCATATATGATCGTATGGAACTATATCTGACATTATTATCAAGCTTAATAAACTGCTTGAGAGAAGGGTAAGATCTCTCTCTCTCTCTCACTTGTGTATGTTGATTGAACAACTTCTGACAAATAGAAGAGAGAAGAGTTTGGTAACAAAACTAATATTTGAAACCGACTTACTGTTGAAAAATTGATCAGGATTGCACCGCGGCCTAAGATTTATTGTTGATGATCGATATTATTTTTTATATTCGACATTAATTGTTGGTCAACATTCCATATTTTTTATCCAATTTTGACTTTGTAAATATAAAACATTTCAAAAATCATATTTCAGATTCGAAAAGTGTTGTATATTTTTCAAAACATCTACTGAACTTGGGTTACGACGTAAGGCCTTGTTAGGTTAAGTCAGTTTGGGAAATTAAAAAAAACCAAAAGCAATTTCTTGGTTTAAAATAGGCTTAAGAGTCCCAAAAAATATTCAATCATTAGAATGGGGAAAAAATCTAAAATTTCCCGAAAAATATTTTTTAGTTGAAAATTTTTTTAGCAAGAAAGTTTTAAGGAGTTTCACTTTTTATGTTCGCAGCGCTTTATTGTAGTTTTATACCCTGAACACGCTGCATAAACTCGTATATATAATATTTGTATGTATGTTATCTAAATAATCCGCGTAATGAGCTGAGACGAGTTGGGCATGTGCGCGAATTAGACCCTTAATTGTTGAGATATCGATCTGAAATTTTGCTTACCTCCATTTCTCTTAAAGAAGCTACTCACATGTCGGAATCGTCGATATCAGTCTACTATAGCATATAGCTGCCATACAAACTGAACTATGGAGACCAAGAGCTTGTATGGAAAACTTTCTTATTTGTGGAGATATCTTCACGAAATTTTGCATGGATTATTGCCTAAAATAGCGGTGTATCCTCTGATGAAATATTTTAGATCGGGTGACTATAGCGTATAGCTGCCATACAAACTGAGCGATGAAGACAAAGTCCTTGTAAGGAATGCATTTTTATTATGGGAGATATTTCCACAAAATTTGTCATGGCTTTTTGTCAAGAGAAACAGTACAATGTCCCAAGAAATTGTTTAGATCGGGCCACCATAGCGTATAGCTGCCATACAAACTGAACGATAGAAATCAAGTTCTTCTAAGGAATTTTTGTATTTGTAAAAGATATTATAACTTCAGTGCAACCTAAGTTAAGATTTTTTCTTTTCCCAACTATTTTCGTTTGAGTTGAGTTTCAAAAAAATTAAAAACTTGCGGAAATCATATTTTTTTAGTTCAAAACTCATAACTTATGCTGTTTTTGGTTCGAAGTTCCAAAAAAAAAAAAATATTTTTCGGTTTTATTTGTAACCACGTTTTATTGTATTTTTATTGCTTTCCAATCCTCAAATTTCAGCATAAGCTTGGCTTAAGTTTGCAATTATTATAATATATTAACTGCGGCACTACTAAATCAATATTTCAAGAAATTTTCTGAGTCATCTCAAATATAAACAAGCAAAGGCTTTCCACGTGCACTGTTGCCAAGCGCTCGAACGGCTGTAAGGGATTTAGGCGCGCTGTTGTGGGGGTGGTTAGTGCCAAAGGGCGACGTACGCATTTCACCCTTTTCTATGCAAAAATGCACACACACACACACAAATCTTTCTACATTTACTTGCAAAAATGTGAAAGGCAGAAAAAACGCATTTTTCTTTTGCGCTACAAAATTTCTGCAATTTTTTTTTTTAATTTTTTCCGACTTAAAACTCCACAAAATGCGTGGCTAAAGAACGCACGCATAGAAGCGTAGAAAAATGAGGCGGAATGAGTGGCTTAGCTGCTGGCTGGAAGGTAGTATGAAATTACCAAAGAGCTGAAGCATAAACTCGTAGCTCACAAAAGTGCGTATGGCTGCAGCACACGCGCGCAAGCACATAAATCATATGCAACATCTACAAAGATGTGTGTGTGTGTGTGTTGTATATGTTACTTGTAAGCCATGTGTGTTTTGTGTTTTTTTGTAATGTATGCTTACGCATTTCCTTATGCTTGACTCGGCGGCGCCAGCAACTGCCCACCTGCGCGCTGCCACAGCGTACGCATCACTCTTATGCCACCATTAGTACCGTTATACGCACAAGCTTCCTTATATTTGTGTAGCTGCATGCGGTGTGGCAGCAAAGGACCTTTGTGCGCTGACTTGCGACTACAATTTCTTTTGATTTTACTTTTGTCGTCTTCGCTTTCTTATGCTTACTTTGTTGGTCCTGCCACAAGTAGTAAGAAAGCAACAAAAAAAAATGCGACGTATTAAAGTTGTATGGTGGCGCAACAGCATCAGCAACATCCACAGCAGCAGAAACTTTGCGTACGTGCAATGCGTTGCAAAGGCGGTTAGTGTATGTGTGTGTGGCGCACAGTTGTTGACTCTTGGCGCCCTCTTACTTACTTAAGGCACTTCACCGCGCTCGGCAAAAGTAGTTGTGTTTGCTAAAGTCGTTTTCGCAACGCTTTTACTACACCCGCTAAGACACACATCATGCCGCATGCCACATGCCACATGCCACATTTCCGTTCGTTTGACGCTACGCACTTCCCGCTTATTGATGTTGCACGGCAAGTAGTGGCGTGGCAGGAACAGGAAAACTTTATTTCTTTTGAAGCGCAGAAAAATACGAAAAACATCTGCGACGAGCCACAAGCGCAGCGCAAAGAAGCCAACTTGGTGCAATGCAACAGCAAGGGGTGCGCGGCAGCAACACAGCTATGCAGTTGAAGTGGAAGTGAAAGAAGCAGCAAAAGCAGTAAATAGCGTTGTTTTTAAAAAAATTGTGCAAAAGTTCTGTTGTGGCAGGTTGCTGAAATATTGGTTGCAAGTGAGTGCAGCAGCGTGTGGCACGGCCATATATATAGCGCATAGCAACCGGCGGCAGCTTGCAAGTCGTCGCTTTTTAAGGGCGGAACGCATAATGGCAAAGACGTAGAATAATAAGAAGCATTACAACAACAAAAGCAACAGGAAAACCAACAAAAAAAAAAACATTGGCCTGAGTAATTGCAACGGGGCGCGATCGTGTCAAAGATGCACCCCATGCGGCGGCAACTAGTAAATAGCTTTGTTTGCTAAAACTAAATAGCAAGACGGCGGTAATGGCGGTGATGGCGATGGCACCAGTCATGGTGATGGCGGTGGTGGCACTAGCAGTAGCGCCTTGCCGCCGGTGAAATACGAGCGCAGCGTTGCACCCTCGCAGTGTGAGTGTATGTGTTTGTGTGTGTGGCAAGTAAGAATGTCGGTAGCTAGCAGGTTGGCAGTTGTGGCATTGCATGTGGAAGACACATTTTTCCAAAGACATCAAACGACACCAGCGCATCGCGCAACTTGCAACATGCTTCACTGCCTCAGCACTGCACTGGTTGCACTACTTTTGCCACGACGCTATTGTTATTGTTGTTGCTGTTTTGCAATATAAACGCGGTGGCGGCGTCTTGATAAGCAAATTGCCGCAAAGCTAACCGCCAACTGCCAACTGCCGCGGCGACGTCCACCTGCCACCTGCCATTTGCCACAATGGCGCGCAATTGCAACATAACGCGTCTTGAAGATGCTGACAGCTGATAAGCTACCAACCGAGCGCTGCGAAATGCACCGGGCACCAGGCACCCTGGCACTGCTAGAGCGGGTGGCTGCAAGATAGCGATATTTTAATTTGATAATGCCAGATGTTGCAAGTTGTTGCAAACAGTAAATATTTACTCCTTGCAGTTTTATTTAAAATGTTGCAAGTGCAAAAGTAAACTTTCCACTTGCATTCCGGTGAGGGGAGCGGTGCTGGCGGACATCGACTGCAGATAAAATTACAATTATTCCTATCAAGAGTAAAATTTGCATATATTTTTATAATTCGCGACAGTTGGTGGGGCGCTAACTGGTTCTAAAGCTCCGAGCTGTGCAGGGAAGCATATTTTGTTTGTTATTTACTTTTGTTGTTGCCACAGCAATTAAAGCAAATAAGAATTCTAATTAAAAGAAGTTTTTATTTAATATTTCTTTTATTATTCGAAAGTGTGCTCTTGAGCTGTAACGGTATCGCTTGAAGAGTTCAATAGACGCGAAAGTTCAATGGACGACTTCGACGGGTTCTGTGAAGGACTTTAATGCCTTAACCTCTCTTGGATCTAGTAAGAAAAGAATGAGTTTAATTTCGTTGCATAACATTTTAAGCGCAGAGAAGTATTTTGCCTTTTTATTCCGTCGGAATTGTAAATAGAAGCGTCAGATGGCGCTGGTATTACTAGGACAATTATGGGCCGAGAATATATATTTCAATATTTCAAAGAGTCTGCGGAGTTTCCTTTATGGGTGCTACAAGCTTCGTGGCTATATTAATATACCCTGTTAAAGGTATAATTATATAATGGCTGTTTTCAAAATATTTATAACGGATGTTCACAGTAGAGGTACTTTTTTCAATAGCCGTTTTTTGACAAGCTGTCATGTCAGCTGTAGCTGTAGCACGAAGACCGTGGAGATTCAATCCGTGGAGAATTCGGAGGACTCAGCAACTCGCACTGCTTGTGAAAGAGCTGAGGCCGCTCGACCTTCTCAAGCGACATTGCTTCGCTCTTTTGGGCTCTTGAAAGATTCGAAGAAGATCCGAAGTTTTCAAGAAAAACTTTCTTCAGCGATGAGGCTAATTATTGGCCCAATGGGTATGTAAACAACTTCTAGAATTTTCGCTGTGGGGATATTTAAAGTCTAAAGTCTTCGCGGACAATCCCGCTTCGATTCAGTGCTTGGAGCAAAACATCACGCGAGTCACTTGCCAGTTACAAGTTGAAATGTTCGAAATTTGACTCAATGAATGAACCATCTGAGACGTAGCCACGGCCAAATGTCTAAATGTCAAAGAATGTTCTTTCTAATGATAGTAAACTTTCCCCTTTAAATTTAAAGTTTCCCTGTGGTTTCACCTTTCAGATCCTGGTAAGCTGTCGAGATTTCAGTGAATTCAAATGAACCTGAGAGACAAATAGAGCACACTGCTTCCATGCTTTAAAATAAGCCTAAACCTAACGGTTTTTATTAAGTTGATTATGGGAAGGAGAAAAAGAGTTCGAGTTAAGAACTCAATGTTCTATTTCACGACATTTATTGTCCAATTTTTAGACATTTATTAATCGATTAAGCTCTTGGAAGTGTTCCGAGTATCCATTCAGCTGTTGTGAACCCTATTTCTGGGGTCACAAACTTAAAATGAAATACATGATTTGTTGGCTGGCTTTTTCGAATATTAAAATTAATCAGGGGTGTTGTGGAATCCAAGACAGAATTGCTTAGCTGTCAGAATTGCAAACCAATTTTGATTTTAAATGGTGTCACAGAATCTGATTGGATTTTCGTCTTTTCGAACATACGCAAAACCAATATTCGAACCAGCTGTTTACTAATGTGACAAAACTTGCAAATGAATACATACAAGCAATCCTATTAAAGTTTTTAATGAGTTCCGAATTAAAGAAAGATTTTAAGAGATAACATTTATTGAATGAATAATGACGCATTTGGGTGTTAAATTTCGATTTTTCATTTTTACAATTTTTCTTAGTTGGCGGACAGGATAGAAAAAAAACTGAACGTCATGGAATTGGGGCAAAGTTTATTATCTTTGGCATTAAATTATCTTCTATTTAAACTAAAAAAAACTAAGAAAAGTTAAGTTTGAACATACTTATATTTAAAGTAAAATTTTTTTTAGACCAAAATCTTTTTTTTTTTTTTTCAAATTTTAAAAAATTTTATACTTTTTATTTTATATTTTCCCAGTTTAACTTGAACATAAGTTATTAAAATATATGAATCTCTTTGAATTTTTTGTTTCCGATAGAAATCGCGACCTGCATCCTGACCGCCGTCTGGCATATGCACATGCGATAAGCATCTGGCAATTGCTTTTCAAAGACAAATGTAAAAGATTTCGTATCAAAAAAAGGATGATGTTTAAATATATAACTATGAAACCTAGAAATTTCACTTCAATCCTTCCAAAAAAAAAAACGATTTCTTTTAAGCCTCTAAAAAAGGCTCCCCTCTTAAATATCGGCATTTTTTTTCAAAAACTCAATAACTAAGACATTTCGTGTTTTATTCTTATGTTTTCTCCTATAGAAATAAAGATAAATTAATTCGTAACATTAAAATAACTTGATTTCTTAACTGGCATTTCAAATCTGTGTGCGACTATCTTCTTGTTTTGATTCTGACAGCAAAACCGATAAAATTGGTTTCCGTGACACCCAAAACCGACACAAATTCTGTTTCGAATATCAAACCAATAATATCTGAATTCATGACACCTACTGCTTTTTTTGATCGGTTTCAATTCTGATTCCGACAACTATCAGATTCCACAACACCCCTGAATATATTTAGGAGCAAACTACTTCGAAAAATATTAAATTTTATTTGAATACAATTTTTGTACGTATTTAGTGAATTCTCAGGCTAGGTTTGCATAAAGATTTCATATAAGACTTTTTCGAAGTCGGCGGTTAATAACTTCGAAAAGTTAGTGTGAATAATACTCTGGAATACCAGCAGAAAACTTCAACAATAACTTTCTCAACCTAACCAAACATTTCTAAAGGTCGATTTGAAACTTGGAGATTGCTCAAACAAGAACTGTGTAACATTCAATTTGTGATTATTGCATTAAAACCTCGCTTTGGCAATACAAAGTAATGTCAATTCAAAGGATTTCATATCGCTTTACCTACAATATTCACATACATATGTATGAGCACTTGCATGCACTCGAAAGCCCGAAAAAGTGGAAAAATAGTAAGATACCCGCTTAAGTATGGCGAAAAAAAAATGTTGAGCGCACTGCATAGCACCAACTTGGCTGCAGATTGTAGAGCGTGTCAGCAACAATAAAGCGCATATCAACGGTATTAGCCTGCAGAGCCGCCAACGTTCATGGCTTTCGCCATTTTCGACGTGCTTTTTGCTATGTTTTATGCTTTGGCCAACGATTTCAGGATTTTCGGTTTATTTGCGAGCGTTCGTGAGGACGCAGCTGTGTCGGCGTTGGTGGTGTTGGCAAGTTTAAACAGCGAGTAACAACATTTGTTCAAGTGCGCAGTTACACAGCCATATAAGCATGTTTATAAAACATACAGTGGTGGTCAAAACATTTGCAACCAGAATGACTATTTTATTTTAATACATTTTTTTTTTAACTTTTGATAAAGTAATTCTTTATCTATATATATTTTTTTATTGGAGGTCTTGTTTATGCAAATAATCATAAAAACTGAAACATTAATTCATTTGATTATAACGGTAAAAAGGCATTAAATAAACCAAAGTCAAAATTCATGTGTTCAAAACATTTGCAACTTTTAAGTATTCTAAAAATATTCTATAATTTTTTCAATATTTAGTTGAATAGCCATTATTTTTAATAACTTCAGCACATCTTCTAGGCATTGAAGCTACTAGACTTTTAATGTAACTGTAAGGGATCGCTTTCCATTCCTTTTCCAATCTGGCGAAAAGTTCATCACCATTCCGGAATATTTCATTGCCTATTTTGCGTTTGACCATCATCCACATATTCTCAATCGGGTTGAGATCGGGAGACTGTGCCGGCCATACCATAGTTTTTATATGATTTTCCTCTAACCATGATTTTACGAGTCTTGACGTGTGCTTAGAGTCGTTATCGTGTTGGAAAGTCCATACAAGTGGCATTTCCCAATCGGCAAACGGCAGCATGACATTAGCTAAAATGTCCCTATAATTTACAGCTGTCATCGTGTCAATTATACGATGAATTGGGCCAATAAAATTACCGGAAAAGCACCCCCACACCATAATATTACCCCCTCCGTGTTTTACTGTAGCAGTTGTGTACCTTGGGTTATATTTTTCACCTCGCGGACGCCGAATATAAGCTTTGCTGTCTGAGCCTCGGAGGTTGAATTTGGATTCATCTGACCATAAAATTGAGTTCCATTTCTGCTTAGTCCAATTTAAGTGTGATCGAGCAAATCTCAACCTCTCTTTTCTATTTTTTGCGGACACAAATGGCTTTTTGGTACATCTGTAACTACGCAAACCCAAACTCCAAGGCCCGTCTTTTGATAGTGGAGAGACTGATGTCAAGTTGAACTTCGGATTTAGCTTCTCTTGGAACTGCTTTGGGGTATTTTGTAAAGAATTTTTTTATTTGCCGGTCTTCTCTTACGGTTGTAGCACGAGGCCTACCTCCTCTATGAACTGCGTGGATGTTCTCAGTCCGAATAATACGGCAAATCGTTGATTTATGTATGGAATATTTTAACGATATTTCTTTTTGCGAAAGTCCATTTCTAAAATCTTCTTTTATTTTTACTTTTAAGTCCGAACTGTATTTATTGCCTCCCATTTTCAACCGAAAATATTACAAAGATCACAAAACACGGAAAAATTTGTTAATTCTAGAAACGCGAAAGACTGAATGCAAACTCTTAGTAAAATAAAAACGCATGAAGTTCCACTAATTATGTGGAATGCGATTACCGTTATAACTTGCTTTTTGTTAAGTAGCAAAATAAAATAAAAATACAGCAAATATCAGTTGCAAATGTTTTGAATACTTGCATTTCATATTTTCCACTGGAATATTGCTTTGTTTTTGTTTTAGGCTAAAAATAACAATTTTAACAGTACATATTTAAGAAATACAACAACTTAAGCTCAGAAAAAGAGAAAAACAAAGAACACAAAACTTACTTTAGCAACAAAAAAAATGGTAGAAACAAATATTTCATTTTAGTTGCAAATGTTTTGACCACCACTGTATAAGTATATGTGAAGTAAAATTTATTCGCTGAAACGTGTAAAAATTATACGAACGAATTCAAACAAATTTAAGTATGTATGCATGTGTATGCCCTGTGAGAAATGTATTGGGTTAGAATTAAGGAATTATTTAAAGGAAATTTTTGAGGAAATTGTTAGCGAAATGTATTTATAATGCTTTGTATATATTTCTACTGAATTCAATAATTATAGCTGAGTGTAAAAATAGAAAAGAAATATTTTTTAGCTGAAATTTTTTAATTTTAGGTGACTGTATTTACCATATACATACTACTGTGCCCAAAAAATAAAGTGACATTTTATTTATTTTGAAAATTCTTCATTTATTCTTCCAAATCAATTTCATCCCCTTCAAAGTAATCCTCTCCCGATGCAATGCATTTATGCCAACGAATTTTCCTATCTTCGAAACACTGGTTGTAGTCACTTTCCGGAATGGCCTTCAGTGCCGTTTTCGCTGTGGCTTGAATCTCCTCTATCGTATAAAAACGGTGTCCCCCGGTCTTTTGAGCTTGGTGAGCAGCCAGAAGTCGCACTGCGCCAGATCAGGTGAATGTGGTGGTTGCGGAACGATATGGGTTGAGTTTTTGGCAAAATGATCACGAATTACGAGGGCAGTATGGGATGGTGCATTATCGTGGTGTAAAAACCAAGAATTGTGTTTCCACAATTCCGGCCTCTTTGGCGCGAGTTTTTTAGTCACGGCTCTCTTTTGGAACTATATTCGCTTGATCGCTTGTTTCGGGATCGTAAGCATAGATCCAAGTCTCATCCTCAGTTATAATGCAATTTATGAAATCCTGGTAGTCGGAAAGCATCGTTTCACACACTTCAACGCAACGCCTTTTTTTCAAAAAATTCAATGTTTTCGGTACCAGTCGAGATTTGACGCGCTTGAGGCCCAAAACAGACTTTCGATATGCCAACTTCATCAGCAAGTTCTCTAATTGTTAAACGACAGGTTTTCAACACCAAATCTCTGATTTGTTGAACGTGAGCTTCGTCGGTTGAGGTTGATGGTCGCCCTGGACGCTCTTCGTCTTCGACACGTTCACGGCCGGCTTGGAACTCACTATACCACTAGTAAACATTTGTTTAGACGTAGCCTCATCACCAAAGGCTTTCTGTACCATCCTCAACGTATCCGCAGCAGAAAATTGATTCCGTAAACAGAATTTAATGAAAATTCTTTGCTCAACAAATTTCGACATCGCAAAATACGAAAAACTCACTTTTAGCAGCTCACAAAACGACGAAAAAAAAATTATTCAAATCCTTCGACACGCGCAGTTTAAATTCAAATGCCACCTTATTTTTTGGACACAGTATAGAGAAACATATTTCCTTGGCACACAGTAACCGTTTCGTTTGTAAACGCAAAATCCTGTGCCAGCAGTGTCATTTCAACCGCTGTTGCCAGCATTGCTCTGTCATTTCTGGTGCCAGGACCTTCAAGGACCTTTTGTTATGCGTTCGTTCATTCGTTACGTTCGCCAGCATGACAGCAGCAACAGCTTTTTGCCATTGCCTTGCCACCAAAACGTTTCAACTCATTTGCAGTAATAGCAATTCGTTTCAAAAATGTGGAATCCGCGTTGTGGCAGTAAATAAGTCGACGCTGCTGTTATTCTGTTTGTGAATTTGTTTTTTTTTTTTCATGCCATAATATTTTACTCCACAAACACTATTCTATGATGTCTTTATGACTTTTTTCGTTTTGAAATTTCTTTAAGAAGCTTTTAACAGACCTTATGGTAAACCTGAAAGTTCCCCATTTGTTTTACATTAATTTATGTATGTTGCTCTGTGATGTTGTTTCTTTGACTAAAATTACAAAGTTGTTTGATCTACATATCTGACATACGATGCTATAGATGATCTCATCTTTCATCTCAGCTTGGATTATGTTTAGTTAGGTCACATTGCCGAAGATTTGTTAAAGAGTAATATTATTTGTGGGGAGATTTCGGATATTAAATTAGATAAGTGTGGTTTGTAGCGCGTTCTAAGGTAATGTGCTCGACAAATAACATACTTTATCATAAATCTATCACTAAACAAATGTTAAAGAATTTTAAGAAGAGTTTTATGACTCCATCAAGCTTTAAGAGGTTGGAATGCTCATGATTTTTCAATATAATAGGATGCGATGAAATTGTGTTTACTACAATTAGTTATTCTTATTATTTATACCAAGTGTAGTCCAAATATTATTATTGGTAAATTGTCGCAATCCAAACAAATTAAAAAAAAAAAAAACGTAGAAGTCCATTGAAAATAACATTTCGCTGATTTGTCATAGGTCGCTATGGTATATAGTCGGTTCCATAGAATGAGAGTAAGCTAATGTTTTAACGTTTCATTATGCACAGTCTGTGGTTTGTTTATCTATATAAATAGTACTCCTTATCTAGACTGTAAGAGTGGAAACCGCAGGAGTGGAAGTGGTAATGTACATAAGTTATATATAATATATATAAGAATATGCGTGCTTCTGTAACGGTATTTAGCCTGAAATAACTTAAAAACACACTGACTTGATTGTTCTGGGTTCGTTGTTGGGATCTTTCGGCAGCTGTCGAACTCTAAAATGGTATTTCGTACGTACATATATTAGGTTAGGTTAGATGGCTGATCGAAGATCACTGGTATTGTAGTACTTTTTGAAGCCATTGAAAAGAAGAACTCCTGTGTTCAAACTTATAAATTAGCATAATATTTGGAAGCCAATGCAAATTTGCATTGACGTTTACTTTCATCTCTCACCAGTTCGCTGGGATGTCTGAAAGTATGCATCTTTAATTCTTGACCTCCCAAGCGCGGTAAGTGTTAATTTGTTTGCACCTCATCTTCTTCCATACAGTTTCTGCAAATGGAGTATGGCAAGATCTTATAGCAGATGCCAGAAGGGCAATGGCCTGTTAAAAGCCTCACAAGGAAGAGGCTGACGTACGTATATTAAGTTTGTCACGAAGTTTCTAAGATTCAGTAGGAAATGACGGAGATCTTATAAAATAAGGACATATTCGGTTTATCCTTTTGTCTGTCTGTTTATATGCGAACTAGTTCCTCAGTTCTTGAGATATCAATCTTCTTTCTTCCACAACAAGCGCTACCTATTTGTCGGAACCATCTATATTGGATATAGCTGCCACACAAATTGACAATTGACATCAAGACGTCGTCTGGAAAAATATTTTATTTAATGAGATATCTTAACGAAATGGTTCTAGAATTATTTTCCAAGGTAATGGTACAATTTTCGAAGAAATTTTTCATATCGGACCACTATAGCATATAGCTGCCTTACAAACGGAACGAAAAAGTTTATGTATGGAACTTTCTTTTGAAGAATTTTATAGCGTCTGTGTAAGCGAAAACAACTTGTTTTCTAGCTTTCTTAGAGTTGATATGTTTCCACTACTGATTGAAGATAGAAAACTCATACAAACGACTACTTTAAGATTCGTGCAGTGTGAAGATAACTGCACAGTTGTGCGAAGTAAATATATAACCTAAAAAATCGGCTACAGAACATGCTCATATGGGCCAATTCAAATAAAATGGAAAATATCAAAAATATGCCACAAAAAATCACATAAAGCGGCAACAATACAAAAATTAAAGTTTCTTCAAACTTTAAGCAGTGCTGCTTTAAAATAAGTGAATAAAATTGCTATTTGCAAGACAAAGCTGCACAAATCGCAGCAAAAGCACGAACCAGAAAAAATTCATATATCCTTAAAAACTCACACTTCGTGCCCAACCACTGTCTCCGGCCGCGCTAGCTGCTCCGCCATTGTTACTTGCACGCCTTTCTTGCGCGAAAAGTAACGAAAACGATAACAACAACAACATTAATATACGCTCGCAATCAAAAATGAATTATTTTTTCAATTTCCTCAGCGAGAAATGCGCTGTTAAACAATTGATTTTCTATTTCATTTTGTTTGCCATAAAAAAGAGTCCATCCAACAGCACCAGAAACAACAAAAAAAGCACGAAACAAACAACAAATGGAGAAGCTTCATAGCAAAATAAACTTACGCGCCAAACGAAACAGAGCGCGCTGACTGTGCAACTTCTAAGTTGTTGTGCTTACCCCAACCGCTACGGCTTCGTTTTTTGTGGCGCTTCAAAGTGTTGTTGTTGGCATTGCGTCTTCTTCGAAGTTAGCGCCACTTGGTTGCGCCTTGACTTTTTCATCCACCAAATTTGGCAAAGTGAATTGGAAAACTTGTCTCGACAGACGACAGCACGAACGGGAAATCAGAATAAATATAAATACACACACACACACACGTGAGCATTTTATGCTATACGTAGGTATGTGTGTGTGCGAGTGGCATGAATCTTGAGAAAGTCATGTAAGAAAAAATAAAAAAAAAAAACAGAAAAAATGCCAAAAAGTTGGCGCAATCTTCGTCTAATATTTTTCAGTCTTTTTATACCCTTAAAATAAGTTTGTTAAACTTTTTGTTTATATTTATGCCAACTAGTTGCTCAATTTTTGAGATATCGATTTGAAATTTTGCGTACGTCTTTTTCTTACCAAGAAAACCCTCATTTGTCGGAGCCACTGATATTGAACTACTATAGCACATAGCTGTCATACGAAATTATCGTTAAAATTCAAATGCTTGTATGGAAAACTTTTTTATTTGACGAGATATCTTGACGAAATTTTGCAGAGATTTTTGTCTAAGTTAATGCTGTAATCCACGAAAATATTGTTCATACCGGATAACTATAGCTTATAGCGGTCATACACACTTATCGTTTCAAATCAAGTCCTTGTATGGGAAACTTTTTTATTTAACGAGCTATCTTCACGAAATTTTGCAGAAAATTTTCTTTAAGCTAGTGCAATAATCTACGAAAATATTGTTCAGATCGGATCACTATATCATATAGCTGCCATACAAACTGATCAATCAAAATCGATATACAAATAATTTTATACCCTTTAATGCTATAAGATAGGCAACTGTGTAGGGTATTATAGCTTTGTGACAGCCGAAGTTAACGGTTTGTCTTGTTTCGGCGCGTTTTTTGGTTTAAAGCAAGTTTATTTAATAATAAATAAAATGCCAAGTGAGCGTACGAAAAATATGTTTTTTTAAATATGTGTGTATGTTCTATGCAATATATGTGTGTCTGTTTATATACATATGTACATATTTATGTATAACTGCAATATTAAAAACACAATCAATTCGTTTTCTTCATATTTTTTCTTTATATGTATTGCTTAGGCATTTATTTCTTTGTTTGTATGTACTTGTGTATGTTTAGGTGAGAGTCCAAGGAAATTGAATTTAAGCAAATAAATGACAAATAAAATCGACTTACAAGCGCACACGTACCGTTATAAATATAAATGAAATCGATTTAAAGATGAAAATGAAATATTTTCAAATTTCATTCGAAAGCAAAAATTGCTTTATGAACAAAAAAGTTTTCTTGAAAATAAAAAAAAACAACAAAATCTAAATTAAGATAGAAGTTATTTCAACTATTTGTGACGCGTTCTTGTTGCCACATTTGTGTAGTGTGGCGAAAAAGACAATTGAATGAAATGAAATGAAATTGCAAATTCTGGCTTTTAGGTGAACTGCTTGGCAGCAGGTCACTTTTACTTTGGCAGTTCATTTTTGAACTTCACGTGAAACACACACACATATATATTTATAAAGAAAGAAGATATTTGTCTAGGAATTTTTGGAGATAATAAATGCAAGTGGCTTCAACGTTATGTAAATATTAGGGTGGGTGAAAAAGTTTTTTTTCACATTTCTTCAAAGTTATGTAAATACGAGGGTGGGTTAAAAACTTGTTTTCAATATTGCTTTGAAAAAAAAAAAGTTTTAATCCACCATAACAGTTGCATGAGTTACTTTTAAAACGAGGATTATATTTTCTCACTTTATATTCTATCAGATTGGTTGGTAGATAAAACGTGTATTACGATGGGTACAAAAATCGAGTTTTTTTCACTTCATATTTTTGCGAATTATTTCGTAGACATTTCAATAAAAATATCTCCTAGCAAGAAGTCTTAATATTAATAGAAAGCTTCACCACTTTCTATTCTTCAAAACAAAATTTTTTTGACACACCCTAATACACTTATGCATATGTTTTTTGGAGCTATGTACCAACCAATTTTTCCGACTATAAAAAGAAAAAAAAAATAAACGATTTTTACACACTCTAAAACATAGATATATTGTGTATGTAATATCTCCAGGATTTTTTTTGGACTATAAAGAAAAAAAATTAAACAACAGTAAAAAAAAAAAATTAATAATAATAATAATGAAAAAAAAATTTGACCCACCCTAATACAGTCGAAATATTAATGCATTTCGGCATCACTTTTTCAGCTATATTTTTCTATCTTTGAATTTTCGTCTCTTCCATACTCTTATTTACATACGATACATATACATATACAAATAATTCTTTCTTGATTTGATTTCTCAATGCTTTTGATTTCTTACGCTGTTCTTTCATTGCTTTCAGGCTTTTTATTTGATTTCAAATTGAAGTGTGCATTCAGTTGCGAATTCTTTTGATGCCACGTCTATTTCACCAGTTCCATATAGTCCAGTTCATAGTTAAGTGCGCCTTTGGTTGGCGTCTTTGAATTTATTACCATTTTGACCACAAAGTCTGGCATGATATGTACATAAGCTTGGCAGTTGAAAGTGAAATACTTATATATATGTATGAGCAAACACATTTCACTTAATCAAATGCATTTGATAGCTTTACAGTTGAATTGACGTATTATTCTTAATGCAGTGAACTTTTAATTTCGGTTATAGACGGCTTTGAGGTTTGTAGGAAATAAAAGTAGATGGCTAGCTTTTAATGCATAAGACCTATAAACTCTTTAAAGTTTGTGTTAAAATATTTTCGTTTCCTTAGCATTAAACACCAGTCATAAACATTATAAAGAACGATCCATTTCGAGGTTCCCTACTTTTTAAAGAAAAAAACACAGAAACTGCAAATTTAATGGGAATGATGGTCATGGCTACGTCTCAGATGGTCCATCCGATGAGTCCAATTTTCGGTGACTCGTTCGAGCGTTTCGACAGATAGCTGGGAAATGACACGCGTGATGTTTTGCTACAAGGTCTGAATCGAAGCGGTATTTCCGAATATACTTATAACTTTACATATCGCCACAGAGAAAGGTCTAACGGTGTGATATCACACGATTTTGGTGGCCAATAGACCATCCTAAAAAGTGCAATTATCTGCTCACCGAAATGTTCTCTCCACAAAGCCAATGATTGATGAGTTGTGTGGGAATAATCGAATGCTTACCAGTTGTTTCTCAGTTTAAACGAAGATCCTATCATTGATTAGCTATATTCGCAAATTCTCTGTTCTCAATTTAAGCGCGCAGCTCCCTTGTCCAAATATTTACAATTCAAAGCAACAACAGCTTTAGCGAGTTGAATTGGAAACAAAAGAGTATGCCTATAGTCCACTAAAGTGGGTAATCCACTAATCCAATGAAAATATCAGAGTTTTTTTTTTTTTGAGCTTAAATGGTATTTTCATGCAGAAACAAACATTTTTTCATAAAAAACAAAAAAAAAAAAAAATGCTGAACTATTGAGAATGCCTCAGAAATCATGATGGTGTAGGAACTGGTATAGTCTGTTCGATTCACTACTCTCCAACGCTTGCCAACGAACTGAAGAATGTGTATTACATATTATATGGATTAAGAAACGTTTGGCCTAACACTGGAAAACGAAATACGATATTATTCTTCGACAATATCTTCACCTGGAACCAGACATTTGCTGCACTTCAACATTTTTAGTGCGAATCCTCGAGGCCTTCAAAATAGACGTTATCTTTTTCCTTTTGATTCCTTCATTTGAGTGAAATATTTTTCCAGCGAGCTAAAGTAGTTGTACTTCAGTTAGGGAAAGCGGAAGTAGTCGCTTTGAGTCAAATCTGGCGAATATGGTGGCTAGCAGACTGTTTCAAAGCATCCTTTAATTTATCGGTTTCACCAATAATGGTAATGGACATATAACTTTATTTTATGGTCTAATTTCACTTTTTTCCAATAAAAATAGAAGTAACTGCACTTTGAGACTAAGAGCTTGACATTAATTGGAGGAAACGATGTGAATATTTGATAGTATTCTAGTTAAGATTCTGGAGTAGAGATGTTAGAGATATTTTCTGGCTTGATCGCGCCGTCAGGCAAAACAACTTTTCAGTCCAAGCAGTCCAGATCAATATTAGCAACAAGGTACAAGTTCCGGTCTAATGTGGAAACAAGTTATAGGCATAAGATCTGGTCTCATATGGATATAAGTTATTGGTAAAAGATCTGGTCTAATATGTAAATAAGTTATAGACTTGTTATCTGGTTTAATATGCAAATAAATTCTGTATATTCTTGACAGTTGAGGCTTGTCGAAATTGCTGGAGATGAGTCTGAAATTGTGGAGTTGATTATGAAAATAGAGTTGATTATCAAAATAGATTTAAAAGTCATCGTTAATGTTGTTGTTGCTTAAATTTTTATACTCAGAAAAAATTATAAAAAATCTTTTGAATGAAAATATTTACACTGTGCTGCAAGTCCACGAAAAAGACACGCGTTTCTGCTACCCAAACACGAGTTATTGCTATGGCAACCACAGCACCATCCCGTTATGTCGCAAAATATTGCAACTTGTTTACAATCGTGGCATTTTAATGGTGCAACTGATTTTTGTGTTGTTGCTGCTGCAATATATAGGAGCATAGCCCTTAACGGCAGCGAGTGTCCTTGATGGCGATGGCTTCATTGCGGCTGCTACGATTGCAGCATTATGCAAATGCCATGAAGCCATCTCGCTCCAGCAAACATATTTCGGATTGCGTCAGCGCTTTCGCGATATTTTGACTTATCCGCCGATGTGGCACAGTGCGCACGAAATGCAACAACGTCAGCGATGTGTGTGTGTGAAATAGTATGTTGCTTAATGCCGCAAGGATGTGCACAAGGACACATAGTCGTGTATATTGAATTTTAGCGGCATATTTCCAACTCAGTGGCGTACTGCCGGCATTAGCGGCAGAGTCTAGTATAAATTATTTGCTAAAAAAAATATTGAAAATAAGCCCGGCAAGAATATTTTTTCCGCTTAATTTTTTGTTGTTGTTTTTCAATGTTTTTGTTGTTGTTTTTCAATGTTTTTGTTGTCGTTTTTGTTGCGGAAACGCCACACAATTTTCATTTCGATTCACTAAGCGAATGCACCAATTCACAGTTGCCACAATTGATGTGCCAGCAGCAACAGGCAAAACGAGCGTGTGAGTGCCGTGCCAACAACAAGCAGAACAACAGCAACAACTATCGCAAGAGTAGTAGAAATTTTCAATTGAATGTTAACAAGGATGTGGAAATTATTTGTGATTTAACAGAACGCACAATAATCATATTTGATGGCAACAAATAATAATAGTTGAAACGGCTGATGGTGTGATTCCCAAGCGTTGCAAACATGTCACCGCAGCCCAGAAGCGCACCACAGTTGCCATACCAGCATGCACAGATACACATATAATCGCATATGTATGTATGTACAATTGAATAGTCCGACATTTAGAGCGATTAGCGCTTGAATGGCTGACTGATTTATGCCACAGCATTTTCCTATTTAAATTGTCTAGAAAAAATGAGCAGCATACATAAAATCACAGCAGCAACTTTGGTGATTGCAAATGTATGTATGTTGTGGACAGCTTTGGTAGCCGCGACGGTTCGTGTTGAGCTAAATTGTGCAGACATAGTCGTGATTTGTTTTTATTAATCAATTTAAGCGCTTTTAAGTGCCTCTAAACAATGAGAGCAATGAGCACAACAACAACAACTACAAAATGTATGTAATTGAAAGCAATCACTGCGTAGCATTTGCGTGTGAGTGTGTTTCTGTCAAAATGTTCAAATGCTCGACGTTAGCACAGAAAAAAATTATTTATGAATAAACCAGAAATAATGAGTTTATTAAAATAAAGTAACGGTTTAAAACGAGGAGAGCAATCAACACGAAAATTCATAATTTTGCTTTTTAATTTTTCCATTTTTTTTTGTTAAATGGCACATTTGCAGGTTTTTAACTATAATAATAAAATATACAAATTTTTCAGAGTTGCCACCTAACCGAAAACGTTATTTTGTTTTTAAAAACATAAAAAAGTCACACATTACAAAACACACTTTGCACATACATATGTATGTACAAATACTTTCATATATTTAAAAACTTGATTTTAAGCAAAGAGTTGCCACATGTATTTTCTTTAGAAATTGTTGATAATCAAAAAAAACTTATTTAATCTACATAATATTGAAAATTAAACATTTTGAGCGGGTTTTGATAGAAAAATATATTTATGGAGTTGCCACCTAACTGAAAACTTTTTTTCGGAAACACTAAAAGTTTTATAAAGAAGAGAGGAATCAACATAAAATTCATAATTTCCCACAACATTGTTATACTTTTTGTAATTTTTATGTGTAAAATGTTTAACAAATTGGCTAATAATAAAAAACAATAATTTGTCGAAGTTGCCACTTAAGTGAAAACCTTGTTTTTTTTATAAGAACGTATAAAGTCAAACATTTCAAGCACACTTTATACATGTATACAAATATTTTAAGATATTCAAAACTGAGATTTTAAGAAAAGGGTTGCCATATGTAATGTCTATAAAAATAGTTTATAACCAAAAAAATTATTAGACCTACATAATGTTGAAAATTAAAGGATTTGAACGGGTTTTGATAGAAAAAAATATTTATAGAGTTGCCACCTAACTGAAAACTTTTTCTCAGGAAGACTTAAAGTTTTATAACGAAGAGTGAAATCAATGTGAAATTCATAATTTTCCACAAAATTTTCTTTTGTAATTTTTATATGTAAAATTTTAAATTGAAATTGGCTAATAATAAAAAAATAATAATTTTACGAAGCTGCCACTTAATTGAAAGAGTGTGCCTTGTTTTGTTTATAAAAAACATGATTTTTGACAGAAAAAAATTATTTATAGAGTTACCACCTAACTGGAAATTGTTTATTTTTCGAAAATACTAAAAAACGTTAAGTAATTGTAGTTAAGGAATCTTAAAACATTTACTTCAAAATTAACGGAAACGAAAATTCCAAACTAAAAAACATATTTTCAAACTCACTCAAAAATGTACATACATATGTCTGTATAAATCTTAGGTGCAACCAATAAATTTTCCACAATATCCGCTTTCTAAAATGTCTCGAATTTCCTTAAGCCTGTCCTAAGTATCGGCACATGTATAAAATCTATAAATAATTTGTGCCTGCCTCTTAAGCGCAGGTTAGTGAACTCCGAAGTATAGTACGAGTATATGCAATGAGTAGAAAACAACACTCAGTTGTAGTGTGACGATTTAAAAACCAATTAAAAGTAAAACATCTGCCACAAATTGCGTCTTTGTCATTCATTTCTGTACCTACCGCATACTTGTGCATATGTACAAGGATACATATGTATATGGGTGGGTACATTAATCCGAATGCCAACGAACCAGCGAAAAAATAATACAGAACCACGCATCGGAACAAACCGTTCGACAGTTGGACACATGTGAGCAGGCGTAGAAGATTAATTATGAATACTTTAATATTTAAGAATACTTCAATATTCAAGAAATAAATGAAGAAATCGAAAAAAATGTATAAAGAGTCAGTTTTGGTATGAATGGCGTCATAAGCTCGAGTTTAAGATTTTGAGTTTATTATTAATATTCTCATTTACGAAACGATGAGTGTTTATGTAGAATAAGTCTACTTATTTTTGAGTAACTCCGAGTTTATAAATTAAGTTAAATGATAAACACCAAAATATAATAAACTCGAGTTTAAGGTATAAAATTTACGTACTATAAATATTAAATATTAAAAAAACATATTTCAATCGTAAAATAATAAAAAAAAGAAAAATCATGCGTTACGTACTTGTTTGGACTTAGGTTCCTGGAAATAAAACAAAAAAGGAACAAATTAGAAAAATGTATTACAAAATATTATATTATATATAAATAAGTTGTAATTATGAATTATAAATCCATAAAAAAGATCTGTAAGGTAATTATAAATTGAAGTAATTAAAAAAGAACAATATTTTATTAGTCAGAATGCTACAGAAGTTTTAACCTAAAGTGAGTCAAAAAAAAGACATATGTATATGAACGAAAATACACTCGAAATTCAATAAAGCGTTTCAGGCGTTTTCTCCAGATTCGCCGAAGAAACTTGTATTACTGCCGGAAAGTTTCCAACTTTCAAAGTGGGATCGATTTTCTAACCTAACTTATCTTACCTTATAGAATATAAGTAATTTTTCATAAAATTAATGACAGTTTATTATTGACCCACATACGTAATCGTGTATAGAAGAACGATCAACAAAATTAAAATTTCTAATCGATAAATTTATCACTTCTGAGAATAACAATGCGATAATTTTCCTTTGGTATCAAAATGCGGAGTGTTGGAGCCACTATTAAGCAAATATGCTAATATTTTTATTATATTATTGAAAATATGAATTAATAAAAATTAATTATTAATCGATACATTTTAGAATATCGAAATTATCGATAAGTATTAATATCGATATCCAATATTTACGTTATATTATTAAAAATATTGAATAATAAATATTGATTAATAGTCGATATTTTTGGGAACATCGAAATTATCGATAAACATTGATCTCGAAACACAAAATTCGACAGAAAGAAAAACTTTTTCATTGAAAAATGCTGAAAAGGTTAAAAAATATGATTTGAAACGGTATGAAATTCGATAAATAAATTTGAAAATTTTTTTACCACAAATACTACCTTGAAATAAATCGCTAAGTCAGCACATCAATTAATTGTCTATACAGTTCAAATACGAACTTGCAACATCGAAGGTATGCCGCAGAACTACATTACAAAATATAGCATCAAACACAACACAAAAGTAACAACAGATTGCAAAAAAAAAAACTCTCAGCAACAAAATGGAATTGTGGAAAAATTACGTTGAAACGAAAAATACTTTAGTGGATGAAAAAAATTCAATGCATATACAAAGCAAGATGCCAGCTAGAACGGTGGTGGCAGCGATTGGAGAAAGCCAGAAATTGTGCCACAAACACGTCAGCAACATCAGCAGGAAAAGAATGTCCTCAAAATTAAGTTTAATGGTTTGAGTGATTGACTTCATTTGATGCTATTGTCCTTAGGATATTTTTTCAAGTGGACATTGCTTGTAGCGCTTTTTTTTGTGTCATACTACAGCACTGCCTTTGGTTTCATTCGCAGGCTGATAGACTGATACAAAAATGTTTCAAGCTCACTGCAGTTATGCCGCGCCACTTCATATTTACTTTTTTTTTAATTCCCTCGTTCTTAGCATATTTTATATTTCTTCTGCTTTTAGTACTATCTTGCGCCATTATTGTCAGTTGCCGTTACCGTCAGCTAAAATTATAAAAAATAAAAATCATTAGCAACATTACACCTGACCATGCCACAATTTGTGGTGAAATCTCTGCGGCGCAGCGTCGCCGTTTTATTTGACTGCGTTGTCATGTTGCAGTGATTTGGTTCGCTTTTTTTCGGAGCATTGCCACAGGAAATGCGGTAAAAAGTAGTGTAAGGAAGAAAAAATTCTCAAGGAGCAGCTGAAGAAGTTGAAGAATATAATTGAAAAAATGAAATAAAATCAAAAAAAAAAAAATGTACTCACAAAACCATGTTGCAAGTTAAAGTGGAATTTGCTGGCAGGACGCATAAAAAATGAGACAAATGCGGTAAAAATTTTCGTTTTACACATTGCCGAGATGAGCATGCATACAAAAAATATATGAATGATAAAGCGTTCAGCCGGCGAAATTACTTAATGACTGGCATGGTTTTAGTGGACGAATGGGTTTAGTGAACGAATTGCAGTGTCGCAACAAAAAAAATTCTCTATATTTAGTGAAATTTAGAATTTTTAATGTTTGTTTAGAAAAATATTTTTTTAATAAATTTATTTTTTTTTAATTTTCCTTAAATTCTTTTTATTTTTTCTTATTTAATTTTGTAATAATAATTAATTCCTTTCAATATTAAAAATTATTTTTTCCATTTTTAATAAAACTTTTTAAATTTCTTTTAAATTAAAAAAATATATAAGATTTTTCTTATTCTTTTTATTAAATTTTAAACTTATTATTATATTTTATGAAATTTTTCCTGTTTTTAATCTATTTTTTAATTTCTTATAAATTAAATAATTATTTCTATATATATTTTTTTTAATTTTAAAAATTATCTTTTATTTTTTTGTTATACTTTTTCTTAATTTTTTCCAAAATTATAAATATATATATTTTTTTTTTAATATTTTTTTGTTTTTAATCTAATACCTAGTTTTTAAATCTTATAAATTACATAATTTTTTCTTAACTTTGTTTTTAATTTTAAATTTTTTTTAAATTATTTTAACTTTTTTCTTTAATATTTTTTCTATTTTTTAAAGCGATTTGTTTAATATTTTTTAAATAAGCAAATATATATTTTTCAAAATTATTTACATTCATAAATTTTATATTTGTTTTTTTTCTTTATTTAATTTTTTATTTTAGTATTTTTAACATTCTTCTATTATTTTAATTTTTTTTTAATTTCTTGTTTTTTTTCTTTTTCTTGCCTTTTTTTAGTTGCTTCAATTTTACGTTTTATTTTTTTTTTTTAATTTTTAAATTAAATTATTTAGTTTTTGTTTAAATTAATTATTTTCTGAATTTTCTGTATGATTTTGTGAAATTGAGAAAATATTTGTTTTAAATTTATTTAATTTAGTTCAATTTTTTTATTTAAATATGTTTCAATTTTTTAAGAAAGGTTTTAAAAATAGTGAATTAAAAAATACTAAAAATTTATAAAATTTTTGAATAATTTTTAATTTTTTTCATACTTTTTACCTTTTTCTTATACTTTTTCTTAAGATTTTGCTTTTTCTTTAATGTAATTATTTTAAATTACCACAAAAATATGTTTGTGATGTTTTCATTATTTGTTTACTTTCATATAATTTTTTTCCCACATTTTTTTAATCTGTGCTTAAGTTTTTTAATTCAGAATTTTTAACTTCTTTCAATTATTTTTAATTTTCTATAGTTTTTTCTAATTTTTTTTTATTTTTTCCTTATTTTTTTAATTATTTGCCTAAATTTTGTATTTTGTTATTTGGTTTTCAAATTTTACAGTTTTTTTTCTTTAGTTGAATTATTTTCTAAATTTATTCTATTTTATTAAATTTATTTTTTTATTTTTCCTTAATTTCTTTAATTATTTGCTTAAATTTTGTGTTTTTTTTTAACTTTTTTTAATTATTTTTTTTAGTTCAATTATTTTTTTAATTTCTTTAATTTTTTAAATTTGTTTTTCATTTAAAAACTGCTTGCTTTTAATTCTTTACGTTTTTTGATGCAATTTCTGTGCACACACCTCGCTTAATTACGTCATGTTTGCCAACTTTCCTCTATTTGCCTCATAATTGAAACCTGCACATACATACATACATCCGTAATACCTGCAACTGACATTTTGACAAAAATTCCTGCAATAAAAGAAATGTCCAGCAGCTTCACTGGCCAACTTTGCAAACGGCTTTAACATTGCGGCTGTGTTTTCCTACGTTTTTGATGAATTTTCTTCGGTTAGCTGCAGGGAATTGAGATAATTAGAATTTCATAACAAATAAGGGAATTCCAATTAAATTTTCTTCCTTTGATTGCCTACTATATTTTGTGATTGTTTCAATAATAGCTTTGGCATATTGCTGTTTATATTGAAATGAACATTTTCGGCGTGTTTTGCATTAGTATATAGTACATAGTAAATGCATTGAGAGTGCATTGCCTGAACAGTAGGCTCCACTAAATTGGATTTTGGATGGTAAACAAACTTGTTGAACCAAGCGGATAATCTAAAAGGTCAAATCTTTAACTACTCTTGCGAAAAAATTGTAAACTTAGTAAAATTATTTAAAAAAAAAATGTTTACTTATATATAGTGTGTTTATGCCAGTCTATAGCTCTCAAAGAGATCTAATTTTGGTACCTTTTTCTGGTATAAGGAAAAAGGAATCGTATTTTCCTCTATCCTGCTTTATTAAACAGGCTTTTGGAGGTCAAAAAACTTTATGTATGTTCAGCTGATTCAAATAAATCGGTCGTTCAATTAATCAAGGTCCAGTTAACGAGAGATTACGGTATTACATACCAATATGTAATTGGAATTTCTTTAATTAAAATGACATGTATATTTAATTCCATCAAAATTCTAAGTTAAGTCAACATGAATATAAACTAAGCTATTGAAAATACCCCAGGTATATGCAAATAACTTTTTTGCAAAACTCACTTGAGTTGTTAATCAAAAACTGTTGCTTACGACCCTTTGATATGAAATTATACAGTTAAATTTTTAGAAATTCATTTTTAAGGGCAACGACCAGACGAAAATATGCCACAATTTAAAAGGAGATAACTATATTTTATCGCAAAAACTCGCTTGGTTCTAGAACTGTAAGGATTTTTGTCGATCATAAATGTCGTTTCGGAAGTACTTAAATAATCCTTTCAAATACCGCTATATCAAGAATACAAAAGCAGACTTGAAGTGTTTAATTTTATTCAACTAAAGGCAGAGTTGCCAATTATCTATAAAGTGCAAAAGCTAAAACAAAATGTCCAAGTTTAAAGCATTTTAGAAATCCTTTCGGAAGATATTCTTTTTTTTTATATTTTTTAATAGAGTTGTCACCTTTTTCAACAAAAAATAAAAGTATTACGAAATATAAAAAATTTGGAATATCATAAAATTGGAAATTTTTTCTTGTAGAGTTGCCACTTACAGAAAAAAGTATCTATTTCTAACATAATTTTGCTTCTTTGAAATTAAAATAAAAATTTTCGAAGAAATCAAGGGAAGAAAATATGAAATATCACAGTATTTTAGAAATACTTGCGGAAATTATGCGTAAAACGATAAAATTTGGGCACATTTCATTTCAAGTAATCGAGTAGAGTTGCCACCTTACGAAAAAGATTATTATAAATGGATGTCGAACATAAGTTATATAAAAGAGGAAGGTTTTAGGCTTTATTTAATTTAAAAACTTCAATATGTATGTTTCTTGTTTTCGCTATTTGATTTCAGTTCGGTCTTTCCCTTCCTCTGCTTACCCTGGCGGGTACTGAATCGAAAACCATCAAAGCTTATTCTATTCCATCCGGACAACATGACCTATCCAGCGCAGCCGCTGTCTCTCAATTCGCTGAACTACAATGTAAATGTCGCCGCACATCTCGTACAGCTCCTCGTTGCATCTACTATGTTACTTGCCATTGCAAAATCATTCCTTCGGGCACTTCCAAGGCCGACTCATCGGACGAGGCTATTGTCCATGCCTTGTAGAGAACGGCAGCTCGCCATATTTGAAAAGCTCGTCCATTAACCCATCGATCCCTACCACTTTGTTGTTCTTCAGGCGGTTATTTGCTATTCCAACCTCATCATAGTCGGACAACGGAACATCTATTCCATCGTCATCGATTAGGGAATCGGGTTCGTCATCTTTCGATGTTACACTTTCGTTGCCGTTCAGCAGGCTGGAGAAGTGTTCCCTCCATAACTTCAGTATGCTCTGAAAATCAGTGACTAGGTCACCACTTTGGGTCCTACAAAACTATGTCCATTATGGCTTAGTCCTTTAAATTTTTACACGCTTTAAAGAGCCTAAATAAACGTGGAGTAAAAAAGCCGTGCCGCAATTCAAAACCACTTTCCTTGCCACTTTCATTTCACTTTAAAATGCACATATATATAAATATGTACACTTGAATCCTTACATGCATACATATATATGTATTTGTACGGTACGAATTCAGGCTCACAGCTCAATTGCATGCATATTTGTTAGCACATCCTTATAGAGCATTATTAAATAGTAAGTATGCATCAGCGCACTCGAAGGCGTGTCCACACTTACATACATACATACATACACAAATGCTTATATACTTATGTGCAAATGCATGTGGCAGTGCTTGAAGGGCAATGCTCCTTTAAAATATCGTTCGTGACATACTCTACTCCCGATGCGCCTTTGTAATACACCGATATTTCCAGCTTTATGTGTATGTAAGTGTGTTTGATTGTTTGTACGTGGTAGCTGCATAGTACTTTAGAGGTGCACTTGTTGTTATTGTTGGCAATATTGTATTTCAGATTTGCTATGTGCACCACTGTTATCCTTGTTGTTGTACATTTTTATTCTGTTTTTTTTTTTTCATCCTCAGCACAAGTGGTTTGCTCGGCATTCTACTTGGAAGCGACGAATGCACGTGTGATGTGCATAGAAGGAATATCTTCATACATATAGATATACAGAAAAAAATACCAAGTTATACAGTTACACACTTACATATGTATGTATGTATATACCGATATGCATAGGTAAGCACCAGTATATGCCGGTATTATCGACTGAACGCGAAGCTAGTGCGAAAAATCCGATATGCCATTATGAAAACACGTACGAGCAGCTTTAATGCGAATGCCAGATGTTTGTATGTATAAGTGTGTGCATGAGTTTTTGATATGTGATTGTATGCCACACGAGTTTGTATGTCCATGCAGTCACTGTAAAGCTAGCTTGTGATTGAATGCGGCGCTAGAACTGGCTGGGAACGCCAGCGCTCGGAATATATTGATGGCGAGAAGGAATCAGGATAATTTACATTCGCTCTATGCTACATCACGTTGGCTACAGTGTGGTAGACAAGATTTTGAAATTTCTATTTTGAATATGAATATTATGAATATCAGGTGCTTGGGAGTATGCAATTGACGGTGCTTTTATCTCTCAAATATCGGTTTGAAAATATTTTTAATATTGCTTTGCTGGGAAAATAACTTTCTTGAAAGTACCTAATATGGAAAGCCTCCGATTTGTAAATTTTTTTTGGTTTTTTTGAGTAGAGTAGCCAACTAGTCTTGAAGATCTATTAGATCTGTTGACATTTTTACGTTATTTTGGTGAACCAAATTTGAAAATCCCTGAATTTCGACACATTTTTATTAGAGTTGCCACCTAGACTTTCAAACCCATAATTTTTTTAGACTTTTCAGGGTGCACCAAGTGTCGAAATCTCTGAATTTTCACTTATTTTGAGCAGAGGGCCCACTTAGTTGTGCATATCTATTTGATCTGTAGATTTTTGCCACAGACCGTTGTATACAAATTTTGGAAAAAATATTTATTTGAAGCAAAAAATGGTTTTCTACGTGAAATATGTGAATAAAAATTTCTAGAATAAATATTTTTCTGAAAAACCCGACATTTTTAAGGCTTACTAGACCGAAAAATGTAAATGTGTGGCATCATCTCTACAGAAAACAGAATATTTTTGTATCAAACACTTAGTGCAATAAAAAATTCTCTTATACAACCTAATCTAGAAAACTAACCTCAAAAAATTTCACTTTTATCCAACATCATATTGGGAACTAACCTCAAAAAACTTCACTTCTTCCAAACTAACCTGAAAAATGCATTTCCTAGAATTTTACTATAAGCAAAATTAAAAACAAAAACAATCCTGTTCTGTCTCAGATTTCTCATATATAACAGTAAAATCGAAAATTAACTTGAAAAAACTTCACTTCTATCCAAACTAACCTCAAAAATGTAGAAGTAAAGTAAAAAAAAACCCACCCTGGAAAACTAACCTCAAAAAATTTCACTTTTATCTAACATCATATTGGTAACTAACCTCAAAAAACTTCACTTCCATCCCAAAAAAACCTCGAAAATGTATTTCTTACCATTTCCACTACAAGTTAAATTAAAAACCAATTTATTCTGAACAGTCTCAGATTTCTCATATTTAATGGCGAAAATCGTAACACAAAACACTTCCAGCTAGGAATCCATATCACAGTGAAATACTCAACAAGAAAAAACGTTAACTTCGGTTGCACCGAAGCTAAATACCCTTCACAGGTGCATTTCTGTTAGTAACTATGTGTCCAGTTTGTATAGAAGCTATATGCTATAGTAACTCGTTCTGAACAATTTCTTCGGAGATTACATTGTTACCTTAAAAAATAATCTATACCAAATTTCGTGAATATATCTTGTCAAATGTGAAAGTTTTCCATACAAGAACTTGATTCCGATCGTTCAGTTTGTATGGCAGCTATATGCTATAGTTAACCGATCTGAACAATTTCTTCGGAGATTACATTGTTGCCTTAGAAAATATTATATACCAAATTTCGTGAATATATCTTGTCAAATGTGAAAGTTTTCCATACAAGAACTTGATTCCCGATCGTTCAGTTTGTATGGCAGCTATATGCTATAGTTAACCGATCTGAACAATTTCTTCGGAGATTACATTGTTGCCTTAGAAAATATTATATACCAAATTTCGTGAATATATCTTGTCAAATGTGAAAGTTTTCCATACAAGAACTTGATTCCGATCGTTCAGTTTGTATGGCAGCTATATGCTATAGTTAACCGATCTGAACAATTTCTTCGGAGATTACATTGTTGCCTTAGAAAATATTATATACCAAATTTCGTGAATATATCTTGTCAAATGTGAAAGTTTTCCATACAAGAACTTGATTCCGATCGTTCAGTTTGTATGGCAGCTATATGCTATAGTTAACCGATCTGAACAATTTCTTCGGAGATTACATTGTTGCCTTAGAAAATATTATATACCAAATTTCGTGAATATATCTTGTCAAATGTGAAAGTTTTCCATACAAGAACTTGATTCCGATCGTTCAGTTTATATGGCAGCTATATGCTATAGTGGTCCGATATCGGCCGTTCCGACAAATGAGCAGCTTCTTGAAGAGAAAATGATGTTTGCAAAATTTCAAAACGATATCTTAAAAACTGAGGGACTAGTTCGTATATATACAGACAGACGGACAGACGGACAGACAGACGGACATGGCTAAATCGACTCAGCTCAACATCCTGATCATTTATATATATACTTTATAGGGTCTCCGACGCTTCCTTCTGGGTGTTACAAACATCGTGACAAAGTTAATATACCCTGTTCAGGGTATAAAAAGGATATTGCATTGCAACTGATGCATTAATGTATGCATTACTTGGATATGCCAGGTATATACGGACAGCCAGCTAACAAGTGTTATACGAATATACTAAATACACTGTGAAAAATAAAAGTAACTCTATTATATTTGTGAGTAAAGGTACTAGTACGGAATTGAAGCGAAGCGGGCGAGTTGAAAATTCGCAAAAACTCAACGGTTTTGTGTTTATTGTTAATGGATGAAGGGTTAATTAATTATGTAGTTATTTAATTGCTTTAATTTTAAGGACCTTTTTGTGATTTTTGCACGGGTTCTTGTTCGAGGTTGGTTGGTTGAAAGGTTAGTTAAATGAATACTTAAACGGTCATACTTAACCTATCATCGGTTTTTGATTTTTGTATTTCAACAAAAAAATGTTGCTTTTCGATATCATGCCTTTTTGTACCAGCTACTCTAATTAATCGATAACTTTAAGTCAAAATAAGCAAAGTTAATGCATTCGCGGGTTTTCGCACTTTAGTCTAACTATGCCCACTTGAATATAATAATTGATAGCGAAAAATTGTTTGTTTAAGCATTAAGCCTTACTGATGCGAATATTGAAAAGGAGATTACTGTTTGGCCTGAATATTGGAAAATAAGCCAATGATGGCGGTGAAGTGCTTTGCATACTGTGTTTGTAGAGTTATGTGGTAGCTATGAGGTGAAAAACTGCTACTTCAAAATTTTTTTTTTTTGGGAAAAAGGGAAACAATGATGTGACGGTTAACATTAAATATTTC
>CM050327.1:27533505-27622864 GCA_027475135.1 Bactrocera correcta
TAATCTCTATACTCGAAAAATCTATATACAAGATAGTGCCTATAATGTATGTGTGATGTCCAGTAGTCCTGTTAGTTGTTACCTTTTTCAATGAAAATACTTCCCGACAAGATATTACAATTCTCAAAATTCATTTACAAGTCTATATCGTCACCTGAAATGTAAAATAATGTATCATCAAAAAATTCGAAATTGAGTGTCTTATTAATTACGCTTCACTACTTTAAATTACATACATAATATTACATATATTCAACATTTTCAGGTTTTGCGCTCAGATATAAACCAGTTTAAACCAATATTAAATTTTTTTTCACTCATGTTCCATTTTAATTCGTGTTTCATTCATACCACTGTAAATTTCTGAAAATATTGTTACGTTATTTTGCATTTCAAGTGACGATATGTACTTAGTCAAGCTTCGAATAACGAGCTACATATGTACTTTGTTGTACAGCTTGGATTTAGTATACTTTTATGAGTCACTTTGGCACAACTGTTCGAGTCGAAATTTCGAAAATCTTCATTAAATTTCAAAATCGAACAAAATGTTTATGCCTTTAGGTTATTGGTCGCCTGAGTGTAGCTGTGTTGCTCCCTGTTACATGTGATAATTGAAATCTACTTCACGAATTGATGAGAATCTCACCCACGATTTCTAAAGATTTCTTCTATCACCTATAGTTTTTTTGCTTTGAAGATTTTTGTTAAAAAAAAAACAACGATAGATATATTATTATTATATTATTTTATTAACCAAAGAGTACCCTAAAATGTTACTGTCAATGATTTTCGGCGATATTTTGTTTTTGGAGTATCCTTAACAATGTCCAGCAGTAATCGACAAGCAAACTTGCACTCCACTTTCCTTGGTGCCGTTTCTCCATAGCAGAAATGTCTTGGTGAAACGGTGCCCAATATTCGGCCCCTAAATTTTTGAGGAAGAAATCCAGATGGGAATCCAGAAAGTGAATTTTAAGGGACATCTTTGCAACCCATATTTTTATTTAAGAAATGAATGCGATAAGGAATTGGTTATCAGAGTTTACAAACAATGCAGAGAGCAGTTTGAGATATAATGTAAAACACGAAAAATAAGAACACACAACAGCTTTTTCAATTCGGTTTTTATCTCCTCAATGTTGTCTAAACGCCATTCCCGTATTGACCTTTTGAGTTTGCTGAATGGCGGGAGTCGCTCGGAGTCAAATCAAGCGAATACTGTGATTTTGGAGGCAGTAAGTAATGCAGTCACAAGATCTTTGTTATTGTCAGCTTTCATATTTCCAAGAAAATATTTAATAACGCATTTAAAGGCACTCCAGGCTCGTATTTCAGTTTCATTGAGCATTTCCTCAAATGTTTTATTTTTCGTTAGTTCTCTTATTTGCGGACCCACAGATTGCTTTCTTTAATTTTTTGCTTCAACGACTCTTGGTTGACTTTTGTTTCAGCTACAAGAACACTCTTCCATTTCTGTCCATTGCTTTAACAAAATTCTTCATTAAAGCCAATTTAATAGCAAAGGTGGTAGTAATAGCTCTTTGGTAGCAACAAGAGGTTCACTGGTTGCGTTTTTTTTTGTTCCGAAGTGAGTGGCTGACGTACTGGCCACTGCTTTTATACATAATGACAGTCTCTCGCACGGCTGTCCCATTGGCAAAAGAAGCAACAATACTTCGTATATCCTAGTTACATTCCAAGAAGAAGGACTATTATTTGTAGGTCTCCACATATTGCCCAACCTCATGATAACGAATGTGCTCTAAAAGAGATCATATTCTTATATGATTCTTTCATATAAACCGCATGAGCTAAGGTGACAGATGGATATTTCTTACCATTATGAACCAATACCGCCTTTAAACTACATAAGTTTTGAGGAATCAATAAATATATGCCAATCACGTGGATCATGTTTCTGTCCTAATGCGTTAAACATAAGGTTTACTTCTGAACAGTATACTAGATCCCCTTCTTGAAGAAAGCAATTTGCGAGGTGCAATTTGAGCCGCAGGTTACAGAATATTTATGGGTGATAGAAAAATTATTTTTCAGATTTGACTTCAGGGTATCAAACTGCATTAGAAACACCTAAGAATTTTCATTTCACAAATTATGTATCTACCAGTATTATTTTTATAAAATCGTCATTAGTTTTTTCAGTTTTTTTTGAGCTATTTCACCGCCAAATTCAGCGAATTTTCCAAGTGGGTGTCAATAGCAGAGTTGAATCTTATCTATAAACCTTAACGGTACTGTTAGGTTTCATATATGAATTAGATTTAATCTTAAAAATGTTTAAGAGCTCAAAGAATTCTACAAACTGTCGATAAATAAAATCCTGACTTTTTGGGTTTTAATAACCAAATGCATTTCCAATGAAGTTTGTTTACACAGAGTTTGAGAAAGTTCCCAAAATATAAACTCTGAACTTTTTTGGTTTGAAATATTTTTTTATTTAACGTTTTTAAAAACGAGTTTAATGTTATGTGCTTCAGAAACTCTGAGTTTAATAAATTTTGAAAGTGAATTAAAAAATTTAATTAAAATGTTTCGTTTTTAATAAACTCGAGTTTAATATTTTGTGTTTAAGGAACTATGAGTTTAATTTGTTGTGTTTAGTGAACTAAAAGTTAATTAAAAAATAAAGTGCTATATTTTGTGTTTAGTAATACGAGTTTATTGTTTTGAGTTTAATAATCTCTGGGTTAAAAGAAATATAATAATAGATTTAAAACAATAAAGTTCAATATTTTGTTTTTAATAAACTCGAATTTAATATTTTGTATTCAATAAACTCTGAGTTTAAAGTATAATAAAATAAAAATATCAAAATTAATTTAAAAAATTAAGTTTTATATTTTGTGTTTAATAAACCCGAGTTTGATTTTTCGAGTTTAATAATCTCTGAGTTAAAAGAAATATAAAAATAAATTTAAAAAAATAAAGTTCAATATTTTGTTTTTAATAAACTCGAGTTTAATATTTTGTATTCAATAAACTCCGAGTTTATGGTACAATAAAATAAAAATATCAAATTAAATTAAAAAAATTATGTTTTATATTTTGTTTTAGTAAACCCGAGTTTAATGTTTCGAGTTTAATAATCTCTGAGTTAAAAGAAATATAAAAATAAATTTAAAAAAAAAAAGTTCAATATTTTGTTTTTGTTAAACTCGAGTTTAATATTTTGTATTCAATAAACTCTGAGTTTAAAGTATAATAAAATTAAATTTATCGAAATTAATTTAAAAAATTAAGTTTTATATTTTTTGTTTAAAAAACCCGAGTTTAATGTTTCGAGTTTAATAATCTCTGGGTTAAAAGAAATATAAAAATAAATTAAAAAAAAATAAAGTTCAATATTTTGTTTTTAATAAACTCGAGTTTAATATTTTGTATTCAATAAACTCTGAGTTTAAAGTATAATAAAATAAAAATTTCAAAATTAATTAAAAAAATTAAGTTTTATATTTTGTGTTTAATAAACCCGAGTTTAATGTTTCGAGTTTAATAATCTTTGGGCTAAAAGAAATACAATACTAGATTTAAAACAATAAAGTTCAATATTTTATATTCAATAAACTCCGAGTTTAAAGTATAATAAAATAAAAATGTCAAAATTAATTAAAAAAATTAAGTTTTATATTTTGAGTTTAAAAAACTCGAGTTTAATGCTTCGAGTTTAATAATCTCTGAGTTAAAGAAATATAAAAAATAAATTAAAAAAAATAAAGTTCAATATATTGTTTTAATAAAATCAAGTTTAAGATTTTCAGTATAATAAACTCTGAGTTACTTTTAAAATAAAAATAGAGCTTAATGCGAGTTAAAGGCATACTTTCTATATTTAGTAAACTCACTCTCTCCAAAAGTGAGTCAACAATTAAAATAATTAATAAACTTAAATTTATTATTCATTGAATTAAAAAAATTAAATATAATGTTTCGGGTGTAATTAACTCGAGTTGAATATTTTGCATTTGAAGAACTATGAGTGTAATATGTTGTGGTTAATGGACTGAAAATTAATTAAAAAATGCTATATTTTGAGTTTAAAAAACTCGAGTTTAATGTTTCGAGTGTAATAATCTCTGAGCTAAAGAAATATAAAAAATAAATTTAAAAAAATAAAGTTCAATATTTTGTATTCAATAAACTCTGAGTTTAAAGTATAATAAAATAAAAATTTCAAAATTAATTAAAAAAATTAAGTTTTATATTTTGTGTTTATTTAAACCCGAGTTTAATGTTTCGAGTTTAATGACTCTGGGTTAAAAGAAATATAAAAATAAATTTAAAAAAATTAAGTTCAATATTTTGTTTTTAATAAACTCGAGTTTAAGGTTGTCAGTTTAATAAACTCTGAGTTACTTTTAAAATAAAAATAGAGCTTAATGCGAGTTAAAAGCATATTTTTTGTATTTGGTAAACTCACTCTTCCCAAAAGTGACTTAACAGTTAAAATAATCAGTAAACTCGAGTTTCTTAATAAGCTACGAAAACGCATTTAAAATGGAGTTTAATGCGAACTAAAAAGAATTTTTTGGGTGTGGCAAACTCCTTTTGACTCCACAGTTAAAATGAGCAATAAACTCGTGTTTGTTGATAGGCTCCTGGAATTCACTAAAATAGAGTTTAATGCGAGTTAAGAGATTTTTTTGTTCTCAAGAACAACTCAACAGCAAAATAATCAATAAACTCGTGTTTGTTGATAGGCTCCTAGAATTCACTAAAATAGAGTTTAATGGGAGTTAAGAGATTTTTGTTTGTTTCCTGTTCTCAAAAACCACTCAACAGCAAAATAATCAATAAACTCGTGTTGAGTTTCGTTACACATAGGAGCCGACGTTGAAGCTATTGACCGTGGAACGAAAGTAACATATCGCTTTTCATAGGATGTCTTCCGAAATATTTATGAACCCGATCTACACCCTGACTCTGATGCTCTGCAGTTAGTTCGTGTTTAACCGCTCATAATTTCAAACTTTGTTAATTTTATTAAATTTTACAATTTTTTTTATTCCAAGCATTTTTCATAAAAGTTATAAAATGTGGCAGCAACTCATTGCCACTTATTTCACGGCGCTGCGGTTCATGTGCCCGGGCACTTTGTCTGGTTATGCATTAATTGTGCATTATGTGAAAGAGCGGTAAAAGCGACTAAAACAACAACAAAAACAATTTGAAAAAAAAAAACGAAATTAGCAAAAAAAAAATGCGAATTTTTTAAAGCTACCAACAAAGTGCATTTAAAGTGCAAAAAACAAAAAACAAAAACAAAGTGAAGTAGTGAAATTATAAAAAAAAGAACAACAAAAAGTGCAATTAAAAAGTCAAAAGCAATACATTTTCCGCCTGGTTTTGCGCATTATTCGCCATTTCGCTTTTGCAGCGCGCATTCGCTTATTACTTAACGGTTTGCTTTTGTCTCGCAAATATGCGTCACATGGCGAGTGTTAAATAATTTTTAAATTTTTTCTAAATTTTACCATTTTTACCAATTTTTACCGTTTTGTTTACCATCGTTAAGGTTTCAAGCGAGTCTCACATACACATATACATACATGCATACAAACATCTGCGTATACCTCACAAAAGTGAAGCTAGTCAAACTAACTACTTTTAGTTAATAAAAATAAAAATCGTGAAGCAACTCTGTAAAATAGCGCTTAACGACGCAACTGCAACAACAATAGCTACTAACAAACCGGTGCTACAACTATAGCGTGCTGTCCACCATTCTTACAAGAATCTGCACCAAAAGCCACTGTTACTCTGTGTTCGTGTTCGTGTGCGTGTGTGTGTTTTGGTGTTCACCTTATTGCGTGCCTATTTGAGTGTAAAAGGAAATCACCACTGCAATGGCTCCCAAGAAAGAGGCAACCTTGAATCTGCAGCAACAACAACAGCAACAAGTTTTGGATATCGAGCGTATAAAGCGGCATTTCAGCTGGTCCGATCCAAATGCAATGTAAGTCAAATGGCATTTTTGCGTTTATACACATACCTTTAAGAGTATATATACATAAATACAGACATAAGTAGCTGTATAATACAATGTAAATGATATAAAGAAATCCAAGCTTTGACACCGGCAAATAACTTATGCGTTTAATGAGCAATCTTGATTGAGAAATGTGATATGTGACATTTAGACTAAGTTTGTATATTTGGTTTTTACATATATAAAGTGTCTTAATCTGTGTATTAATGCATGTATGGCTTTTTGATTACAAGTGATCTCAAATTACTGAAGTTTTTTTTCGTAATTTCTTGTTTACATACTGCATTACCCAGCAGAAGAATATAAGTGCTCACAAGTGCTTCGCTTTCTATAGAATTCGAAGCTATAACTAGTTGGTGCTTGTAAGTACTACGTTATAGAAATACTACTACCGTACTATATATTATTAACCCTCTATTAAAAGAACGCTCTCTTAAGTGGACATCTCTATTATCCGAGCAGAAAGACTGGTCCCAACACTGTCGGCTTATTGGAGATTTCACTGTGCTACTACTACTATTAAATATTACAGAATTAATTCATAGAAATAATAACTATACAATTTTTTCTTTGCTTGCATACAAAAATTTTTCTTAATTTTTATAATTGAGAACAAATATTAACCAGTTACGAACTAGTTACATATATAATTAGAACTTTTTTGAACTAGTAACAGACTAGTCTAATAAAAACCAGTTGAATCTACAACAAATTTGTAGACATAACAATTAACTAAAAAATATTTTTATTTTCTTGCAAAATTTTATATTTTTGAACATATGTTAATCAGTTACGAATTAGTTACATATGTAATTAGAACGTTTTTGAACTAGCAACAGACTAGTCTAATGAAAACCAGTTGCATATACAACATATTTATAGATACAACAAATAACTGTAAAATATTTTTCTTTTCTTGCAAAATTTTATATTTGTGGACATATGTTAACCAGTTGCGGACTAGTTACATATCGTCACCTAAAATGCAAAATAACGTATCATCAAAAAATTTGAAATTGATTAAATTTTAAATCACGATCAACTACTTAAAATTTTTTTACATAATATTACATATGTCCAGCATTTTCAGGTTCTGCGCTCAGATATAAACCAGTTTTAACCAATAATAAAAATGTTTTTCACTCTTCTTCCATTTTATATCGTCTTTCATTCACGCCACTGTAAATTTTCGAAAGTGTTGTTACGTTATTTTGCTTTTTAGGTGACGATATATAATATGAATTTTTTTGAACTAGTAACAGGCTGATCTACAGTCTACGATTTATTCGTACTAGTTACGGATTAGTGGAATTAAAGTCCTTGACCGCATGAAAAACTGGAATTGATAGCTTCTAAACGTTGAACCGCCTGCATGTTACATTGATATTAGCACCTTTGTGAACTAGTTACCGATTAGTCTAATGAATACCAAAAGCATTTACAACTTTGCGTATTAATACGGATTTTTAAAGATTATTTGAAAGTCTTTGATCACAAGAAAACTGAAATTTTAAACGTTATATCAAAATTCAAAAGTTAGGAAGTTCTTATTCATATACCTGGGCAAGTTTCTAGCTTAAAGTGGTTTACAAAAGAGCGAGCTCTTCTCCGCTAGATTAGCCTTTCCGTAGTTGTGGAAGAAACAGAGTAATAAACGCGGCAGAAAAATCTCATCACCGTTTTCTTGAACTTTGCGCGTTCAAGGTTAAAGGAGCTTACACTTTCAGGCATTCTGGTAAGTTAGTGAGTATAATGTTGAAATGGCAAATCAGATTTGTAATAGTCTCAAATCATTGTGAAGACGTATGAGTTTTAATAACAAGAGGTTTTTGTCTGGTTTTACGAGATTTTTATATATATTTCTTTGCATAATAAGTATACCAAGTATAGTAGTCTACGTGTGATGATAAAATTTAACCTTAAATATTGTGCTTGTATGTATGTGTATAAGCAGGCAGAAGTGGAAAGTGTTGTCAAAAGCAAGCATCTTTACTACTCTTGGATGCCAGGTCACAAACCCATACATTGTCTCCACGACGATGTGTGTGCAAAAAAAAAAAAAAACCAAAATCAGATGGATCGAACCTGGGTGAAAAACGGCAAAAGTCACGCGCAAACCGGTAGATTGAAGGTATACTAAATTCCTATTGGCACTCGATAGAAGAAACTGTAGGAACATGATCGGACACACGCCCGCAAAATGGGGCTGACAGATTTAGAAGACTGCAGAAAATGTCTATAGTAAGGCACCAGGGAAACAATGGAGCATCTCTTTGGTACTTGTGCCGCATAGACAAGACTACGCTGTAAGTATCTGGGGTTTCCACAGTATGATACATCGATAGTGAGGGCACAGAAATTCGCGTCAAGCGCAGGCATCATAAGGGATGACTAGTCCACATGGATCTAGTTACTGAACTCCATTTGGTATCGCAAAGGGCGAAAACTGGTCTATGCGTGGCTTATTGTCCTACCAGACTAACCAACAATAACCTAACCTTTCAAGTTGATGACATTTTGAAACATTTTTAAAATTCATAGATAAACTGAAAAAATCTTGTTTTTAAATTATACTTGATATTAAAGCAATTCCTCAACTACTAGCTATGGCACTCTGAATACTAAACCACTAATGATTGTAATTTACACTCTGCACTTGAGATATTGGTAAGCTAAACATCCCATACAAACTTCCATTAAAATGATTTTTTCAGGCCTAGAAAATAGACTAAAAATCTCAAAATAGCCTTCGCTAATTACATAAACTCTAGTTATATCAAAGAATCTGATAGGGTAAAATTTAAGTTATGTTAAAAGCCAAACCTTTAGAAAACGTGAAAACTATATAACTCAATTGATTTCTAAATCGTCTTCAAAATTTGAATTTAAGCAGAATCTGATCTCAATAATTCGCGACTTTTAAATAATATTTATTTATCATAACAGTACAGCTCATGACCAAAAAAAAAAAAATTACAGAATTAATAATTACATGCTAAATTAGTCAATTAGCATAATACTGATGATTGATTTATATATTTACATACTCGTATACAAAACAAATAAGAACATATAACAGTTGACTAATATTAAACGGCAATTTATTGAATAAACACAAAAACTTATTTAATGACATAACGAGAGCATTATGAAGCGTTAATTAACTTTAATAAGCAAAATATTTGTGTCATGTAATATAACAATTACAAATCTTTTCAAATAACTCGATTAGCAGCACATGTTTACTGAACACACACACGACTTCTTAGATAATTGAGTAAACAATTGGGTAATGCCTGTTGTGATCTTATACTCGTTAATACTAGCGGCTTAAGGAGATATTCTAGTCTAGAAATTTAAAAAATCGAATTTTTTTATATTTTCAAAGTTTAACTATTTAAGAATATGTGTGCAAGAGAATTTTTTAAAATTCAAGTTATTTTGGGAGATATAGGCATTTTCCTGACTCGGTATCCAAACTGGTTCGACCGGAACGCGAAACTTTAAACGCATTTTTCTCAAAACTGACTTTTTCGGAACGATGCCCACGATTTCTCAGGTTCTACTGGATCGATTTAATTGAAAGTTTTATAGAGTCTATGGTTGGAACTAGCCCCATCCCCAAATTTTTATTTTTATTATTTTTAAAAAATTCGAAATTGTCAGAAAATGTGATCCGCCCAATTCGTCAGCTCATAATTTTTGAAATTTTGTTACTTTTTTTAGTTTTTAATTTTTTTTCTTTACTCTTCTAAAATTAACAAATAACTAATAAAAAACTGGATAGTAAAAATATGAATTGCCTTTTTTACGGCACTTTAAAAATTACCTGAAATTCATGCTTCTAGACTAGAATACCCCCTTAATTATTATGTAATCCTACCATAATTCATGCTAATTTGTGCGAATCTCAATTATTTTTGATAAAAAGACACACATATGTATTTTTCTAATTTTTTTTGAAGTTGAGTGCTAAAAGCAACATTTTGGAAAATGGAATGAAAAAGCAGAAAGTTTAAAGCCACTTATGCTTCAACGAATTGTTTGTGGTTATATAACTGATAATAATAAACAGTTTAGCTTCAATTGTCGCTGTGGTCTTTTGCTGGTGTTTGTTTTAAAAATCAAGTAAAATTTTGTATTAAGCAGGTTCTCGACTTTCGTTAGTAATATTTTTCGAGTTAGGACTAAATTTTTCTGAAGATACTCTGTTTCAGTTTAAAACTTTAGTTGTTCTCTTTATATACCTCTGAAAGCTTCAGTATACATAGGAAACAATTATATACCTCTACAAGCTTAATGTTCACACATTACTTATAGAGCTTAAACCATTGCTTACAAAGTTTTCAACAAAAGTGAAACAAATTTTGCCTTAAGAAAAGCTATAGTTTGTTACGGTTTATCAATCGGTTTTCGAGGTGCGGACCTAAATATTTCTGCCGAGGAACTGAAATTACCATGTTTGTACATAATATGTCAAAAATAGAACCCAACGAATAATCTGCCATTTCTTTATTTTTGAGTTCTTCGGTTGGTTGCCACCTATTTAAAAAAGTTCATTTAAAATTGTGGAAAAAATGCCAAAATAAAATGGTATAATGACAAGCAACCTTGAAATGTTTGTTATAAATTTTTGAATGGGGTTGCCACTTATTAAAAAAGTAAAAATTTGAAATATGTTAAAATGACCGTCAACCTTTGTGGTCTTCAGTCTTTTACTTATACATATGTGTTTATTTTAGAGTAGTGTTGCCACTTATTAAAAAAAGTTTTATTAAAAAGTTGTAAAATATATTAAAATAAAATGGGGCAATTACAAAGCATTCTCGAAATAATTTTTTTAACATATTTTGAAATAGGGTTGCCACCTATTAAAAAAATTAAAATTTGTCAAAATGTTTGTCAACATATTAAGAGTTGAGGAGACTTTCATATTTGTACCCGGAAGTCTTTTTTTATATTTATTTTGAACTAGAGTTGCCACTTATTAAGAAAAGCTACATTAAAAACGTACAAAATATTTCAAATAATTTGGTGCAATTACAAAGAATTCTCTATGTAATTTTTTTTACACGTTTTGGAATGTGGTTGCCACCTATTAAATTCCAACATTTAAAGAATTAAAAAAAATTCTGCCAGCATATTAGTTCTTGAAGATTTTCTTAAAAAACTACAATGAAGTCTTTTATTTTTATACATACGCATATTTTGTAGTAGAGTTGCCACCTATTAAAAATATGAAAAAATTAATGTCGACATATTAAGTGTTGAAGAAAATCTCAGAAAAATACCTGGAAGTCTTATATCTATATATATTTTGGTTTAGGGTTGCCACTTATTAAAAAATTCTTCATTAAATATGTAGGTTGAAAACATGTCAAAATAAAATTGTGCAATTATAAAGTATTTTCTAAAAATTTTTTTCAACACATTTTGAAATGGGGTTGCCACCTATTAAAAAAGTGCTCCGAACTAGTATACTACGTATATATACATACATATATGTATAGTATATGTATATCTACATAGGTACATACATATATGTATATATGTAATTAAAAATGTTTGAAGAGAAAAATTTAAAAAAAAATTCCGAATTAAACGTTCTTCGACGGCGCTAATATAAAAGGTCTTCGCGAAACTCACGCAACTCATGCAAGTTTTCAGAATTAAACAAAATTGAAAGAAAAAACTGTAACCTCAAAAATAATTCACATCTTAATTTGCACTATTTGTTTCTAGATTTTCTAATTGCAAAATACATACTTTTATTAACACAACTAAAACAAATATATATACTATATATATATACGAGTGTAGATTTCAAGGTGAAAACATTTAAATGTGCTAACTATAAGCCATATTTGATTACTGGTGCTGGAAAAAGTTGTAGAAATCAGCGTCTAAATAAATTGCAAAATTTCCAAAAATTAGCACTTAAGAGCGCTTTCGAAATAGCCACAAAGAATTACGCAGGCGCAAAGTGTTAAAAATATTGCAAAAGTGCGAAAATGAAAACCAGCCAATCACTTTCAATGGAACTGAGCGACGTTCGTGCAAATATCACCTACTTATCGCCGGGTATGTGCTTGTTTACACGAGCTAGTGCATATAAGCGCGTAAATATGTAAATAATTGCACATTAAATAGTTTTACGAAATTACCAAATTTGTTTATTAGTGGGTAAGTGTGTGTGTGTGTAGGCAAATAAGCTTGTTTAAAGCCGTCAACGAGTAGCCAACGAAATCGAGCGCGTGCTGTGAAACTCATTTTCGCCGATTTTAACCATTCTGCTTGGTTCGGCGCTGGTGATTATGCGAATATTGATGAGCAAATATGCAAACCATATTATGGGTATTAATGGATGGCTTCTGCATGCTTGGGCAGTTGAGTGTGTTTGCAGCAAAGGTATGGCATAACTTCTACTTCTCAGTGTTACGAACATAAATATGGTATATTAGCATTGAGTTGGAAGAATGAAGTTGTAGGCAAATTGGAAAAAAATATATTTAATGAATCAAAAATAATATGATAATTAAGCTGTAAACAATTTTATAAGATTAGTAAACTCATAATAGTCTTTATTGTTAGTTCGAAAGCTTCAAAAAGCTTTGCAATATAGCCTTGTATTTATTGTTATATTTAGAAGAATGGTGTTGTGGGCAAATAGGAAGAAAATAATTAACAAAAATAAAAAAAAACAAGTAAGGAAGGGCTGAGTTCGGGTGCAAACGAACATTTTATACTCTTGCAACTTGTAAAAATCAAAGCCGGGGAAATACTTTAAGGTGTAATACCAATCATAAGGAGTAAAGTCAGCCGGATGTTCGAAAATCTTGATATTAGTTATATAGGGGCTAGGGCAAGTTTTCGCTCAAATTTAACGATTTTAGTCACACAGATACAATGTTATGAGTAAAGTATAAGTCAAGTATATGAGGGCTAAGGGAAAAATTGGTCCGATTCAACCATATATATCACACATTTACCGACATTTTCGACCAAACGTCAACCATAGGTACCGGGGTCTAAATACGAGTATATTAGGTACCTAGCGGCTTGAACAGTTTTTATTGGATTTATATAATTTTTGAACATAAGGAAGCACATATTAAAGACATTATGCGTATAAAGTTTCATCCCGTTATATTAATTGCTTCTTGATATGTGTACTGCACCCTGAACAAATGAAGTGGAATTTAAAGTTGTGCTATATGGGAGGTAGGCGTGGTTATTGTCCGATTTTACTTATTTTCTCAACGTAACTCAGAAATATGAAAAAAATACAATATACCAAATTTTGTCGGATATCGAGATATGGGATTTATCGTCCAATTTTCACACCGGCTCTCATAAAGCTCTCTCATACCATCTCGGGGACAAATTTTTACGTTTTTGCGCATTTAGTTATTGATTTATCGCTCTTTTAGTAGTTTTGAACAGTATCGTTAAATAGGGTGTGAAGGGGATTTTCATCCGATTTTATCCATTTTCGTACTATCGGTAGGAGTTCTTGTAATATTTGGTTGTTATAGCTTAAGTGTTTAGGAGATATATACATTAAGCTTATTAGAGGGCCGCACCACTCCCACTTTTTCAAAAAATTTTGCCTACAGTTGCCCTATCTATTGAGACCCCATGAGCCAACCCATGCTTGTATGGCAGCTAAATGTTATAGTGATTCGATCTTTCATTTCTTGGCAGATTGCACCATGACCTTAAAGAGAAAATTTTGCCAAATGTCGTGTAGATGTCTCGTCAAATAAAAAAGTTTATCATACAAATACTTTATTCCGATCGTTCAGTTTGCTGTGGCAGTGGCCTATATGCTATAATCGAAAGATATCGGTTCTTGGTGAGAAAAGTACAGTTGCAAAATTTTAGATCTTAAAAAATGAGTTACTACCCAATGTTGCCCAAAAAATAAGGTGACATTGTATTTTGATATTGAAAATTCTTTATTTATTCTTCCAAATCAATTTCATCCCTTTCAAAGTAATCCCCTCCCGATGCAATGCACTTATGCCAACGGATTTTTCAATCTTCGAAACACTGGTTGTAGTCACTTTCCGGGATGGCCTTCAGTTCCGTTTTCGCTGCGTCTCTATCGTATAAAAACGGTGTCCGCGGAGCGGTCTTTTGAGATTGGTGAATAGCCAGAAGTCGCACGGCGTCACATCAGGTGAATAGGGTGGTTGCGGAACGATATGGGTTGAGTTTTTGGCGAAATGATCACGAATTACGAGGGCATTATGGGATGGTGCATTATCGTGGTGTAAAAACCAAGAATTGTCTTTCCACAATTCCAGCCTTTTTAGGCGGATAGCGTTACGCAAACGACGCATAAAATTCAAATAGTATTTCTTGTTGACTGTTTGACCGGTTGGAAGGAATTCATAATGCACAACACCACGTTAATCGAAGAAAATAGTCAACATGACCTTGATTTTTGAGCGACTTTGGCGCGATTTTTTTGGTCTCGGCTCTCTTTTGGCATGATATTCGCTCGATTGATCGGTTGTTTCGGGGTCGTAAGCATACATCAAAGTCCCATCGCCAGTTATAATGCATTTCATGACACCCTAGTAGTCGGAAAGCCTCGTTTCACATACTTCAACGCGACGCCTTTTTTTTCAAAAAATTCAATGTTTTCGGTACCTGTCGAGATTTGACGCGCTTAAGGGCCAAAACATCCTTCTAAATGGTATTGGATGAGCCTTTCGATATGCCAACTTCATCAGCAAGGTCCTTAATTGTTAATCGACGGTTTTTCAACATCAAATCTTTGATTTGTTGAACGTGAGCTTCGTCGGTTGAGGTTGATGGCCGCCCTGGACGCTCTTCGTCTTCGACACGTTCATGGCCGGCTTGGAACTCACTATACCACTTGTAAACATTTTTTTAGTCACAACCTCATCACCAAAGGCTTTCTGCACCATCCTCAACGTATCCGCAGCAGAAAATTGATTCCGTAAACAAAATTTAATGCAAATTCTTTGCTCAACAAATTTCGACATCGAAAAAAAACGAAAAACTCACTTTTTGCAGCTCACAAAACGACACGTATCTCAAACACTAATGAATACTTTGACATGAAATTACACATAAATGTGACTGGCAGTACTACCAACCTAAAAAAATTTTAGTTTAAATTCAAATGTAACCTTATTTTTTGGGCACAGGCAGCCAAATAAAATTCTTTTTTAGTTCTTATTCAACTCAGCTTATCACGGACACCATTTATGTAGTATGTAAGTGTCTCTCGCTTCCTGTTGGGTGTTATAGACTTCACGACCAAATTATGGTAACCTATTCATGGTACAAAAATGAAATTCTACGCATTACCATAATTACTCAAACTACATTTTTTCCTCTTTTTAGTCGAAAGCTTACAAAAGTTCTTAATACTCCACTTTAACTATATACATTTATTTATTTATTTTGTTGTATTTACGGTATTGCCCCGTGTTATTTTTGCCCTAACTACCGTAAAAATCTAAATTATTTCAATCGACTTCCGTATTAGGCAAATAGCGCGCACCAGGCGACACTAATCAACAGCGGCATCAGCATTTGTTTACAAATAGTTTTGTTTAATAAAAATCACCCACTCACACATGCGCACTTAATTGTTTACAAAATGATTGCTTGCTGTTAAATAAGCAAATAACAATTAATTGTGTTGCTGCTTTTGTTGTAACAACCAGCGCGTCAGCTGCTGCCTGCATGCTCGCCGTGAATCAGCAAACAGAATGAGTTGATTCGCATGTCCAAACCGCATTTGAAGTCAATGTGGAGCGATCTTGTCTATAAGTAGAGAACATAAAGCGCAATTGATGCTTGCAATTGATATTCTCGGACCGTATTGGAATTGTGATAAAAGTTTTTATGCTTCATTCTTTGTGGCTAATGGCAGTTGTGGCATGCGAAGCACACACTTAGAGAAATGTGGGAAATAAGTCACATAAAAATTGAAGTAATGCAAGCGCATTTAAATAAATATAAAAATTTGTATGAAATCAATTATGAACAGGGTGGCTCACATGCTTTTTTGGTACATTCAAATAATATTACAGTATTAAGCAAAATCTTCAAAAAAATATATTTTTTACGTAGCCAATTGCCCAGCACGCTCAGAACTTTGTTCAAAGTCAATCTGTTTAAGAAAGACATGCTTTTTTGGGCTTTTCTTAGTTGTACTATCATCTAAACTGAGGTTACATATTCTGTAGAATGCAACTTGCAATAAGGAAGATGAGCTGGAAACTTTCTCGTCCAATGTTCGCCTTTCGCCTGATGTAAGTTGAAGGCTCTCTTTTCACGAATCCAGCAAATTGACTAGAATTGATATCAAGAAATCTGTGGTAGGCTGTAGGCATTTTATCGTAAAAGCGTCTCTACCAGTCCAAGTGCGATTAAGGGGTCAGTATGGTAATCTTTTTTAATTTTTTTTTGCATTTTCTGTTCCCTTATACACTTAGAATTAATGCAAAATTCTACTTTACCATTGGAAAGTTTCGAAAAATGCCCAAAAATGATAATACCGCTTGACGTTCGGAGCGCTCGGAGTGCACACCTCAAACTTTAAACGCTTTTTCCTCAAAACACACTTTTTTAAACTGGCGGACATGAATCCGGTCGAACTACTTAACCGATTTACTTAATTTTCTGTTTGAATATTCATAATTTTTTTTTTTTATAATTTATTGTCAATGTTATGACAAAATTTATGTAAAAAAACATGGGGAAAAATTAAAAAAAAAATATTAACTTCTTTTTTATTTATCAAAATTTTTTCATTATTCTAGTAGAGACGATAACCATTCACATCACAAGTTATTATCAAATTCTAAACCAATAACGAAGACAAAAAAAATATTCTGGAAATACTTTTAAGAAAAGAGACCGAAAAAATTCTTTTTCATTAAAAATCTCTTTTGGCTTTTAAACTAAAATGTTTCTGAATTCGGGTTTATATATAATTAATATTATAATTATATAATTATAATATAACTCATTTAAAAATCAGAATCGACTTAATCATATACTATTTCCACACTTCCATTTCACTTCCTCATTGAGTTCGTTGCTTAAGTCTTCTGTACAATTGCCTTAAACAATATTACTGCTGTTCATTAGGCTTATCTTAACTGCGACTTAAAACAACTAAAAGAAAATATTTACTTAAGCAAGTTTTCTTACACTTGACACACCCTTTGTCTGATGCAAAAAGCTCGCTGTTAAAGCTTTTGCTGGCGCAAAGTTTATGCCATCTGCCGGCATTTTGAGTTGTTGTGAGGCAAAGCTAATTGGTATACAACATGCTTGATTGTGGTGCGCGACTTGGATGAGAATTTGTGTGGAAATTTGTTAGGTGATCTTGTTAATGCACTTTTGTTGTGTTTTTTGTTGTTGTGGTTATTTAATGCGAATATTGGTTGCTGGCTACATTGCGCTTGAAGCTAGTGCAATAAATGCTTAATAGCTCGTAGTTGTTGTTGGAATACTAACTTAATGATATTATTATTTTCTTACTTTCTTCGGATGTTTAATGTATTTGAACAAATTACTGTTTAGTCAATAATAAAATTTGTTTTTGTAGAGAACTTGGTCTAAAAAATCGGTCTAATAGCATTTTTTTTTTTGAGCTGACGCATTCAAAAGGTTAAAGTCTAACTTGAAATCATAAAATATATTCTTCAAAGTTTTTTATATTTTTTCACAAACTTTTAATTTGCACACTTAATGAGAAAAGAAATTCGGTATGTTAAGGGGTTAGGGGTAGTTGGAATTTTCAAAAAATTAACTTTCTTTTTTGCATTTTCGTTAAGTGTAATATCTTAAAAATATTCCCTGAAAATTTCACGTTGATCCGATAATTAGTTTTTGAGTTATTTGAGAAATAAGAAAGAGAGCTCGGGCACTTCAAAGCGCTAGTGTGAAACTTTAAACGCGTTTTTCTCAAAACTGTGTTTTTTGAATCGGTGACATGTAACTCGAAAACCGTTCAGTAGATTTTAATGAAATTTATACAGCTTTTAGAATACATAATAAACTCTGGCCAGATTGAAGGATTTTTATTTTTTCGAATTTCGATTTTTTAAGACCAATTAACTGTTGATTTTTTCGCACAAATTTAGAAAAAAATTTCCTGAGGCCGCCATTTTGTTAATTTTGAAAACAAATTAAAATCCTTCGATCAAGTCCGGTATTATCTATTTATAAAACTAATTTTTTTTTTTTGTCCGATTGTTTTTAGATGAATCTCCAAGGACTTATGCTTGTCACCGCAAGTACCTTTTTTGGAACAAGGTCAACAAAAACAATTATAACTTTGGAAATTAAATTTTTTTTTTTGAAATTTTCCTGACTTCAAGTCAACACATCCTACAATAATGCCATATTACTACTTTTGTAAAATAATATGATTTAGTACCAAAAAAAAAAATACTGAATACTCTGACTACCCCTGATCCCTTAATAAAATAATGATGAGTAGGCATGTTACCTAAAAAATGAATCAAGAAATGTGCATTTATTTTAGTAAAATATCGGCGATTCATTTAAAAAAAAAAATTACATTCATTAAACTGGAGGTAAAGGAGACTTCTCTGCTTAAAATCATCTGAAATTCTATATATGCAATATATATACAATTTTTAATCTATATCTGCAAATTTTTCTCAAATGGTCCATCCGTGGAGTCCAATTTTCGATGACTCGTTCGAGCACTTCAACTGATAATTGCCGAATGACACGACACACAGTGATGTTCTGCTAGAAGGCCTAAATCAAAGCGTCGTTGACCGCATAAACTTTATACTTAACATATCGCCGCGGGAAAAATTCTAACGATGTGATATCACATGGTCTTGGTGGTCAATAACCAATAACAAAATAAGTGTCTCTCTCAATAAATCCATTGATTGATACAAAGTGTAGGAAGCGGAGTCGTTTTGTTGAAATCCAATGTCGCTGAGATCGCGAGCTTCAATTTCAGATATCAAATAGTTGGTTATCATTGCGTAATAAAGGTCACCATTGGCGGTTACGTTCTCACTGACATAATTTTTGAAGAAATATAGACCGATGATTCTACCGGCTCACAAATCACACCAAACCGTCGTTTTTTCAGAATGACAGTTCTTGATTCTCTTCAAGTTGCTCTTCGTCTCTAATGCGGCAATTTCGCTTGGGCCACATGGCTGAACAAAATTTGGCTCGAAAACGTCCGATATTCTAGGAACTTTTCAGGAGACCTTAGAATGAAACATTGTTGCTTGGAAAGAACGATTGGTGTGCGACTTTGATAAACAGTATTGAAATTCGCCTGTATGTAGGCAGTACGTGTGGTTACATAAAATATGGCGTTGCCTACATTTAGGATGTTATGAAAGTGGTGCGCATCTGAGGTGAAATTTTAGAATGTCGAAAAGTATAAAAAATAAATCAATTTAAATATATTTTTTAGGTGTCAAAAAAAAAAAAAAATTGAAAAAAAAATTGATTTTTTGACACCTAAGCCCCCTTTCCGTAGACCAGGTCACATATAATGTAATAATAGTAGGTCCCTACTATTTATACTGAGGAAATTTCCTTTTGTTATAACTTGTAAAATAACCAATTAGGTAAATAAAACTTCTTGCCGACAACAGTATATTTATAACTAATTACAATAAAATAATTTATACTACAAATACAGACAACAAATACGCTACACTCATCCTTGTGGATTTCAAAGCTCAAACCTGTTCCACAACTTACTCTAATTCCATTTTGTTATTGTTTTATTTTATTCTAACGTAATGAACCGTAATCACTACCCATTACTTTGCACTTGCACACATTGCAACAACTGTGAACGTCAAGTTTAAATGTAATTATCGTAATTAATTCAGTGACCAGCAGCAAAAACTACTTGCTAATGCAAATTGAGAATCGAGAATTGTAACTGGCATTGATCTTCAATGAAACAAAATATGAAAATACTGATAAGTGAGTGCACATGTGATTTGCTCTGCATAAATCCATATGTAAATAAATATTTTTTAATTGTAAATGGGACAATGAATTGTATGAGATTTTTATTGATGGCCAAGTTAATTGCAATGACATTGATAAAGTAAGAATCAAATTAGCGCAGAAAACATGAAATATACACTTAAGCCTCTAGAAGACTCATAGTGATACCACCGGCACTAAAGTGCTCTAACTCTATTCGCTGCTCTCTGAAGAATCCAGCTTGAAAAGCTTGTAAACGCTAACTCGTAGTAAAAACTGTAGCAATTGAGCAGATTTCTTGCTTGTCAGCAGGAAAAATTACAAAAGCATACCAGGCGAATTACCGTGAAACATACAACAAGCAACTTGGGCAAGCAGCTGGAGTAAATTGGTGTAAAAAGTACAACAAAGAGATTTTTTCTCATTTTTCATCATAATTGCATTTAATTAAAATATCGTTTTGGCTAATGTTACAAATCTACATGTGTATATGTGTGCTTGAATTTTTTGCTTAGCGCGGCATTTTCTTGCATTAGCAAGACCTTGACACATTAAAATGGTACATGCAACACATGTGGTACTTAAGGCGCATGCGCAATTACAGCTCCTCAACTTTGAAAGTTCGACATCTCCACAATTGTATTATTAAGTCATGTGTGTAAAGCGTCATGCGGGGAGAAAATTTACTGTTAAATCGCTGCTTTTTGCGCGCAGCTTTGTTGTACTGACCAGACAAGGCTTGGTGTAAAGCTTTTTAATCATTTGATTTTTAAGGATTTTGTAAAGTACAAACTAGCTTAAAGCGACATATGACTGTGAAAATCTGTGGGAAGTGGCGCCGCTACTTGTTGGAGCTAAATTTCGTGGGCATCACGAGCTGCAATTTCAGACATCAAATAGTCGGTTATCAAGGCGCGATAATGGTTGCCATTGACGGTTACGTTCTCATCATTTGTAAAGAAACCGTGATTTTTTGGATGAAATGAGCTCTTGAATCTCATCAGGTTGCTCTTCGTCCCAAATGCACCAATTTCGCTTGGTTATATACCCATTAAAAGGTTAGGGGTAGTCAGAGACACGAAAAAATAAGAGTTTTCAGTATTTTTTTTTTGCCACTAATTCATGTCATTTTACAAAAGTAGTAATGTGGCTTTATTATAGGATGTGTTGACTTGAAGTCACGAAAATTTCAAAACCAAAAAATTTAATTTCCAAAGTTATAGTTGTTTGTGTTGACCCTGTTCCAAAAAAAGGTAACCAAAAAAAATTAGTTTTATAAATAGATAATCCCGGGCCTGATCGAAGGATTTTATTTTTTTTTCAAAATTAACATTTTTTTCTAAATTTTTGCGAAAAAATCAATAGTTAATTGGTCTTAAAAAATCGAAATTTTCGAAAAAATAAAAATCCTTCGATCAGACCCGAGTTTAGTATGTATTCTAAAAGCTGTATAAATTTCAATAAAATCTACTGAACGGTTTTCGAGTTACCGTTGTCACTTATTCAAAAAACATAGTTTTGAGAAAAACGTTTAAAGTTTCACACTTGCGCTTCGAAGTGCCCGAGCTCTCTTTCTTATTTCTCGAATAACTCCAAAACTAATTATCGGATCAACATGAAATTTTCAGGGAATATTTTTAAGAACTTAACGAAAATGCAAAAAAAAATATATTTTTTTGAAAACTAACTACCCCTAACCCCTTAAGCCAGAATTGAACTTTAACGCTGAATAAAATTTGGCTCGCATACGTCGTACGAAAAAGTACTTCTACTTGGGTCATCCGTTATAACCCCTTAAGGGCGTATTCTAGTGTGGAGGCCCAAATTTCGAACGTTTTTTTGGCAATCGATGTAAAAAAGCATTTGATATTTTTCCTATACACTTTTTATTATTTGGTTATTTATAATTGAAGAGTATACAAAATTAATTTAAAAAAATTCATTGAGTTATGGGTGCCTGTAGTAAAGGGAAAAATACATGACTCGTCGCTATGATTCTTACCATTGTAGTAATCAAGCAGCTGCAAAACTGAAAACAAGATCATAAAATGGCGACTATTCAAAAATAAAATTATAAACAGTATTGGACAAAACTAAAGCACCCTCTATTGTGTGTTTTTTATGTCTAAATTTTTGAAAAATATAACAGGACTAGTTGGACAGTTATTTTAGGTTAGAAATATGTACATACATTAATTCACAAAAATATAAATTAGTTATATATTCTTTCGAGATACAAAATTTTAAACAACAAATTTTTCAAAAGTATAAATCTGTGTAGACAAAAGTAAAGCACCCCTTAATGTTTGTTAGGAAAAATAGTACCACGCTACTGTAAAAGTACGTTATTTGTTGAAGACGTTAGCAATAAACTGTTATAAATATTATTGAGACAATTTGTAAAGAGATTTTTGCCGTTGAAACTGTTCAGTTGCGATTTAGAGTTTAAGAATCAAAATTGACGGAAAATACTTATTCAAGAGACTTTTTAATTTTATAATAAAATAATAAGTGATTGGCAAAACGGTTTATCTCAACATAAAATTAGTTAAAAATATTCGGTGAACAAATCAGTGGTGCCCCTGATTATTAAATAAATTTCAGCACACTGGCAATGTACTTTCTCGGCACAGCTGAGGAAGACAGCGAAAAACAACATAACATAAATTCATTCATTGATCAAAACGGTTACCCAAATGTATCCCACAGTCTTTTTCAATCAAATACAGGAACACTTTTGTTTACTAGTTAATGTTTGAACAATTAGAGCTGTTGAGGGCGGGTTGTTTTGTTGGCGTCCAGCTAGAAAGTCCTTTACTTCAGCAAAAAATTGAAAGGCCAAACTCATAATTGCGACAGCTCATCTCGATTGGAGCACTCAGAAATTCAATACCATTTTATACTCAAATCGAATCGAAATATAATATTAAAGATTCGGATGGCATAAGATGTGTGAGAAGGCCGTAAGGACAAGGATTGAAACCTAAGTATTATGTTGCGACCATTAAATATGGCGGTGGTAACGTTATGATCTAGAGCGCTTTCTCTGGGCACGGCTCTGAACCTATTCATATAATAAATGCAATAAGGGACCGGTTTGTTTACACCGACATTTAAAAAAACGGGATGCTACTGTATGCTGAAAGGGATATGCCACTATAATGGTGGTTGCGGCAGGACAATGATTCTAAGCATTACTCTAGGCGTTGAAAAACTTGGTTGTAAAGTTACAGAGTTAATGTTAACTTATGGGAGATCGTTATTTCCAAAATAAATATGGAAAATTGTAAAACCAAGGATCAAGCTTTGGAATGGCATACCACATGATATATAGTAAATAATTTAATATCTTCTATCTCTAAAATATCCATTTCAGTCACCCAAAATAGAGGATTTGCTACTATGTTTTTAGTTTTCAGATATTATTTTCAAGCCGTTGAAGGGGGTGCTTTAGTTTTGTCCACTTAATTTTTAAATCATAAATATTTTCGTTGTTTTAACTTATTTAAATTGGAAAACAGAAAATGAAAGGCTTTATTTTAATAAAAAATAATAAACAACCCATTGAAAAACGTCAAAATTTTACATTTATTACTTTTTATTGTCAGAAAAAAGCTAAATTAGAGCTGAACCATAGTAGGGGGTGCCTTAGTTTTGCCCAATACTGTATTTTCACTATTTTTTGAATTTTGCCGAATTTTTTTAAATATTACAAATATCATTTTTAATTTTTTTATTGCTTCATGTGATAGTCGGTTTCACTGCCACTCATTTGAAATTTGTTTTCTTGAGCACTTTTAACATTTTAATTACTCAATATTTTCTACTTTGGGAAATTTATAAATGTTCGCACTTCATCTTTTCAATGATGGATTGCTCAAATTTCGGATTGCTGCGGAAATTAAATTGCTTTCTTTTGTGTGCCTTTATTCTATACAAAATTATTTGCCGAAAAATTAAAAAAATACAAATTGCACATATATACAGACATTCATTTCTTCGACTTAAAAACTAAATGCCACCAAAAACGTACAACAACAAAATACTGGCTTTGTATACAATTTTTTGTTATTAAACATTTCCGTAATAAAAAACAGCAATTACTTGGGGAAAAAAACTACCAGCACACATGCGAAAATTAAAGAAAAACTTTAATACAAAATTATAAACAAAATGTCATGCTATTGGCTAAAGGAAAATGTGCGACAAATAAAGAAAACATTTTTTTTAGCTGTTGTAAGTGAATGCAAATGAAACAAGTGACTAAAAACAAAATGACTTAAACGCATTTGCATGCATCAAATTGTTACATGTAAACATCAATATTGTTATTATCATTGTTATTACGAGTACGCTTGCCGTTGTTACTGTTGTTGGCGCTATTGTTGCGCTTGTTGACGCTGCTGGCGGCGCATTTGTCGAAGTGACTTGTCAATTTTTGTGTTTCTGTTAAGACGTGTACGAGTTCAAAGCTATTGAGTGCGCTTACAATGGTTCATTTGTATATATGTGTGCTTGAGTATATATATATGTTATGTATATAAACAAAAAATATATGTATATACATACATACAGGCATAAGTATTTTGTAAAACTTAAACGATTATTATTTAAGAAAAAATGTGCAATATTATACAAATTATTGCCCAACTGAAGCAATAAGACTTGCCCATATTTTTGGCAGCTTGTGTATCATATCGCAAAAAACACCACCTTCTTGTGGCCAAGAATAATCAAGCTTCGATACTCTGTTCTGTCGCGAACTGCATTCAGGTGTGGGGCTTCTGCAACGACCGGAACGAATGGTAGTTAGCAAGGCCAAGGCTTGGACTATGAAGCGAGTGATGCAGAACTTTCCAACTGCTGTTTTTCAAATGGGCTTTAATGGAACTTAAAATATATAACCGAGTGTTGACATGACCGAACTATATTCTTTGATGTCTAGTTGCGTTTCCCATTATTGGTTGTACTCGGTTTTAGAAACTTATAGCACAGCATGCCCTTCTGATCTCACTTATGATTCCACCAAATACAGAGGTTACTCGGCTTCGCTGTTGATTGTGCTAGTTGGAGAGGTTTCATAGATGACTTTTGGGGTTTAGGGTTGCCATAATGGATCCATGTTTCAACACCAATCACAATATAATTCAATAGTGAGTTAATTTTGTAGAGTTCACGTGGCAGTTCTGACTAACAAAGTTGGCTTCCATTTATGTGGCATACACTTTCCAAGCTACTGAATGTGTATCCGGTTGATTTTAAACGTTTTGAAGTGGCTTTTTCAGTGACTTTAACTTTTAACTATTTATTTTGCGATCTCTGCCTGTGTATGGCAACAAATTTCATCGCTTTGTGCTGCTAGTCCTTCATCTTCAAACTTTTTTGGCCGCATGGCACGTTTGTCGTCTTCCAAGATGTAATCATCACTCTTAAGCTGTGCAAACTATTTTTGGTACGTTCGCTCTGTTAAAGCACGTTCATCATAAAATTCTACTAAAATACAATGACTTTCGGCTGAGGGTTTCTTCATATTAAAGTAATGAAGATGATCTCCTTCAAAAAACTTTTTTAGGTACAAAATCCATATATTTGTATGAAAAAAATATTGTTGTCAAATGAAGCACATCTACTGAAAAAGACGTACCATAGTTTGGGCTTCAGTTTTGGCGATCACCTCTTTATTCAATGGAAATTTCTTCTCAGCAAGCTCTCTTTTGAGTTCTGAGGTCAGGAAATAATGGTTGCGGTAGCAATTCGAAGTCCAATTCATTGATTTTTGCCATTGTTTCCACTGACTTGTGACAAAGTACCCGGTTTTTCATTTTCTTTTTCTTCAAAGGCAGCCGTTTTTCGGCGATTTCGTTCTTCAACTCAACTTCGAAGTAACGTGATAGAGCCATGTTTCACATATTGTTACACATCGACGCAAAAACTTAGCTTTGTTACGCCTGAACATTTCTAAACACTGCTCCGAATCATCAACTCGTCCTTGTTTTTGGTCAAAAGTCAGCCTGCGTGGCTCTAACTTTCCACAGAGATTTCTCATACCCAAATATATGTATGTGAATGATATGACGTATGCTTTCAGTTATGCTTTCTTTAGAGTGCCTGCTATCCTGAACAACTTCACTTTACGGTCATTAAAAATCATTTTGTGGTGCTCTTGGTGTTTTTGTCGACAACCGCGTCTTTAGGGCGCCTACTGCCTTTATCGTCTTTGGTGCTCATTTTGCCTTGTTCCAAGTTGGCAAACCAGTTTTTAACAGTTGATATCTGGTGCTGGATCCCTGGTGCAGTAACCTTATATTGTTGATCAATCCAAACTTCGGCCTCAACTCTATTTTTTCCCTTCAAATAGCAATATTTTAGCAACAGGTAAAACTACTTTTTATGATTTTTTTACATTAAAAAAAGTTACTTTCCTCAAAGTGATATAATTTTAAAACTAAGGATCCGCCAGTTGCCAAGACGCGCTCTTCAAAAGTTAGGCTTAACTAAAAATCATATGGATTTAGTTCTATTAGCGCCATCTATGTGCCAGGCCGTGGACTTTTAAATTGACTTGTTAGTTATATACCAAGGGGCTGGCATTAGCACTGTGAAATAAAATAAATTTTTAATTATTACACTGATTTTAAAGATTTTTTGTAATCATATTTATTTTTTTAAGTTAATAGTAATTGCAGCAAATCCATTTACAACCCACATTTCCTCTTCTATTCAACAGAACTTTGCCCGCTTAACACAATAGGCCCGCATCAACGCATTTTGTTTATTAAAACTTTCATCACTATTATTATTTTTTTAATCACTGAAATTGCTATTTTTGTGTCATTTTCACATTATGAAACTTCTTAATGCTCACATTTGGCTGCGCCATGCATTAACCCTTCTACGACTTACGTCACATGAGCCGGTGACTTTTGCACTTGGCGTCGCAAGCGGAGAAAATTGCAAAAATCACCTAAGCTTAATTATATATGGAAGATACTTTATAGATATATGTATATATATATATATATATATTCTCTATAACTATGTATGTAACTGTAGGTGTAAGTGTCTGTGTACGTGTATGTGTGAGCAAACAATTTCAATTGCCTGACAATGAATTTCAGTTAAGTGTGCGGCTAAAACGTCTAAAAGGTCAGCTAATGGCCGTTCAAACTACAAAATTACATGTAAACACAGACACACACATACATACAAAATGATATATGTACACATATTAATATTGTAAGTAAATAGAAATTATCAACAAGACGGCAAGAAAAAATGGAAAATTAGTAAAAAGCTGACATGAAGAGGAAGTGCTCAGAATGAAGTTGTTAATACGTTGCATGTATGTATCTATGTATGTGTGTATATATAATTACTTGTAAGACATTAAAAAAGTGTGAAAAAGGTTTCGCTTTAGGACATATCAATATTAAGCTGCGATCTGAAATAAAAATTAGCAAAATAAAAAATGTATCAACATTTTTTTTATGCCCTACCAACAACTCTTTTTTCCTAGAAGCATATGCTATATAACACCAAACTCCAAAAACTTTAAACATGATTTACATAAAACCAATATTGTCATAACCTCAAATTTAAAATGAAATTGTGACTTCGTGCTTGAAAGCGTTTTCTACCTTTCCGCTTGATCGCCTGCACTTTGCGCCTGATTCCAGCTAATCGCCAACTGATTGCTGAGCTGAGTGTTACACTTCGCTATTCTACTGCATCTATTTCTAATCTTTATTCGCATTTAAGCATGTGGAGCGCTGCCTTGAGCTGCAATTAGTTGCTTTACTCGCTTCCGTTGAGGTGAATATTTTATAATTTGTTTTCCATGTTCTTTTGTTGCTTGTGCTTTCTTCGTTTTATATGGCATGTAGATTACGAATTCATGAACTAAACTGTGTTTTTGTAAATGTTTCTTAATTATCGTTCTTGGAAATTGAAAAATTAATAATTCAAGCATCATTTGTACACACTTTACCAAGACTCCGGCGTTGCTTTTTAGGCATTACAAACATCTTGGCAAACTTAACTCGAAAATCCCGCATAACGATGTGATTTTCGATTGTGGAACATGACTGATATTACTCAGAAAATTATTTGTAACATACCATGAGAACCTAACTTTGCGGTCATCTGAATAATTTTCTCTTTAAACTTGACGAAAAATGTGAAAAAGGGCTCTAAGAGCCACTGGGAGATAAACAAAATGTGTAATTAATGTTATTGCATTAAGATCCTCTCTATTTTCTATTTCTAGTCTAGAAATTAAAAAAAAAATCGAAATTTTTTTTTTATATTTTCAAAGTTTAACTATTCAAGAATATATGTACAAGAAGATTTTTCAAAATTCAAATTATTTTCGGACATATAGACATTTTTTGGACCCGGCATCCAAACTGATTTGGCCGGAACTAATCGAACAAAAGACAGTAGGGAAATTGTATACCTGTTTTTCTTAAAACTGACTTTTTTGGAACGATACCCTCGATTTCTCAGGTTCTACTGAACCGATTTACTTGAAATTTTTAAAGAGTCTTCTTTATAGGTTTTTCTACAGTTGGAACTAGCCCCATCCCAAAATTTATACTTTTATTATTTAAAAAAAATGCGAAATAGTCAGAAAAGGTGATTCAAAAAAACTTTTTTTTTAGGCAGTCGGCATTTTGTGAAAATGTTTTCCCCACTTTTCTGTAGTTCCGACCATTGCGACATTATTCTAGATTAATAATCTCTTTTTCTTTTTGGTTTCAGATAACTAGGAGGGTTGAAATCATGGGTATGGTCACATGGAAATTTTTAGAGACCCCCCCATTTCGTCAGCTCATAATTTTTCAAATTTTTTACTTTTTTTAGTTTTTAATTTTTTTCTGTACTCTTCTAAAGTTAACAAATAACTAATAAAAAAAATTGATGGTAAAAATTTTAATTGCCGTTTTTTACGACACTTTAAAAATTACCTCAAATTCGTGCTCCTAGACTAGAATACCCCCTTAAATTACCCTTTATTGTGAAAAGTGTGTTCAGTAATGCACAGAAGCTCCAAATAAAATTACTCAATTCATATTTAAGAAATAAATTCGCAAAACAGTTTTTTTACCTTGAAACCCTAACCCCTCCCTTAACATCTCTAAGGCGATCTTTAATTAAAGATTTAATTTAAAGTAAAAGCAACCCAGTGGTGCTGTAGGCATCACAGGAACGTTTTCCTCACATTTGCCAAAAGAATATTTTGCTATATGTTAACGCATAAGAGTACACCTTCAACGCAGCCATTCATACGAAAGTATTGTCATGCTCATCGTCAAATGGCACTTAAAGCGATCACAGCCAACGAAAATAAATTGAATTGCCATTGGTGCAGCAGTGTATGGAAAGGCATTAGTGTATAAAGTGCAAGTCGTAAAGTGGTAGTCAAGAATGAACTGACTGGCGAGCCTGTTAACTCAACAGTTGCTTTAAGCATGATAGCATCCAAACCCAGTACTTACATTGATACGCCACAGTTGCTAATGGATGGTTTTTACAATCTCGCTAAGTTCAAAAGTATTATCAACCTACCCCGAGGCGAATTCCATTTACTCGTGGCATTTTACTCTGTTAGTTGCAGCCAGGAAACACCTGTTTCTAGAATAGAGCACTTGGATCTATATGTCCAGATGGGTTTCACATTATCTTAATAGAACTGAGCAGTATCCAAAAATCCAATTTATTTTTATTATTTATCTGCATAAGTGTCATATTTCCGAACTAGAGCTAATGTAGCAATTTCGGTATAATTTTATTATAATATACATTTATCACTATTGAAAACGAAATATTTAATCTGTCATAAGCCAAAAGTTTGACATATCGTTATGCTATGTAATTAGCACTGTATAAGTGTTATTGAAATTGTAATTAAGTCAAAGTTGAACTGAAACGCTGTTCTTCAGTCGGCTTACAATTAAGATATTAAACAAGCTTGTTGGGCCCTCCCTGATGGTGTTTTTTTGTTTTTGTTAAATTTGAATAAACTTTAACACGCTATAATTATCGTAATTATATAAAACAACTGAAAATTAAATGGTATTGGTATGGGCTCAAAATTACTTGTACAAAAATGTGTAAATTAAAGGTATTGATTTTCAATCTCAATTGGGTCTAGATGTCACGCGATAGTTTTGCTGGAGGTTAAAAGAGTATAATAAAATTTTTTTCAGTGCATGTCAATTAAAAAATCATTACATTTAGCATGTCGGACGCAATGTTTTTCCTCGAGGGTGTTGAAAAGGGTTTGGTAAGATTATCTAGCTGTAAAGGTTTACGAAGGGTGGCAAGGTTTTATTTTTAATTTGTTTTAAAGCTCCCGTTAAAATATCGTTCAGAAAAAAAAAAAAATTGAGTTTGTCCTCTTAATATTAATGTTAATTGCTGGTGCTTTGTGAGTTTTGATTCTCCATATATGTATGGACAAAAAATAGTAAGACTAAAAATTTTTTTTTATTTTCTGAAATCCATGCCGTCCCCCTCAAAAAAATACTTCTTGTTCCAACTATACTTGTGCGAACGTTTTACCCAATCCTCGAAACAGTTGTTAAAGTCAACTCCTGTATAAGCCGTTAATGCGCGTAGCGATTCACATTTAATGTCTTCTATTAACTCAAAATGGTTACCCCGGAGCAATCGTTTGAGTTCGCTGAATAGCCAGAAGTCACACGGTACGATATTGGTTAAACATTTAGCGAAAAACTCACGAAAAATCTATGCACTATGTATGCGACGGTGCATTATGGTGGTGCAAAATCGAAGAGTTGTCGGCCTATTACTCCGAACTCTTTTTACGAATAGCTTCGATCAAACGACGCATAACACTCAAATAGTATTTCTTGTTGACTGTTTGGCCAGTCGGTGGGAATACGGAGTGCAGCTCACCTCGATAATGGAAGAAAACTGTCAACAAATCTTGATTTTTGACTGGCTTTGACGTGACTTTTCGACTTCGGCTCAACTTTGTCATGATATTCTGTCTATTGATCATCTATTTTCGGGTCGTAAATATAACTTTAAGACTCATCGCCAGTATTAAGGGGGTATTCTAGTCTAGAAATAATTTGAGGCAGTTTTTTGAATTTTATTAAAAAAAAAAAAAAAAAAATATTTTTACTATTCATGTAAATGTTTTATGGTGTTTTTATTGATATCTTAAAAATACAGAAAAAAAAATTTGCAAAAAAAAATTAAAAATAAAAAAAATTATAGAAGGGGGGGGGGGGGGGGGGGGGGGGAAAAGACAGGTGTAAAAAAAAATGGCGCATCCTGGTGACATTGATTCTGACTCTCATGGTGGTCAGAAAAAAAAATCAAAAGAAATTCTTAATCAGTAAGGATGCTGTTATAGTCTCTACCTCACGGAACACGAAAAAAATGAAAAAAGTGAAAAATGGCGACTGCCTGAAAATAAAAATCATTTTTTACGTTTTGTTTTTTTAAATTCCTGGGTTTTTTTTTATATTGAAAGCGATGCTGGTTGGAACGATAAAGGATTATATAAAGAAAGTTCACACAAAATTTCAAGTAATTCGGTTGTATAGAACTTGAGATAATGCCGATACCGTGTGGAAAAAAGTAGTTTCGAGAAAAACGCATTTAAAAAAGTGAGTCAAAAACCCTACCCCGGGTAGGTATTGCGTCACCCAAAGTAACTGTAGCTCTCAAAATCATTTTAATTTTTTAAAAAACCTTTTAGGATATGTTCTTAAGGGTCTAAACTTTAAATATACTTATGAAAGAAAATCGAATTTTTTTAAAATTCTAGAGTAGAATACCCCCTTAATAAGCTTCATGACACCCTGTTAGTCTAAAGGGATTGTTTTGCAGACGTGAACGTGACACTGTTTTCTGAAAAAAAATGAGTGATTTTGGAACCAATCGTGCTTTCGCTTTTCTAAGTTCTAAATGATATTTAGAATTATTTTTAATGATATTTCCGATATTCCAACGATGCCAGTAAGATCAATGACCAGTAATCGTCGATTCTCAAATCACATATTACTCTATTTTATTGACGTTTTATTGTTGCTGGATTACATACAAAAATGGATTCACGCAATTACAATTCTCAACGCCATGTTAACGGTTCGTTATATCTTCCAACTGTATGAGACTATATGAAATCCCTAAATATTGTCTCATTACAAAAAATTGAATAAATTCAAAAAAAAAAAAAAAAAAACTTCAATAAACTCAAAAACTAAATACATCGATTGAGTTATATATACATATAACTCTCTTTTCAGCTCAAAAATGTATAACAAAATAAAGCACTCGAAAATCTGTAAACACCGTTAAAGACAACAAAGAAAAATATTTCGTCTACACTTTATACCATTTTGAATAAAAAGCAATTATTTTGTCAGCAGCCGACTTGCATACATACAGGTATGCACTTCGTTTGACCGGTGAACAAAGTAAGTGTTAGTGGTGTTGCCAATCGCAAGCACATTTCATGCTCCAGTTATGCCAATAAATTTTCGCATTTCGTACATTTTCAACGCACGAGAAATGAGAATTCAATTATGTATTAGCAATTGTTTTAAGCTCTTAAAAGCGCAATGAATTTTATGTATTTTGTGGTGGATGTGTGCTTGAAATAACCATTTATGCTCTAGTCATTAGGGGTGTTCTTTAAGACATTAACATTATCACCAATTTGAGTCGAATTTGTCCGTTTAAACTGCGCGCGAAAACTGATTCGACAACAATACCTTTCCTAGACTGGTACGACCTTCACTTATGTTCATGTGAAGTTTGATCTCTGTATGTCAATTAGTGTGTGCTTGATAGCTGTTGATTTACGACGCGACTGTCTGTCGAGTTTTACCAAAAGAAAATTCAACAACGAGTATATTTAAAACGTACTTATGTTGATGAATATGCCGTTGAATCTGTCCAACTTGCGTATGGCGCTCCAAAATATTAAAAAGGCACTATTCCCACCACGGTTGGTTATGTTATGGGAATTGACCCGGATTTTATGCGGCCAAGTGTTTTTTTGGAGATCTAATCCCAGCCGAGGCTTATAATAAGTGTGTGGAAAACTTGATTAATATTTGGCTCAGGAACTTATTTTGAAGAAAGTAATAAAATTGTGTCTTAAAATACGTGAAATTGTATTTTTTTAGTCAGTCCGGGTCAATTTTGATCAGAGGTTATTTTGATTGTAACTTATTTAAATTAAAATTATGCTAATTTTTGATTAATTTAAAAAATAATTTAGATATGTGTATTGATTTTATATTTATGGTTTACGTGAATTTCGCACTAAGTACTGCTGTGATTTAACTCTCTTTAACTTTCTCTCTCTGTCGGTTTTATATTGCCAGTATTGTCCAGCATAGCCAGACATATTCGCCAATAATACGGCAATTGTTGAAGTAGTTAAATGGTCAGTCGTAGCTGACGTATTTTTCTTTTAAAAACTAAAGTTTAATGTCATGAAATCATATGATCTGGTCAGCCACTCACTCATTTACTCACAAGTTCATTTCTTGCTTTGTTATAGTCCATAAAATTAATGCCAATAAAGTGGCGGTTTTTCGTGTTAAATGTCTTAACTATTGGGATTGGCTAGGGCTAGAACTTTAGGGCTTTTCATTGATGATAATGTACTCAACAACAACTTTTCTCATAGTGTGTGTGTATATTGTGCCTTTCGAAACGACATTTCGCTCTTCTTCTTCATATTCTTCATCTTTTTCCTTAAAGACTAGTTTATGTGATCCTCGCCTTACAGAGCAAATTACCATCCCGAAATTTGTGAGGACATCTCTAATATGTATATCAATTTATTTACATATGTATGTGTATGTTGTAAAGTACATTGAATACATATCTACATATATGCAAATGCTGCATTTTTACATTTAATTATATAAGCACATAATGAAATAAATTTTCAGATACTTTTCGGCTGGCAGTCATTAACACTTCGGAAGCAAAGCGAATTTTAATTCATCTGGGTAGATATTCCATTACTCTAATGTATATTGCCATTTGTGCATTGTATTTTTAGCACGTGCCTAACCTATAATAAAGTTAATGCGTTAATCAATTAAACGTTTGAGTGGCTTAGTAAAGCGTATTTTGGCATTCAACTATTTGATTACTGAATTATATTTTTAAAAGATTAAAACAAATACGTCTACATTTCCTGTCTGGTGGTTTATAGTATAAGTGTAATCACTGATACGTTGAAAAAATATGAAAAGATACTTACTTTGGGTTCAAGGGGATTATATCCACTTGTAAATTTCCAAAAATCGCATTTCCTTTTCGCATATTTATTAAATAAAAAAAAATATATATCATCACCTAAAATGCAAAACAACGTATCATAAAAAAAAACAAAATTGAGGCTTTTATTTTTACAACTCACTCTTCATATTACATACATATAACATAAAATTTTCAGCTTCCGCTGTCAGATATAACCAATATATAACCAATTTATAACCAATATATAACCATTTTATAACCAATATATAACCATTTTATAACCAATGTATAACCATTTTATAACTAAAACTCAAATTTTGTTTTAATATGAGTAGTTTTTAATATATCGCTTTTTTCGCTTTTAAGGGGGTATTCTACTCTAGAATTTTAAAAAATTCGATTTTATTGTTCATATATTTAAAGTTTAGACCCTTAAGGAAATATCCTCCAAAGGATTTTTAAAAATTAAAATTATTTTAAGAGCTACAGTTACTTTAGTGACGCAGTACCTAGCCCGGTTCGGCCGTATCGACTTATGTAAACGCGTTTTTCTCGAAACTACTTTTTCCCCACGGTACCGGCATTATCTCAAGTTCTATACAACCGATTTACTTGAAATTTTGTGTGAACCATCTTTATATAATTCTTTATCGTTCTTACCAGTGTTTTGTTTCTAATATTTAAAAAAAATTCAAGAATTAAAAAAAAAGCGTAAATAAGATTTTTATTTTCAGGCAGTCGCCATTTTTCAAAAAAACTTTTTTTCGTGTTCTCTGAGGTAGGGACTATAACAGCATCCTTACTGATTAAGAATTTCATTTGATTTTTTTTCAGACCACCAGGAGAGTCAGGATCAATGTCACCAGGATGCGCCATTTTTTTACACCTGTCTCTTTCCCCCCTCCCTATTATTTTAATTTATTATAATTGTTTTAATTTTTAATATTTTTTTGCAAATTTTTTTTTCTGTATTCCTAAGATATCAATAAAAACACCATAAAAAAATGGATGGTAAAAATATTTTTGGTTTTTTTTTGTAACAAAATTCAAAAAACTGTCCAAAATTTGGTTTCTAGACTAGAATACCCCCTTAAACTTATAAAAAGTGCCGATATATTAGAGAATTTTCTAGGAAATTTTGAGGTCGATCCGGCAAATATTTTCGGAGATGTGAGGGTATTTGTAAGAAACGCTTTTCTCGAAACCGTGAGTCGGTGAAGAAAAGCTCTCCGAAACAGCTGGACTGATTGGCTTGAAATTTTTACACTATTTTTTTAGAAATACTTGCCAGACATTGATTGTAAAATTCAATATTTGTTATTAATTTCGAATTTAAATGACCTTTTTTGGGAAGCCGCCATTTTCAAAAAAAAGTTTGATTAGTCCTCCAAATTGCATGAGTTTCTTTAAAATATAATTAATAATATTAATTATTTCGTTTGGTTTTTGACTGTGATTGATATAACTTTAAGCAGAAAATTTCTTTCTCGCTACCAAACATTCAAATACTATATATTCAAAGACGAAACTAAAAAGCCTAGATATTTGAAAAAGCTTAATATACCACTAAAATACAATACTCACTAGAGACCAACCTATAAATAAAATACTTTATTTTTTGTAATATTTCCTCTACTGACAGGTGTTTTTCTTACCGCAAGACTCACTGTGATCACGAAATTTCACTCAAAACTGGTTTTTTTTTTGGTAGTTTGTAAATAAAATCAGCCAGCAAATGTTGAGCAAAAGGAGTCGAAATTCCAATCTAAATACTCCAATACAATTTCGAAGACAACAACACTGGTAAACATACAAACATTTTCAGACATGTGAGCAATAACTACAAACACAAATAAGTTTACTAGGGTGTGTATGTGTGTGAATATTTTTTGTATTGAAGACTTGCATAATACTTGGCGAATAAAATCGGCAGTCGCTGATGATGCAAAACTAACAACAACAATAGCAGTCTAGCAAGCGGCAGCTCGACTAAAGTTGTAGTTGAAGTGGAAGCTGCAGCTGAATCTGCAAAAGTAGTGAAAAAAATATACAATAATTGATAACTTACAGTAGTTAATGATAGTAATTTGTGTGAAAGAGATTTTGAATAAAAAAAAATATGATTTAGAAGTAAGGTAAAAAAGTTGAAAGAAAAATATATGTAAATGATATTTATGAGTTATTGTATTTAATTCATTATTATAATTTTTTTTTTTACTTTCACACAATGAGGGGAGTATTATAGTAATCACAACATCAGGTTTAACATGAATGATATCTAAAGTGCTTAATGTAAGGCAAGCTGTGATCATAAGCGTTCAGAAAAGGCGACTTCTTGACTCCATAGCTAAAGTCAGTTGCAACAATAAAATTTTGACGGATGCAGACGCACGTCTCACTATAAAACATACAAAAAGAAACAAGCACTTGGCAACAAAGAACGCATTTATAGAGATAAAAAAGGTTGTTAATAATTGAAATGCCAAAAAAGAAACACTCATTGACATTGGCTATATCGCAGCGGTAAAAAATAAAAACCTACATTGCCAGTATAGAATGTTAAGGAACAGCTGAGTGCCAGAGAGCACTGAAATTAGATAGCAGATGACTGGAAGCTTGTAATCTCGACAGTCAAATAAAAATTTAATTATTTTGAAGCAGTTGGCAAACAATATTGCTGGCATTGCCATTGGGGAGACCATCGAAAGGAATCATGTTACACAAATAATAAAGTATGGTGGAAGGGTGGTCATGGTATGGAGTTGTAGTACCTTTAAATATGAAATAATGAGGCAAGAAGACTATCTGCATATTTTGCAGACCATATACCCGACTTTTTTTTTGGAAAGGAGTGCTTGTCGTAAAGAAGACCCAAAACAAACATCCATCATCTTGAAGTAATGGCTAGCCGAACTAAATTTCTTTTTGATGCAGTGGCCAGCCGAAAGTCCTGATCTCAATCCGATTGCGTATTTGGTCCATCGTTAAATGAAAGTTAGGACAACATCGATCAACACCAATGAGGTTTTTTGGGATATAATAAGTTGATATATTCAAAAAAAAAAAAAAACCAATTTTGTACTTTTTGAGAAATTATACTTTAATATCAAAATTAAAAAAGAAGAATTAAAACTGATATTTATATTTTAAATTTTCAAAGGAGATACAAACTGCGGTAAAATTAAATTATCTTTGGATCAAAAATAAAAAAAAATATTGTTTTTTAAATAATTTTTGACATACATATAAAAGTATCTTATTGCTTCTCAAGGCCTCCATATACGTGGACAGGGAACCATCCACGTGATCCATCATGTTTAGCAAGCTTCTGGAATTGTTCAGAGTGCTGGACCTTTGTTACCATAAGCGTTATAGGAGAGGGCATATTAGACCGTAGGTCGCAGAGAAAAATTTCCATTATTTTCTATCTATATTATTACGTTGAAAATCTAAATAAGCAGAAATTGTTTTAAAATAATTTTATAAATTTTTTTTCAGAAATTAAGGGTTGCAAATAATGCATTAAAAAATAATTGAATTAACATTTAAATTAAAATTGTTTTCTTATTTTGTAATCTCAAATATAGGACTCAAAAAAAAAAGTTTAATCAGACATACCGACTTAAAATATTTTAATACCAAAAGTAGGATTATAATTTCTTTATCCCAAAAACCTGATTATTTTTTTTTTATTTCGCAGACCCAACTAAACTTAAGGACTGAAAAATAAAAAAGGAAAGATTTTAGTCCCAAGTGTACAATAAAGGATTAAAAATAAAAAAAAACAATATATTAAAAAAAACAAAAAAAAAATAAAAATTTAATTTTTAAACCCAAATTTTTGAATTAAAAACTGTGCAGCCCCATAGAAAAAATATAGTCCCAAGTGTACAATCAAGGATTAAAAAAAATATATATATTTTTAAAAAATTATATTTTCAAAAAAAAAAAAAAAACAGAAATAAAAATTTAATTTTTAATCCCAAAGTTTTGAATTAAAAACTTTGCAGCCCCTTAGAAAATATATTAAATAATTAAAAAGGTGGCTGTAAGGATTTTAAGCTTAAAAATGAGTACAATAAAATAATTAACATAGAATTAAACAGAAAAACAAAATATCTGCGTCGACAAAAAAGCTTACTTCATGGTTGAAAATTGCTTGAGACTTACTTTTATGCTTTTCGAATAATAAACTAACAACTAATGCATTAACTTTGCTTCACTGGGGTTATTTTTTTAATTTTCTTAATATAAAAAATAATAATAATAATAAAAAAAATTATAAAATCGTTTAAATATATAGAGAAAATATAATAAAAAAATAAATAAATAAAAATTGTAATGGTATCAATAAAAAAAAAATAATTATAATAAAATAAATAAAATTTATAAAAAAATAATATAAAACAAAAAATAGCAATAAAATATTTCATTAATTTTCTTCCATGCAGAAAATAGTTCACAGCAGAGCTTTGCTAAAATGGCCACTTGCAACACGCAAACAAATTCAAGTTCAGTTTTGCAACATCAACAAAAACTCAGCGAAGCGCAAAAAGTCAACTACTATACAACAATAGTGCTCGCATAAAAGCGGCCAGCGAGTGCGCCGCTGCAGTGGAGCAACCTTATTGCGGCAGCGCATGCATAAAACACAGCTTCCGTATTGTACTTTTTGTTGTAGACGCTGCTCAACTACCACACTTTTTTTTTGGCTGATTCGCTTCAATTTTGATATCACACAGTCGCCATGCATACACATGCACATACAAATATACAAAGAGCAAATTTTGCCGCGCTGTTGTTTTGTTGTCGACCTTGTTCCAGTTATCACAGCGAAAATCATCAAAATCTCAATAATAACGTGAAGAAAAAGGCGGCCAAAAAAGAGAAGAGGGCAAAGAGCAGCAACAGCAGCGGCGGAATAGGGTGAGAAGCGGTTGAAAATGCATGACAAGCGGCGGCATGTTTGAGTGTTCGTGTGCTTTTATGTGTGTGTGTGTGTTTGTTTATGTTTGTATGTGTGTGACAATGCCAAAAGAAACTGAAAGTGAATGAAAGATGTTGCAAAGAAGCTGATGAGCTCGTTGAAAAACAAGTTGTGCGGTGTAGTCGTTGTTTTTGTTGTTGTAGCGTATGTTTTGTTGTCCACGCATGGGAATGCAACTGACCACCACAAGATTGCTGTGGCGGGCGGCAACAGTAAATGTGCAAAAATATGATCAATGAAATAAACACTGATGATGGGCTCAATTACAATAACAACAAATTTATAACAATAACAAATTTATAACAACAACAAAAACAATTTTATAACACAAAAAAAAAATACTAAACAACGGTGCGCAGCATCTCTTTAGCTACGAAAGTGTGGAAGTGAAACCAAACCGCAAGCGATTTTAGCTGCAAATGTCACAGCAGAAAGCAAATTGATTAAAAAATTGTTGTAAATGTTTGTGCTAAGCCGAAATCGCTGCTAGTCGGTGTTGTAAAGTGCCACTAAGCTTATACGCGCTCACTAAGCTTGCATGCGCGCTCATAGTCCAACGTTGGCCCAACAGCTTTTCAAACATATAAATTGAGTGTATTTATTGAGTGAAGCTGCAAAGTCACTCAAGCCGACCCACTAGAAGCTATGTACTTCTGGCTGTGTATGTGCAAATGTGTGAGTGTGTGTTCTACTCCTCTAATCTATTGTGTGCAAGCAATTGCTTTGGTTTTTGGTTGACCAATTTTTGTTTAGTTTTCTATGTGCTCGTTTGTGGCGTTTTTGTTTACCCAACTACTATTAAAAACCAATTTTTATTACTTTTCTATTCAATTGACTTGTCAAAATATCACTTTGTATTAACCAGTTACTTTGCTTCACTCAAAATTTATCGAAAAGTGCCATTACAGCAAGTCAGTCACCAAGTGCTGCTATTTGCTTATGTATATGGGGTATTCCATACCAAATCGACCACTTTTGAACCCGACCCCTTTAGAAAAACTTCAATTAATTTGACAACTATTACTGCTAATCCCGAATTGGGTAGATTTTTTTATATTTTTTTTATTTATTTAAAAAAAATTGTCAAATTTTCAAAAATGAAAAAAAAAAAATTCCGTTAATTTTATTTCTATCATATAATATAACAATTTTATGAACGAATATAATCACCAAAATTCAAATTTTTACCTATTAGTAAGGTCGATAAACTTGGGTTGGACAATTATAGACTTACCTATCGTCAGTATACTAGAAACTATACGCTAGTGTGTATCGATTTATGAATACGGTTTTTTCACACTGTCTTAAACATAACCATAACATATATTTTTTATGTGATAGAAATAAAGTTTACGGAAAAAAATTTTTTTTAATTTTTGAAAATTTGACAATTTTTTTTAAATAAATAAAAAAAAATATAAAAAAAAATCGACCCACTCCGGGATTAGCAGGGATAGTTGTCAAATTAATTGAAGTTTTTTTTTTAGGAAAAAAAATGGTGAACTTCCAAAAAAATAAATTACGATTTTACTTAAAATAACCGATTATAATTGATCGTGTTAAATTTTTTTCGTGTATTTTTTCGAAAAGTTCATTCAAAAACAAAAATTAAAAAAAAGTCCCCCAAGTCAATTTCTACAAAAGTTATGGCTATTTGAAAATAAAAAAGCCATTTTTTGAAAAATTCAGAACTTTTTTGAAGTTGGACAAAAAATTTTGAAAAAAATTCTCAAAAATATTTTTCAAAGGGTTGAAAAGGATGGAAGAGTTTCAGCAAAATCAAAAGTGGACGGGTTCAAGTTCGATTTGGTATGGAATACCCCATATATATGTGTATGTTAATATTATAGCGGGCGAACGCAACAAGTGACTCGTGTGTTATTTGATGACAAAGAAGATTTTGAAAATCGCAGTTGAAGTTTGTTTCTATGATTTTTAGTAGTTTATTACGATTTTTCTTAAATATATTACGTTAAGTAAGCTTAATTTGATAGTTCAAAAAGCCACGAATAGACCAGTTTTGGTCCTTTTCGAAAAAAGATGGAGTTCATTTCCTTGGTTCCTAGATTCATGAGAAGTAGTCATCCTTTAGGATAACTGCACTTCACTCTGCGGTCTCACTATCGATACCTTCTCCAGTGTATCATACTCCATATGCTTACAGCATAGTCTTGCCAATGCGGTACAAGTGTCAAGAGATGCTTCATTGTTTCCCTATTGTCTTACTCTAGACATATCCTGCAGTCTTCTTGATCTGTCAGCCACTTCCTGCAGATGTGAGTAACCACTAGACAGCGGTCCGTTTAATGCATTTTAAACACATCTTCCTCCTCCTGTAAAACATTATATGAAATTATACATACTGCATTTTAATCCAAAACCTGTTATCAACTTTGGAGTTGAGAGTTCTCAGAGGAGAGAAGAGTTTGAGTTCTCACTCACATAATTTCCAATCCTTCCAGGCAAAAAACTGGTCCAAGTAGTGTTTAATGTACCGATTTAAGGTGAAGGTTCTTCCATCAAAACACTGTAGCAGAGACCGGAACAACTAATAGGTCGAAGGTGCTAAGTCCGGTGTAGGTGTGCTAGCATATCCCCCTCAAGCAGCAAAAGCTTTTGGTGACTCATCAAACTCGTATGAAATTTCGCATGATACTGGTGGAGTACTGCATCTTCTCTATTCATCAATTCTGGCCTCTTCTGATTGAATACATCACTAATTTTGTCCAGCTGATCACACTTGACTTCAGAATTATTGTTATTATTGTAAGGCAATTATTAGAACATCATACAAATCACAGAATTTTCGCCTCGATTGAACTGCATTTTGCCCTTTTGATAGTAAAACAATGTGCAGAAAATGCGGTTTTCGATGTGGAGTCATCAAACGAAATTACTTAATGAACGACTCGATATTAAATAAATCAATAAATTAAGGTTTGCTTATGATTAGGGTCAATATTGTTATGAATGGCGCCTAAAATCGATCTGTACAAGTTCTTCAGCATTATAAATAAAGTCTACTTTGCTCATATGCCGAAATATAAAATTTTCCTGAGGAAGTTGATAATAACCAGTAGTTAGAGGGACTTAAGTCTGACAGATTTAAACCGTCTCCAAAAAATATATGGATTCTAGTGAGATAAGTTGTAGGTAACGGTATTGAAAAATAAAAAGAACCTATCGTATAAAGCCAATTTGGCAATAAATTTTAATTCATAAAATTCTGGTGATAAACGGACATAGTCTACATTTAAGTATATTTAATATACAAGGTGCGTTCCAAAGTAAACAGGACTTAAAAAAAAAAAGAACAAATGGTTTTTTTGGTAAAATCAATTTATTTTATTCAAAATGGTTTCCTTCTGCTTCAATACAGCTTTTTGCACGGTCCGAAAGCATGTTGAACGAGTGTTTTGGCTCATTGGCCGGTATGGCCGCCAGTATGCCGGTGCAAGCCTTTTTATTGGCCTCTATGTCTGCATAACGCCTTCCTTTAATGGGCAAATGCATTTTTCCGAAAAGGAAGAAGTCGCATGGTGCCATGTCAGGTGAATACGGGGAGATGTTAATGGTTAAAATGTCATTTTTGGTCAAATAGTCGGTCACAAGCGTCGATCGACGGTTCTGATTCTGAGGTATTTTTGGTCGTCAGTCAATTTGTGCGGAACAAACCGTGCACACACCTTTCGGAAGTACATACAAGTGTTAGGTCAAAATGCGATAAATCGATATGTTTTGGAGATGTTCACTTACATTTCCATGAATTTAAAAGATGATTTTGGGTGATTTTTGACGAATTCAAGCACAGTTTCGATGGAATTTCCGGTGATCAAGGAATGGCTCACATGTTGATCGTCATTTATGGCTTAACGACCACTTTGAAAAAGTTGAAACCACTCGTGCACTCTGCTACGGGATAGGCAATTATCGCCATAAACTTGTTTCATCAATTGAAACGTTTCGGTAAAAGTTTTACCAAATTTTAAAACAAAATTTAATGTTAATGCTTTTTGTTCGAAGCTCATTTTCGCACCTAGAACACAAACATACTGACACTTAAAACGCAATAACTTCACATCCAATCAATTAAATTCTCAGTGGACAATCGATAGAGATAACAGATTCTAATGTACCATTCGACATACTATATATGTAGATGGCGACACCAGGGGCGCTAGATTCAAAAAGTCCTTTTTAATTTGGAAAGCACCTTGTATGAAAGACATTTTTTATACTCGTAGCATTGAAAAATACAGAGATTTTTATGTAGATTTCAATCGATCAGTTTGCATGAGATTTATATGATTTATTGTTTCGATCTGAAATATATATCTAATTTCATGAAGATAACTTGTCAAAAAAAGCTTTCTCCACAAGTGCTTGATTTTCATTGATCAGTTTGTATGACAGTTATCTGCTAAAATCGATCGATTTGTATGATCGATATCGGTGGTTCCCATAAATAAGCAACTTCTTGATGAGAAACGTTTGCAAAATTTCAAATCGATATCTCATTAACCAAGGCAGACAGACCAAAATGCCTAAATCGACTCAGCTCTTCGCGCTAATCAGTTGAATATATATATATATATGTATATTTTATACTAATTCCGACGTTTTCTTCTGAGCGTTACCAATTTCGTGCCAAACTTAATAACATAACCTGTTCAGGGTATAATTAAAAGCCACTAGGCTTATTCTATTATATTACAATAATAACCAGTAAAGTTCGAAGCAATAAACTTTATAGAGTAACAAAACTGGTAGTGAAACCACTAAAAGTATATAAAAGTTTTCAGCCGGAATGACTAAGTAATGCGCGCGGCTCAAATAAGCTACCATACAACAACGACAATTATTATTTTGTTACACTTCTTGTTTTACTATTTTTGTAGCAATTATTGCTGCTCGAGTTACAAGTTTAACTATATACATATGTGTATATATGTACGTGTATATACATATGTATAAATATCTGTATATGTGTATGTTTGTAAATTATATATATATATATATATATATATATGTATATATATATATATATATATGTATTTGCATGTGTGTGAATATGTATGCAGTTGGTTGTTGCATGCTGAACCGACTGCGAAATACTCATGAAATGCCAAAGCAAGGAGATGTCTGTGAAAAATTACTCATACGCCTGATCGCACCGGCAACAATGTAGTTAACTTACATACTACACTTATAAAGTATATATATATGCAAAATTATGCATGTGTATGTATAAGTATTTGAGCATTTCGGCGATTACCAAATCCAAGCTTGTAAATATTAGCTTTATTTACATAGATTTGCCTGTGCCTGGGCTTGTTTGTGGGCATGTAACGGCCAACAAGTTTCGTATGCACATTTGCCGCGGTCTATTTTGTGCTCAAATTACTGCAATAACAAATACAAAAATGAAAATTATAAAGATTTGTAAATGCATATGTATATTATATAGTTAAGTTTTGAAAGTAAAAGCACATTTTCGTATTTTAAATAAGTGTGTAGTATGTGTGTGTATCTGTGAAGTTACGCTAATTTAGTTTAATTTAGACGATGGAAATATGAATGTGTGTTAACGTGTAAATTCAATTTTTTTGGTAAAATAAATTAATTTATAGTAAAATGTGCTCATATTGCAGTTTTTTAAGGGGTCCCGGTGGTCTAGAATGCTTAAATTAAGGGTGTATTCTGGATTTTTGTTTAAGGTTTAAAAAAGAGCAATCAATTGAAATTTTTTACAGTTTATTTATACACTTATAAAAAGTACAAAAATATTTTTTTTTTTAAATAAAAAATTTTTTAAATAAAAAATATTTTTTTTAAATAAAAAAAAACAAAAATGAAAAAAAAATAAAAAATTTTTATTAAAAAAGAAAAATTAAATAATAAAATAATAATAAAATAATAAAAATTTTCTTAACAATATTAAAAATGTCATCCAAAAAAGGCTATCTTAAAAGGAGACTCCCGGTGCCGTTGTTGATTTTGACTTTTCTGAACATCTGAAACATAAAAACCAAATAAATTATTAATCAGTAGGAGTGCAGCTATCGCTGGAACTACAACCAAGAAAAAATATTTAAAATTAAAAAAAATTTCGCTCTTTTGAAGTTCAGATTCTGAAAACAGCTATTTTTGGACCAGTTTTAGATCGAAAAAAAAATTGAAGTTCTTAAAATTAAAATTTGATCGTAATTCCGGCGATAGATATTGCTCTTAGAAACACCATATTAAAATTTCAAGTGATTCGGATGGATAGTTTTTTTTTCATCAAGAGCACGCCGAAAACAGTAGTTTTGAGGTAAATGAGTTTAAAGTATTCATTCATCGAGCCCCTCGGCCGCGCGCTACCTGCTAAAACAGCTGTAGAAGCTAAAATAATGTGAATATCCTTCCAAAAATTTTACAGTATTTTTTTAAAGGGCTAAACTTTCGAACTGTAAAAAAAAATCGATTTTTTGAAAATTCTAGACCACCGGGACCCCTTGAGAGAATTTGTCTTAATCATGTATACATCTTCAGCTAAAATGCAAAACAACGCTTCAAAAAAAAAAAAAAAAAAAAACGAAAAAAGCTGTTAGATATAATAACCAATATATAACATATTTTATAACCAAAAATCAAAATTTATTTCAATATGAGTTTATGATAACCAATAGGTAACCATTTTATAACCAATATTCAAATTTTGTTTCAATATGAGTGTATAATAACCAATAGATAAGTGATAAATGATAAGTTACAGTCATATCCGGTTAATCGCTCACCAATCTCTTCGCCTCTCTCACCTTCGCCAATTTATCAGTAATACAAAAAAAGTAAAATTTGCTGGAAAAAATTAAAAATAAAGAAAATTGCACACTCTGTGTAAATATTATTGCTTTTTGTTGTTTTTATTGCATTTAATTAACACTTCTCCACTCGCGATTGCATCAAAAGCTCTGTCTCAGATTTGTGTCAAGTTCATTTCTTGTTTACTATATTTTCAGGTACTCTTTTTGTTGTCACCATACACATTTGTTACAAATTGACAAATGTATTACTGTGTGGAGAAATAATATTATTAAATAGTTTTTGGCTTGAAATGTTTGCTGCAGAATATATGAAAGTATTAAAAAATATTACAGAATTAGTTTCCAATAACATTATCTCTCGGCGAAGAACTCACAAACTTTGTGTTCTCGGAATGTAGCGCATTAGTTTAACCTGTCTTATTAAACAATCAGGAGGAGCAGTCACTATAAAAACTACATATATAAAATAACGCTACGATCTAACTTTATATTTAATAAGTCTGGAAATCTAATGTAGAATCCCTCATGCTACTAAAGGCAATTTTTTGCTGAATATAGGTAACTGTGAAGTAAATTTCCCTCTCAACGCATAAAATCGATTTTTTATTTTTTTCTTTCAAATTTATTTTATTTATTGGATCTGCTTTTTCTTAAAGCCTAAAAATAAGTTATAAAGTCTTAAATCAGACTCAAGCAAGTGATTGAGCTGTTTTGGTGATACGTCGCTCTTTAATACGCAGGCATATCTCTTCTTTTTAGTCGTGTTTGATCGCAGGAATGTACCAAAGCGTTAGCCAAAGGGTTTGGGTGATTTCCGAGTTTAGTTATATATTTGATTCCGTTACCTCCTGCTTCTTTCTTTACCAAAGGTCTTTATGGATATTTTCGTTTCGCATATACCATGGTGAAAACGTGATTATTCTAAGAAATTTTGATTGGAACCTTTGTAATATATCAATTTTAGTTGCACAGGTCGTACTCCACAGTTGAAGGCCATACATCCAAATCGGCTTTATGACAGCATTATATAAGAGCACTTTGTTGTCTAGGCTAAGTTTGGAGTTTTTATTTAAAAGCCAATTTAAATTTGCAGATCTAATCTTCACACATATTATTTTACTAGAGATATGTTTTCTCCAATTGAGCCTTCTATCTATATACATAGGTGAATACCAAGATATGTTACTTCGTTCGCTTGGGGTACTAAAATATTGTTTATTTTTACTGCCGGACATGCTAATGCGAAAATGTAACATGCTTAAATTTCTGTTCATTCACATTTATACGCCAGTTCGCTGGCCATTCTTCGACAGAACTTAAATGCTCCGCTAATATTCGTGATGCTAAAATTTGGCATTTATTACGGCTCTCTATACTTGTATCGTCCGCAAAAGTCGAAGTTAATACATTATTAGCTGTTGGAAGATCTGCTGTATATATGATGTATAGTGTTGGTCCTAAAACACTGCCCTGGGGTAAACCAGCCCATATTAGTCAGATATGAAATCTCCCACTTTTACCACAAATTTTCTATTTTTTAAATAAGACTCCAATGTTTTATACAACGCTAAAGTTAGAATTTTTTTAATCTTGTATAAAAGACCTTCGTGCCACATCTTATCAAACGCCCGAGCTACATCTAGAAATATTGCTGAACAGTACTCCCTGTGCTCAAATGCTTTCCTTATCTCGTTAGTAATTCTATTTATTTGTTCTATAGTGCCATGTTTCGCACGAAATCCGAATTGATGCATTGGTATTGTAATATTTTCGTGGAGGAAAGGAGACATCTTTGATAGTAATACTTTTTCAAATACTTTTTTTATAGAGAGCTGTACAATCTTCAGCGCAGAAAGTGATGGATGTGGTGACAGCTGCAGATATTAGAGCGATGAGACATTTTTCCTATGTGATTACGAAAATTGGCTTATGTGTTTGCAGAACCAATGAAGTAGAAAACTTTAGATGGAAAAGTTTTGGTATAATTATTAAAAAAAATTTAAATTTTTTGGAGTAAAGTCCTCTCTCGATGAACAAAAATAAAACTCTATAAAGGATGAAAACGCTTCAGCTCTGAAAGTATTCGACGCAGTATCCGCCGGGGAAGCAGAGAAAGAGGAAGACCTCTACTATGTTGGAAAGACCAGGTGGAGAAGGGCCTGGCTTCGCTTGGAATTTCCAAGCCACGTTGCGATAAGAAGAAAGGACTGGCGCGCTGTTGTTAACTCGGCTCTAATTGCGTAAGCGGTGTCTACGCCAGTCAAGAGAAAGGAGATTTTGACTGTCCTTTCCATTCCTTTAGTTTGTGTTAAAAATACGTCGATGATTTTCAGTTTAAGGGTTTTATAATACAAATCCCATTTTTATGTGGTAAAATTCCATCGTATATGTATATAATAAATATATGTAGTATATAAAAAAGTGTAAAATTATACTGCAAACTCTATTATGGAAGCAATTAAAAAATTATTGTAGACAAATAACCTTGCGAAAAAATTCCAAAACCTTTTTTTAAAATAACAACTTTTTGTTTAATATTTTGATTAATTCCGCAGAGATAAAAAATATTTCCACCAAATTAAATGCTTCTGATGAGATTTACGTGTGTGTGTGCCAAGAGTTGTTGCTTTCAATAATATTGCGCAATTGTATCCTGTTGCTGATGAAGAAAAAATAGAATATGTGCTTCGGATCCTATAAAGCGATAAGACACAACTAAAGAATATATAAATTATACCATAAAGCGAAATCCATCTGGCACGTTTGCGTTGTTATGCTCTATATCCTCCAAATAATCGCGATAATTTTTTAATAGTGTTGCCAGGTTTTTGATTACTCACTGTTATTGCACGGAAATGCGTTTTTTGACATACAAAATTCGAAAAACAAATGTTTTCGAATTGTTAGAAGTTCAAGAAAGGAGAATATGTTTATGGAGGCCATAAATTAGCTACTCAACAGTCTCTGTTAATGTTAGACACATTCCTTCGTAATTACTAATATTATAATAAACAAATTGCTGCCGACTCATCTGATGAAATGTTAGTGTTAATTCATATTTATAGTTTCAAGCCAAAACCTTTAAACACTTTAAGAAAGAAGACATGTGTCTGTCCTACGTGTTGGCATGGAAACACGTCTTTGCGGTCAAGGTTAAATATACACAAGTGATAACAAAAATATGTATAAGATGTATGAATGTGTGTAAGCTATAAATAAGTTTTAATAATGTTAGGGTTATTCTACATTTTAAATAGCAAATTCAATTTTATGAATTTAATTGATCGCAGATATTTTTTTAAGAGTAAAAAAAAAAAATAATGAACATATAATATTTCCGATCTTCCTAGCTTCTACTTACATAATATTTATAATGGAACGGATGATATTATACCCTTCACAATTGCAGTTTTAAAGCATTAAAGGGTATCAAAAGATATTGGTCAGCTATTTGGCGGCTATATGCTATAGCAGTCCGAACTGAAAAATTTATTCGTATATTTTAGCATTGCCATGGATATTAATATGTTCCGAATTTCGTGAAGATATCTCGTCAAATAAAAGAGTTTTTCATACAACGACTTGAGTTTTATGGTTCAGTTTGTACGGCAGCTATACTATATACTATAGTTATGCGATCTGAACAATATCTTCGAAGATTGCATCGTTGACTTGGACGATAATCTGCCCCTATGCCAAATTTCTTGCAGATATCTTGTCAAATGAAAAATTTTTGCATATAAGCACTTCATGTCGATGGTTCTAAATTTATGGCAGTTATAGGTTATAGTGGTCAGTTATCAGTGGTTTCGACAAATAAGCAGCTTCTTGGTGGGGGAAAAAAGTGTGTACAATTTCAGACCGAAATCTCTAAAATTGAATGACTAGTTCATGTACATACATACTCGTACACAGACGAATCGATAGCTGACGGACATGGCTAACTCGACTGATCTCGTCACGGTATTCTCTTAAATATATGCTTTGTAGGGTCTGAGACGTTTGTCTTCGGTTTTTGATTGTAAGGATATTAGACTTCAAAACAGTGTCCTTTCCAAAGAAATTCATAAAAAAAATACAAAACGTTTAGAAAATCTCGATTTTAAGTGAGTCTTAGATTAAAATAAAGATCAAAAACCAGTTTCTACACACCATATTTTGTAAACTAAATTATATAACTCTAAAATTCAACATTAATTTCATTATTTGGTACAATGTTAGTTAGTTTGTTCTGTTTACAACGTTATCAGCTTTAGATAGGCACAAAAATACTATATAGATTGGTAGCTGAAAGTATTTAGCTATTTATACTTTTAATATTCGGTCACTTTATATTTATACCCCAGCCATTTTTAAAGTAAAAATAAATCAATTTAAAATAAAAAGTGCATCCCTAATGTTCCAACATGCAACGGCCTAACATGCATACGGTCAAAGCGGGAAAACGCAGTAGCAATTGAAAATAAAATCTCACATTAATTGAGCGCTGTTACACCGGTATGCGTAAAGCATAGTGAACTGCATTTATATATGTATGTGTTTTGTGTTTGGTTTTTGAATCGAAAATGCAAGTCATGGTTGTAACATGATACTGGTATTCTGGTCTTGAAACATGAACTTAAGGTAATTTTTAAAGTGTCGTATAAAAAAGGCAATTAATATTTTTACTAACCATTTTTTTATTAGTTAACGGGTGATTTTTTTGAGGTTAGGATTTTCATGCATTAGTATTTGACAGATTACGTGGGATTTCAGACATGGTGTCAAAGAGAAAGATGCTCAGTATGCTTTGACATTTCATCATGAATAGACTTACTAACGAGCAACGCTTGCAAATCATTGAATTTTATTACCAAAATCAGTGTTCGGTTCGAAATGTGTTTTATCGACAAATTTTGTTCAGCGATGAGGCTCATTTCTGGTTGAATGGCTACGTAAATAAGCAAAATTGCCGCATTTGGGGTGAAGAGCAACCAGAAGCCGTTCAAGAACTGCCCATGCATCCCGAAAAATGCACTGTTTGGTGTGGTTTGTACGCTGGTGGAATCATTGGACCGTATTTTTTCAAAGATGCTGTTGGACGCAACGTTACGGTGAATGGCGATCGCTATCGTTCGATGCTAACAAACTTTTTGTTGCCAAAAATGGAAGAACTGAACTTGGTTGACATGTGGTTTCAACAAGATGGCGCTACATGCCACACAGCTCGCGATTCTATTGCCATTTTGAGGGAAAACTTCGGACAACAATTCATCTCAAGAAATGGACCCGTAAGTTGGCCACCAAGATCATGCGATTTAACGCCTTTAGACTATTTTTTGTGGGGCTACGTCAAGTCTAAAGTCTACAGAAATAAGCCAGCAACTATTCCAGCTTTGGAAGACAACATTTCCGAAGAAATTCGGGCTATTCCGGCCGAAATGCTCGAAAAAGTTGCCCAAAATTGGACTTTCCGAATGGACCACCTAAGACGCAGCCGCGGTCAACATTTAAATGAAATTATCTTCAAAAAGTAAATGTCATGAACCAATCTAACGTTTCAAATAAAGAACCGATGAGATTTTGCAAATTTTATGCGTTTTTTTTTTTAAAAAAGTTATCAAGCTCTTAAAAAATCACCCTTTATTTGTTAATTTTAGAAGAGTACAGAAAAAAATTAAAAACTAAAAAAAAGTAAAGAATTTCAAAAATTATGAGCTGACGAAAATTATGAGCACTCCTAGTTATCTGAAACCAAAAAAAAAAGATTATTAATCTAGAATAATGTCGCAATGGCCGGAACTACGGAAAAGTGGGAAAAATATGTTTTCACAAAATGGCGACTGTCTGAAAAAGAAGTTTTTTTGCATCACTTTTTCTGACTATTTCGAATTTTTTACAAATAATAAAAATAAAAATTTGGGGATGGGGCTAGTTCCGACCATAGACAAGCCTATAAAGAAGACTCTATTAAAATTTCAAGTAAATCGGTCCAGTAGAACCTGAGAAATCGTGGGTATCGTTCCGAAAAAGTCAGTTTCGAGAAAAACGTGTTTAAACTTTAGGAGACAATTCTAGTAAACACGGACGCAACGTCACAAAATCGGCTGTATCTCCGAAAATAAGTCGAATTTTGAAGAATCCTTCCTAGCTCATATTTTTGAAAGTCTAAACTTTAAATATATGAAAAAAAAATCGATTTTTTCAAAATCCTAAACCAGAATACCCCCTTCATTATGGATTTCTGCTGGTTCAATAAGTATGTGCATATATACTTGTATGTATGTAAGTCTTACAGTAAAAAATTCCTCTAATCTTATCATGGATCGTGGCTTCAAGCTATCTGTCTTTGATAAAAAAAAGATCTAGATACAAATAATAAGGAAGATATTCCTCCATTTTTGCTTTTGTAAAAGAAACGCAGCTATTTAACTTTTATGTACAAAATGCTCGAAAGAGATTTAATTTCACTGTCAACTGTCTGAAAGTCGCGATATCTTTATTTTTTAGGGCTGCTTTCACAATATCTGATTAGCAGTCATGTGTCAGTTAAGTTCTGGTTAACAAAATGGTTCTTTATCGAAAAAAATAGTTTTGGTTAAGTTAACCAGAACTCAACTGACAGATAGCTGCTAATCATACATTGAGAAAGCGACCCTTATTGTTGATTCTACTCTTTCTCCCAAGTATTCTTGGTGAAATTTCTTTATTCAAGCTCAGCTTCATCTTATTATTGTAATCATAAGTCCAAGAGTGAGATAAAAAAACGTAAATATAAAGTATTAACTTGTGCCTTAGTTTTTGAGATTTTGAACTGAAAATTTTCAGACGTTTTTTTTTTACGAAAACTATTCATTGGTCTGAGTCGCTAATATCGGACCACTAAAGCATATAACTGCCATGCAAGCTGATCGATATCAAGTAAAGTAAAGTAAAGAAGGGCTAAGTCCGAGTGCAATCGAACATATAATATTCTTGCAAGAATCAAACCCAGCGAAATACCTTAACCTCAACCAGAGTATTGGAATACAAGCAATTATATATACAGTTGGACTTTCTTAACTCGAATCGCCATAATCCATAAAAATAAACTTTGAATTAAAGAGACTTTCAGTTATGTAAGGAAATTTGTATGAAATTGACTTCTATTGCCAATTCAAGAGTTGGAGTTATGCAGAACTTCGAGTGATAAAAGCTCAACTGCATATAACTCATACTCTAACCGATCTATTCGACATAAAGTTTGTTATAATATGCGAGCTAGTTTTCGTCCATTTTTTACATTTTAGACACAAAGGTAAACTTTTATGAGTAAAACACGCTGTCTGGGCCATTTAAATTTTAAATTTAAAAAGTCAATAAAAAAAACGGGTTGATATTTTTCAAAGGTCTAACATTTATTTAAAAGGTAGTCTTATGAAATTTTTTTATAGAAAACAACCTTGGACAAGTGACCACCACGGCTGAGTTTACAGTAGCTTATCCGATCCACCCAATTTTGGAGTACTTTCTCGATGGTTTCAGGCCTTATGGCAGCTACAGCAGCTTGAATCTCCTAATTTAGATCTTGAATTGTTTCTGGATGGTTGGCGTAACATTTATTTTTAACAGCTCCCCACAGAAAAGAGTCCAACAGAGTTAAATCGCAGCTTTTGGGAGGCCAATTCATATCATCTCTTTTGCTGACTATGCGATTTTCGAAGATAGGGCGTAAAAGATTGAGTGTAGAGTTTGCTGTATGGCAAGTAGCGCCATCCTGCTGGAACCAAATGTTGTCCAAGTCTTCCTCCGCAATTTGCTTGAAGAAAAATTCGGTTAACATTGCGCGATGTCGCTCACCATTGATGGTTACGGCGGTTTCTTCTTTATTTTCGAAGAAAAATGGGCCGATGATTCCACCAGAGCAAAATCCGCATTGGCTTCTCGACGATTACTTGCAGGGTTTCTGTACCCCAAATGTTACAATTCTGCTTGTTAACGTAACCGTCGAGATGGAAATGAGCCTCGTCCGAAAAGATGATTTTTCGGAAAAATTGACCTTCCACTTGACTCACCACTTTGGAAAAAAGTTTTCAATATTTTCCAGTTTTCTTCTAGTGAATAGCGACCCATTTTGTAAATTTTGTACTTTTTACTGAATATCTGTCACTTTCCAAATGGTATTTGACGTTTCCAATGTCGAAATATAGATAATTAAAATTTAGAACGTTAGATGGCCCACCCGTTACATGTATATACTTGTATGTGATGTAAAGTCTCCTAATAGCTCGAAAATCGTTTTGTCAGCCATATAACGTGGCATACGCTAAAGGCATTATACAATTTTATACAGGTACCGTCATCTTAACTGATTCTTTATTTGTACATAATATAAATTTCACCCGATTTCAGCCATTTTCGCACTGTGACATAATAATGTTGGAACAATATCACGCACCAAATTTACTCTAAATCGGTCTGTCGGGTTTCGAGATATGTAATTTTACCTAGAAGTGGGCGGTGTCACGCTCATAGTTCAAATTTTACACCTGCTCATATAAAGCTTCCCAAACCATCTTGGGGGCGAAATTTAACGTCTCTGGCATATTAATTTATTTATTGCGCTTTTAGTTGTTTTAAGCAGTACCGTTATATGGAGAGTGGACGGGGTTATCATCCGATTTCATCCATTTTCACTACTTAGTTATGGCACTTCATAGGTTTTAGTTTAGTGGCGTTTTGTGGGCGTGGAAGTGGTCTGATTACTTCCATCTACCCACTCGTACTTCGTTGCTATAAAAGATTTTTAAGGGGGTCATTCTACTCTAGAAATAAAATTTTAGACAGTTTTTTTAATTTTATTTAAAAAAAAACCAAAAATATTTTTACTATCCATTTTTTATGGTGTTTCTATTAATATCTTAAGAATACAGGAAAAAAAATTTGCAAAAAAATATTAAAAATTAAAATAATTAGAGAGAAGGAAGAAACAGGAGTAAAAAAAATGGCGCATCATGGTGGCATTGATCCTGACTCTCCTGGTGGTTTCAAAATCAAAATCAAAAAATCAAAAGAAATTCTTAATCAGTAAGGATGCTTTTATAGTCCGGGAACACGAAAATTTTTTTTTTTTGAAAAATGGCGACTGCCTGAAAACAAGGAGGTTCACATAAACTTTCAAGTAAATCGGTTACATAGAACTTGAGATAATGCCGGTATCGTGTGGAAAAAAGTAGTTTCGAGAAAAACGCGTTTAAAGTTTAGGAGACAATCCTAGTGAACAGGGACACGGACAAAATCGGCTGTATCTCCGAAAATAAGTCAAATTTTGAAAAATCCTTCCAAGGTCATATTTTTGAAAGTCTAAACCTTAAATATATGAAAAAAAATCTAATTTTTTCAAAATTTTAGAGTAGAATACCCCTTAAGTTACCTTCTCGAAATTTAACAGAGATTATTATTCAAAACATTGCTACAATCTTCAAATATATTGTTCAAATCGGAGCATATCTTATAGCTGCCCTCCAAACTGGCCGTTCAAATTAAAGACACACATCTTTATATACCCTTTTATGCTATAAAAAATGCAGCTGTTAAGGGTCTTATGGCTTCTTTGCAGCCAAAGTTAACGTTTTTTCTTGTCATTATTTCAAAACGCCAATCATTGTTACACTCAAGACTTGTCATAATCTATAACCAAAAGTGTTAATGCAATGACCTTCAGCGGCTGCGTAAAATGATCCAATTAGCTTACAAAAATGGTTGAGTCACAAACAGTTTAGCACCTTTAACAGCATAAAGACATAGGTCAGCAGAATTACAATCAGGTATGCACCTGCGTTGCTCTGTCAAGCACACATACACATATATGCAGCAGCTGACAGCGATTGCATAAAGTCCCCTTGAATAGTTTCAATGTCAATATGGTGTGTCCAACGTTGGCGTCGCAAAGAAGACACATTGATAAAAGTGAAAAGCAAAAAATAAATTACAAAATAAGGGTCGCATACTTCACCTCTGCGCGCTATTTGCTCTTACCCTCAAAACACACACACAAGCACACATGTATACATATGCAAAGTAGTTTAAGCTTGTATAGCTCACAGACAAGTGGTGCTCTCTGCTTTCTATCACTTGTACCCCGTCTTCGTCTGTTTTTCTTGCAGCCTTCGCGTAAGCGCTAAATGGCAGTAACAACAACAACAATATGCAAGCAGCCCAATTCAATTTGCGGCTCATTAATTTATTGTTTATTGTATTGTTGTTGGCTTGTTGTAATGCGCATTGTTTGTTGTACTGCTGAATGGTTTGTAAATGAAATCGAAAATGACAACAGTCAACAACAACAATGTCGTCGAGCGCATATTGGCAATAAGGCACGCTAGTTTGCGCAAGCGTGACATTGAAACCTGAATCGATTCGACGACGGTGCTGGTTACGAATCACAGCAAATCGAAGCGACTTGTATTAGACGCCGATGCCTGCTCATCATCAAATTGGTGGCGTTGTTTTTTTGTATACTTTTTTTTGCCTTTGGTAAGCGAGCACATGTCCACGTGTGTGTGTGGGTGCTGTTGGCCATTGGCCCAGTAGCTTTATATGCGCTAACACACACACAAACAAACGTAAATATTTGGGAACACACACACATATATACATAGTTACACCTGTGGATGGCTAACTGTTCGCTTGGTTTTGTTGGCTGCCTTCTTGTCTGGGCTTATAAGCTTTGCTCATTATTGGCCATTGAACGCGGTTTTGGCTTCTATACCAAAAAATAAGCAACAAAACGTACAAAAATAATAATCTGTGCTCAAATCAAATAAAAAATACCTTTGTTGTTGTTTACAAAAATATATTTAAGTTAGTCTGGCTGCTATGTTGCAATAGCTTATGGCCAAAATAGCAAATAGCAAAGTTGGCAATGCGTTTTTAGCGTTGCTATTGTTAAGTACTTGTTGTTGTTGCTACTTTTTTGCTGTTTCGCTCACCCTTACATGTGATTGTAATTGTGCTACAAAGAAATAAATGCTCGCATTAAATTAATTTAATAAATTTGCACACACAAACAGACGCATGCGGGCAAGCATTGGCACATAGGCACTTGGTTGAAGGTAAATGGCGTATGCAATAAAAATAAATTAAATAAAATTATATTAAAATAAAGTACGCAAACTCACTCACACATGCACATATGTGTTTATGCGCATAACGGCACCTTGTAAAGCTTGTAAGCGTTTGCACAAAATACTTCTTATAATTAAATTTTATGAATTAGACATACTGATTGTTGTTGTTGTTGCTGTTTGTCGAGCACGAATTTGGCAAGGTCTGAAGGTTTCTTCAACATAGAAAAGTACTTAACACTTGGTGGTCTAGCATTGCTTTTCAAATTGCAAAAGTAAATAGAAACATGCGAGTAGTAATATAAAAATTGTATTTACATATTTGCATTCAATGACGGGTACTCCAAGTAGACCATACGAATATTACATTGACATACTATATACGTATTTATACGTATTTTTCCAATTTGAGTTTTTTTTGCAAACGCTGTCTGAAGTTACATTTTTACTTTCAAGCCCTTACTTTAAAGGATCATTCCATGTAATTGCCTTTTTTAGGGATTTCTTAAGATTTTTTCTACGTCCAGTAAATAGATAAAGCATATAAGTAGTCGACTTTTTCGCCTATCCTTAAAAAGTTCAAACATAAACACGCTCTATTTTCAATTCAAAGCATTTTCACAGAAGCGAAGTGAAGCAACGCCTTTACAATAGATTCTCCCCACACCTTTACAGCGACTAGATGGTGACCTTTGAAATAACCTTTTTTGACAATTTTTTTCGTTATTAAAAACTTATTTAACAGGAAACATGTTTTCGACTGTAAAAAATATACTTTCTTGATCGTTGATCGCCGAACCATTGAATAATTCAATTACAGCTGTTGAGTATAATTTGCTTCAAGCAAGTTGTCAGAAGATGACCAGTGGAACGATGGTGGAATTTATGGGGATATTCTATGCTAGAATTTTGAAAAATTCGATTTTTTTTTCATATATTTTAAGTCTGGACCATTAAAAACATATCCTCCAAAGGATTTTTAAAAATTAAAATTATTTTAAGAGCTACAGGTACTTTAATGACGCAGTACCTAGCCCTGTTCGGCCGTATCGAATTTTTAAGGGGGTTTTCTAGTCTGGAATTTTGAAAAATTCGATTTTTTCCTTATATTTAAAGTTTAGACTTTCGGAATTATGACCTTGGAAGGATTTTTCAAAATTCGACTTATTTTCGGAGTTACAGCCGATTTTGTGAGGTGGCGTCCGTGTTCACTAGAATTGTCTCCTAAACTTTAAACGCGTTTTTCTCGAAACTACATTTTTCCACACGGTGCCGGCATTATCTCAAGTTCTATACAACTGATTTACTTGAAATTTTGTGTGAACCTTCTTTATATAATCCTTTATCATTCCTACTAGCACCGTGTCAAAATTTTTGTTTTTAATATTTTAAAAAAATTCAGGAATTTCAAAAAAAGGCGTAAAAAATGATTTTTATTTTCAGGCAGTCGCCATTTAGAAAAAAATTTTTTCGAGTTCCCGGACTATAACAGCATTCTTACTGATTAAGAATTTCTTTTGATTTTTTTTCAGACCACCAGGAGAGTCAGGATCAATGTCACCAGGATACGCCATTTTTTTTTACACCTGTCTCTCCCCCCTTTCTAATTATTTTAATTTTTAATATTTTTTTTGTGAATTTTTTTTTTTGTATTCTTAAGATATCAATAAAAACTCCATAGAAAAATGGATTGTAAAAATATTTTTGGTTTTTGTTTTTAATAAGATTCAAAAAACTGCCCAAAATTTGATTTCTTGAGTAGAATACCCCTTTAATATGGAGATCATACCGATTTGGACTTGGAATTGATCTTGTCAATATATATTTTTTGAATGTATTCGCGAATAGTCTTCATGGCAGCATTGATTCGAACTTCGCGAGGACAAGCAACTGTCTTTCTGTCATAAACGCTCTACTGTTTCTATATAAGTAAATGCTGCATAAAAATCACAAAAAAAACTTTGCTTTCATCTGAGTATTTGTCTTCGCTGTATGTAAACTTTGTAACAGAATTTTTGGCAAAGCTATGTATATATGCGAAGTAATGTTTCAGGTTTTCAGATATCGATCTGAAATTTCGCATGCGTTCTCTTCTCCACAAAGAACTGCTCATTTGTCGGAATATCTGATTTCTATCTGATATCTGATTGAATTTAGCATAAAGCTGCAGTACAAAGGGATCTTTCCAACTCAAGCCTTTATATAGATTTTTTTTTTTAAATATATATACACATCTTCCCGATACAATACCATTAATAAGACTGTTTAACAAAATTTTGAACGTACTAGAGCCACTTAACGATAATAGGTGAATGAAAAAAATTGGCACGAAATGTCTTGTGGTAATAAAATATTACATAAATTACTGTGTCCAAAGGTGGCATTGTATTTATTTTGGAAAATTCTTTATTTATTCTTCCAAATCAATTTCATCCCCTTCAAAGTAATCCCCTCCCGATGCAATGCTCTTATGCCAACGGATTTTCCAATCTTTGAAACACTGGTTGTAGTCACTTTCCGATATGGCCTCAGTTCCGTCTTCGCTGCGGCTTGACTCTCCTCTATCGTTTAAAAGCGGTGTCCCCGGAGCGGTCTTTTGAGCTTGGTGAACAGCCAGAAGTCGCATGGCGCCAGATCAGGTGAATACGGTGATTGCGGAACGATATGGGTCGAGTTTTTGGCGAAATGATCACGAATTACGAGGGCAGCATGGGATGGTGCATTATCGTAGTGTAAAAAACAAGAATTGTCTTTCCACATTTCTTGCCTTTTTTGGCGGATAGCGTTACGCAAACGACGCATAACGTTTAAATGATATTTCCTGTTGACTGTTTGACCGGTTGAAGGGAATTCATAATGCACAACACCACGATAATCGAAGAAAACAGTGAACATGACCTTGATTTTTGAGCGACTTTGGTGCGATTTTTTTGGTCTCGGCTTTCTTTTGGCACGATATTCGCTCGACTGTTCGGTTGTTTCGGGGTCGTAAACAAAGATCCAAGTCTCATCGCCAGTTATAATGCATTTCATGACACCCTGGTAGTCGGAAAGCATCGTTTCACACACTTCAGCGCGTCGCCTTTTTTCCAAAAAATACAATGTTTTCGGTACCAGTCGAGATTTGACGCGATTGAGGCCCAAAACATCCTTCAAAATGGTATTGGCTGAGAGTTTCGATATGCCAATTTCATCAGTAAGGTCTCTAAGTGTTAATCGACACCAAATCTTTGATTTGTTGAACGTGAGCTTCGTCGGTTGAGGTTAATGGTCGCACTTCGTCTTCGACACGCTCACGGCCGGCTTGGAACTCACTATACCACTTGTAAACATTTTTTTAGACATAGCCTCATCACCAAAGGCTTTCTGCACCATCCTCAACGTATCCGCGGCAGAAAATTGATTCCGTAAACAAAATTTAATGCAAATTCTTTGCTCAACAAATTTCGACATCGCAAAAATCGAAAAACTCACTTTTAGCAGCTCACAAAACGACACGTATCTCAAACACTAAAGAATATTTTGACATAAAATTTGCCATAAATGTGACTGACAGTACTACGAACCTAAAAAAAAAAATAGTTCTCCAAATCCTTCGACGCGCGCAGTTTAAATTCAAATGTCCCTTGTTTTTTGGGCACAGTGGTATGTATCTGGGGTATTCCATACCAAATCGACCACTTTTGAACCCGACCCCTTTAGGTTTTGCTGAAACTTGTCCATCCTTTTGAACCCTTTGAAAAACATTTTTGAGATTTTTTCAAAATTTTTGGTCTAATTTCAAAAAGTTATGAATTTTGCTATTTTTTGCTAAAAAATGGCTTTTTTATTTTCGAATAGCCATAACTTTTGTAGAAATTGACTTTTGGGGACCTCTTTTTTTTTAATTTTTGTCTTTAAATGAACTTTTCGAAAAAATACACGAAAAAAATTTAACACGATCAACTATATAAAATAATCGGTTTTTTTTAAGTAAAATCGTAATTTTGTTTGCAAGTTCGCCATTTTTGTTTTGTTTTTTTTTCCTTAAAAAAAACTTGAATTAATTTGACAACTATCTCTGCTAATCCCGGAGTGGGCCGATTTTTTTTTATTATTTTGAGAATATTTGGCTTCTGGAAGGTTTTTTTTGTAAGTCTCCAATAATAATCAGCTGGCATTCCTGCGCTCTTCTCACTGTTGGGCTCTTTTTGACCTCTGTGCTCTGCTTTCCAGGCATTTGAAATATATGTTTCAGATTTTTCAATATTTATTGACAAGCAGCTATTATTGAACCTAGTTATACTACTAATATCGATGAATACATTAATTTTACAGTACGTATCTTTATACGCTTGTACTATACTATCAAGTATATATAAGTATACCATGAGAATAAGTTTTGCTGGCTGAAAATTATTCCAATCTTACACCGGGTTGTGACTTCTGTATATACATTTCTACTTCACAGATGCTGAAGGCAACACATTTTCCTCATCAAACTCACCCTCATCAATTGCATAAGTACTTAAATCAGTTTGTGCTTAGAGCTCAAATTCAGCCGGTTTTATGGACCATACTTACTACAAATTTGGCTCTTCGTATCCTTGAGGTTGGATACAATACAGTTATTTAACAATATATGTGACCTGGTGTACGAAAGGAGGGCTTAGGTGTCAAAAAATCATTTTTTTTTTAAATTGGTTTTTTTTATTTTAATTTTTATTTAATTTTTTTTTTGACACCTAAGCCCCCTTTCACATATAATTAAAAATCTCACAGTTTTTCTATTTTCAATGTGAAAGTAATAATATAACTCGTATGCCGGGCGTGGTCTATTTGGTGGAATATTATCCAATAGTGAATGCTGTGTCTCAAGATGGGTGATGGTGTTGCGAGTAGTTGAGCGAAGTGCGCGAAACACATTCTTTGCAGAACGTGAATTTTGGTAATAAAATTGAATGTTTTGTAAACGTTGTTCAGGCATAAGTCTTTCCATGAGGAAACTCCAAATAATACTTAACAAAAATAACATGCAAGCTTGACACGACTCACGTGATCTGTCAAGGAGAGGTTATTGACAAAAGTATTTCTACTTGGATCACCGGTTGTAGTATTTGGTAAGGCCATATCTTTAATCCGAAGTTGAGCATAGTGTTTTATTAAAGTCATCTTTCTTAGAATAACTGCTTTGTTCTAAGCTCCACGGGAGGACAATGAAAAACCCCAACTAAAAGTGTATTGTATACAATAATCCACGAATATACTACTTGACTAACCGGTTAGGCTTGAGCACATATACTTCGCAACTACTTTACGCATTGCATGATTGTAATGCAAATAACAAAATTCTCAAATTGAGATATTCTAATAGAGATATGTATGTATATGTGTCGAAAATATTTAATATGCGTTGCATTATTAAAATATAAATATTGAATCTATCAAGAAAACTGGACTTTAGAGCAGTTGCTAATAACTTGCTTGTAAGTACATATATAATTGTTATCGCATCCGCCTTGATATTTATATTAACTTAAAATATATATGTGTTATATTTTCCGACCGCATTTTAACCCAACTGTGTGCAAATAAATAGTATATGGACTGATAATCTGTTTCGGCGTAATATATGAATTCATTGAATACGTGTATTAAGCGCTTCCTGTGGCTATACTATAATAAACGCGCTTACTATAAATACATATGACTCACTAACTATGTATATTTGCTTGTATTTTAATAAAGAATATTTAAAAATAGTAGAAATATGTAAAAATCTGCATATAAACTTTAATAGAACTTCAATGAAATAAGATTTTCCTCAAACTGTTCGCATCCGCAGCAAACTTTGATCCACCGGTGCAACAATATTTCACCACACATGCGTGTATACTGGTATATGTATGTTTCACGAGCAATTGCCGTTCACATTAAATCGTATTTGCGTTTAAATGTGACCTACAAACGCTGCAAAAGCGCGCTTAAGCCGGCTACAAAGCCTCGTAAACAATCATAACTCACACTTGGCTTGCAAAACTCGCCTAATACACCAACATATATGTACATATGTACACGTGTGTATATGTATGTGGACAGGTAATTCACTTTGCCGCTAATGCGCTGTGTCTAAAGATGCTTTAGAAAATCGACCGGAAAAACTTTTGCAACTTTGTCGTAAATTTGAGGGGCTCTGCCGCAGACTGCTTTGAGTATTTCCTTTCGGTCTTGCACAGTGCGAGTTTTTCGAAATTATACGCAACTACACACACATACACACTCATATATGCACTTAAATATGCAACACAACAGCTGTTGGGTTGGAATGTATTTGCCGTTGGGTATGTGTGCGCCTTGTTGGCTGTGTATGCCTGAAGAGGCTTGGTAGTCACCGCAGACAGTCGACTGTCGACTCAAATCGGTCAAATCAGCAGAAAACATAAATTAATGAACAACAACACAGCAGCAAGATATTGTAATTGTTATTGTTATTGCACTGTGCGGTCGTTCTGCTTTTGTTTTTTTTTGCGAATTTTAGTTTTTCGACATTTTTTCTTTGTTTTTTGGCGATCATACAGGTTTTTTTGGCCATAAACCAATTTGGTTTATGGCTAAAAAAGTATGAAACGATCAATTCAGCTGCAATAAGAGAAGTGAAAATTATTTTAATTGTTGCGGTAATCATATATGTAAAGTCAGCAAACTCAAGCACTAGATATGAGAGTCAGAGTTGACTTGGAATATTTCCCATATTATCAATAAAATTAGAAATATTTGCAAAATTGCTCCTTTTCATCAAAACAGCGTTGCGTTGATATTGCTTAGAAGATTTTGGACTCAGTCCGCGATGAAACAGATCTGCTTCAGTGGGGTTATAGCTGGGGACGAATCGCGGTTATATGGTTATGACGTAAAAAACAAAGCTTTATCATCTTCGGCTGAATGTGAAGGTTTGGCAAACATTTTTCAGTTTGAGTTCTTCCCAAAGAGTCGCACGGTCAATGCGGTGTATTATCTGCATGTTATGCACAATTTGCGCGAAGCAACCCGCCAGAAAAGCCCGAATATATGGAAGATTAAAAATTGGCTTTTGAAGCATGAAAACGTCCCGGTGCACGCATCGTTGCTTATGCGCGAATATTTTGCAAAAAACAATACATTAATGATGCCAGATACACCGTATTCTCTAGAACTGGTCCCCTGTGATTTTTTTGGTTTCCAAAACTGAAGAGGCTCATGAGAGATCGATGTTTCGTTACGATAGAGGAGTTCAAAACTGCACCGAAGGGGGAGCTGAACAAGACTTTTAAAGGATTGCAAAAACCGCTGGCAGAAGTGCAACATATCTGGGAAGGATTTAATTTAAGATTTTTATTTATGATTTAATTATAGATATTCAAGAATAAACAAACACTTTCTTAATACAAAATTCGAGATACTTTTTTTATCAAACTTCTTATTATTAAAATTATTATTTTTACATCATTAGCTGATAAATCTGAAAAGGTTGTTTAAAAAAAATCAAGTTGATTGGTTCATACGTTTCGGAGACCGACTCTGAAAACAACTTAAAAACTTTTGAAAAACGTTCTTGAATTTCGCACCCGATTATACTAGGGTCAACAATTCTTACAAATACGCTAATATCCCCCAAAACCGGATCAACTTAAGGGGTTCCGGTGATCTAGAACGCTCAAATTAAGGGTGTTTCCTGGATTTTTTTTAAGGTTTAAAAAAAGAGCAATCAATTTAAAATTTTTCCAGTTTATTTATACACTTATGAAAAGTACACAAATATTTTTTTTTTAAATAAAATTTTTTTTAACAATATTAAATAAGGCGTCCAAGAAAGTGATCTTAAAAAAATATTCCCGGTGCCGGATTTTGACTTTTCGGAACATCTGAAACATAAAAACCAAATAAATAATTAATCAGTAGGACTGCAGCTATTGCTGGAACTACAACCAAGAAAAAATATTGAAAATTAAAAAAAAAAATCGCGCTTTTTAAGTACAGATTCTGAAAACAGCTATTTTTGGACCAGTTTTAGATCGAAAAAAATCGAAGATCTTAAAATTAAAATTTGATCGTAGTTCCTGCGATATATATTGATCTTATAAACACCGTATTAAAATTTCAAGTGATTCGAATGTATAGTTGTTTTTTTTTTTTTTATCAACGGCACGCCGAAAAAGTAGTTCTGAGATAAATGAGTTTAAAGTATCCATTCATCGAGCCCCTCGACCGCGCGCTACCTGCTAAAATGGCTGTTGAAGCTAAAATAATGTGAATATCCTACTAAAAATTTTACACTATATTCTCAAAGGACTATACTTTTGAACTATCAAAAAAAATCGATTTTTTGAAAATTCTAGACAAACGGTACCCCTTAAAATTTTCGGAAAGAATACCTTGTTATCCTCTACTTTTATAAAAAAAAAAACACAGAAACTTCAAATTTAATGGGAAATGTTTATTATTAATCGAAAAAACATTCCTTGGAATTTATTTTTTGAGGATTATCTCTTTCAAATGTTGGCTGCGGCTTCGTGTCAGTTGGTCCATTCGTTGAGTCTAACTTTCGATGGCTCGTTCGAGCATTTTCGCAGGTAACAGGCGAATGACACGCATGATGTTTTGCTCCAAGGCTTAAATCGAAGCGGCATTGGTCGCATAGACCCTAAATTTTACAAATCACCACAAGAAAAAGCCTTAAGGGGGTTTCTAGCCTCTCTTCTTCTTCTTTACTGGCGTAGACACCGCTTACGCGATTATAGCCGAGTCAACAACAGCGCGCCAGTCGCGTTTCTAGCCTAGAAGCATGAATTTCAGGTAATTTTTAAAATGTCGTAACAAAGGCAATTAATATTTTTACTATCTATTTTTCATTAGTTATTTTTTAATTTTTGAAGAGCATAGAAAAAAATTAAAAACTAAAAAAGTAAAGAAATTCAAAAATTATGAGCTGACGAAGTGGGGGGTCTCTAAAAATTTCCACGTGACCATGCACATGATTTCAACACTCCTAGTTATCTGAAACCAAAAAGAAAAAAAAGAGTATTAATCTAGAATAATATCACAATGGTCGGGAAAATTTTTTTCACCAAATGGCGACTGCCTGAAAAAAAGCTTTTTGTTTGATCACTTTTTTGACAATTTCGAATTTTTTAAAAATAATAAAAATAAAAATTTTGGAATGGGGCTAGTTCCAACCATAGACAAGCCTATAAAAAAGACGCTATAAAAATTTCAAGTAAATCGCTTTAATAGAACCTGAGTAATCGAGGGCATCGTTCCGCAAAAGTCAGTTTTGAGAAAAAAGCGTTTAAAGTTTCGCGTTCCGGTCGAACCAGTTTGGATGCCAGGTCAGAAAAATGCCTATATCTCCGAAAATAATTTGAATTTTGAAAAATCCTCTTGTATTCTTGAATAGGTAAACTTTGAAAAAAATAAAAAAAAAATTTCGATTTTTTAAAATTTCTAGACTAGAATACAGCCTGAAGATATGATATCACCCGATCTTGGTGGTCAATCGACCGGCCCAAAACTTACAATTATCTGCTCACCAAAATGTTCGCTCAATAAATCTTTTGATTGACGATGTGTGGGAATGTGCTGAAATCACGAGCTTCAACTTCAGGCATCAAATAGTCGGTTATTATGGCGCGATTGACGGTTATGTTTCGGCATCATTTTTGAAGCAACATGGACCGATCATCATTCACTCGTTATTAGTCAACATGTAGGGTATAAAATGTTTAACTGACGAGTGAATTATTCTATAAGCAGCAGGATTTTTAAAGCTGAAAAACTATGTTTTATTCACCACTTAATTAAAGGTTTTGGAACATTGAGACTAATTAACAACCACACCGCGCCTTTTACTTCGATTTATGATGAATATGCAATTCAATATTCATTAATTTTGTTCATAAAATAGCGGTAAATCCATTTAAATAACTATATAAATATTTTGCCTCATAAACTACAAAATTGTGTGTTTCATATAAAAGTGTTCGTGGTAACTTTGCAATGCCCGTCACTGTAAAACTTTATATACGCAACTGCTTAAAGCCGTGCAGTAAACGCAGCGATGTTGCCACTTCAAGGTTAACCACAGTTATTGACTGCGTTTCTTCGGTCAGCTTATAAACTTTCCGTTGCATTATAATTACTAAGGGACTAACCAACGCAGTTGAGACTGAGGCTTATTGTAATCAATGCTGATGCAGCTAGTTAGTTGTAGTCAGTAAGTTTTTGGTGCTGCTCAAGTTGTAGAACATATTTGTATGTATTTAATGTATGTGGAGTATATATATATAATACATATAGTTATAATATATGGAATGTAGTATATAGTAGAAAACGTATTCATTACTAATTGCAGACTTTGTTTACATTCTCCGAATTTTTGTGTGAAATAAAGCAAAAAACTCTCGAAATTATAGCGCTTTGCAGTCACACTTGTTTATTATGTAAATAGCGCAGCAGCGTCAGCATATTTTTGCCACTTGTAATATCAGCCGAAAAACGCGTAAAATCCCAACATAAAATTATTTCGTATGACTCACTCGATTAATGATAAAATTTTACAGTTCGAAAATGAAAATACTAAAATGTGAGTAAACCGAATGGCTCGCAAGCTTTCAAGGTCAGCTTGCAGCAAAGAAAGCTGCGTAAAAATGCAAGTCACGATTATGATTCTTGTTTGTGTTGGTTTTTTATCAATTAATTAGCAATACTTAATGCAATATTTAATTAAATTAAGGGGGTATTCTAGTCTAGAAATTTAAAAAAATCTAAATTTTTTTTTTTATATTTTCAAAGTTTAACTATTCAAAAATATGTGTACAAGAAGATTTTTCAAAATTCAAATTATTTTTGGAGACATAGGCATTTTCCTGACCCGGCATCCAAACTGGTTCGGCTGGAACGCGAAACTTTAAACGCGTTTTTCTCAAAACTGACTTTTTCGGAACGATGCCCACGATTTCTCAGGTTCTACTGGACCGATTTACTTGAAATTTTTATAGAGTCTATAAAGAGGCTTGTCTATGGTTGGAACTAGCCCCATCCCAAAATTTTTATTTTTATTATTTTTAAGAAAATCAAAATAATCAGAAAAAATGATCCAAAAAAACTGTTTTTTTAGGCAGTCACCATTTTGTGAAAAATTTTTTTCCCACTTTTCCGTAGTTCTTCCCACTTCGTCAGCTCATAATTTTTGAAATTTTTACTTTTTTTAGTTTTTTAACTTTTTTTCTGTACTCTTCTAAAATTAGTAAATAACTAGTAAAAAAATGGATAGTAAAAATATTAATTGCCTTTTTTAGACTAGAATACCCCCTTAAGTAATTCAGTTAGTTTTTAATCGTAAAAATTATTATTTTAGTAACAATATAGATTAGAAAATCTTTTTTCGTTGACTTTTTTTTAGCATGGCGTACGTCAAAGGTTCATTAAACCTCAAATAATATTATTTTCTAAAAAAATTTATAATTCTATGTTTCTTCAAATAAATTTAATAAATAGCTACAATTAGAATTTTTAATAGCCTCTCTTCTTAGTTCATAAGCTACAAAGGGTTGCGCAGGTTCAATGTTCGCATTAAAAAATTCACTAAGGAAAGAGTTCCTAATTATCACATTTAATAAGCAATTGTTCCATAAAATGTGTGATTGCGTGTGACAGCAATCACCTGACACCCGGTCGTCAAAGCACACGAGTAAATTACTGCGATAAAGCATTTATCTAGGCTCGCATACTTGACCTTTTGACAGCCGCGATACAAAACTGGCCTAAGCATACTTATATATATACATATAATATTTATATATAAATATATAATATATTTACATATATAAAAACATATAATATAAATATATATATAAACATATACTAGTTTGTACTCGAACTCATTAATCGTAATATAACATTTGGCATATGGTGAAGTTTTAATTTTCGAAAGCCCAACTAGGCTCGTAGTGTCCAAGCCTGTTAACAGGTTAGATGAGAATGAAACTGTAGACCTTTTGCTTTGCGTAGTACCTAGTGTCAATTCATTTATGTGAGAGTGAAATTATGATATTAATAAATCATAATGTGTTAAATGCGCAAAGGTCCAAGTCCTACAAAACGAGAAGAAATGCAGATGGATATTTAAAATTTATATATAGGGTTATATGGGAACAGAGGACAATTTTGATTTGGTTTTCTCGAATTGTTATCAGTTCACATGATTGTCAGGAAAATATGCTCGCTTAGTTTTCTTATGGAGACTCGTAAATGATATTTTTCATATTTGGTATCTGGAGACCAAAAGTTTTATAGTTCGCCAGCGATCACTTATTATTTAAAATTGATCGACTAGTTTTTGAGATGCGCATTTTTATCTAAAATAATACCACGTCCATTTTAAAATTTTTAAAAGTATTCACAAAAACGATATACTTCAGGTCCATCAGCCTATCCTCCTTTTTACTAAAACTCTGGAAATACTGATGGACTGGTACTGGTGGTTTACCAGGAGCTCATCGTGCTTATTGTAAAGTCATGCCAGCGAGTACTGCCCTGCATACTATCGTGTCAGGGCTTGAGGATGTCATTAGGGTTAAGAAATTCGCTGTTGTGACCTTCCTTGATATTAAGGGAGCATTTAATAACGTCCTGCCGGAAGCAGTCGTCTTAGGGTTGAATCACATCTCAAATACCTCATTTTCAGTCTTTTGTGCGACAGAGTGATTGAAACGGTAAGAAGCAACACATGTGTTCGACAAAATGTGCGTAGGAGAACACCACGAGGTGAAGGTCTCTCTTCTCTTCTATGAATACTGGTCGTTAACGACTTAAAAAACTTGAGGATCATGCCGGGTGATTGGTTATGCAGACGTTGTAGCGCTTAAGGTCAAAGGAAAGTTCCTAGGCACCGTGTACGAGTTGATGCAGGGATAGATCAGCGTCGTAACATATTAAGCAGTAGCCATCAACCCAAATAAAACCGAGATGGTGGTACGCTAAGGTCCACTCCAATGCTGGCACTTAAAACCATCTTACACATATTGCTCGTAGATATTGTCGGAAGGTAAATGGCTGCGAAAGCTGTTATCAGATTCAAAGAAGCTGGGTTCCTAAAAGAACACGTGTTTGGAAACTCAGAAATCCTCACACACTTTGACTTAATATCGGATCACTTGCTGATCATGGAGTCGACAAACCGAACTCTGGCGGCTCCTTCTCTGCCCACATACCGTCGAAGGAGTTGTGGATGGAAAGAAGCCGTTGAAGAGGAGGGGCAATGAGTCTCTTTACAGGTGGGTTAAAGCTTGTTGAGAAGTTTGGTGGAAAGGTTTACTGTCAGGAACTATTTATCAACTCCAGATTCAGACTTTCTGTCTTTTGCTGTGCTTTCCAAGCCGACGTAGCAGCCATTAAGGTAGCAGTACATTTACTGCTCCGGAGTGCAGCCTCCTTCAGAGAGATGACCATCCACTCAGATAGCAGAGGGGTCATACTAGCCGTGAACTTATTCACAGTGCGTTGAGGGTTGGTACAAGAGTGTGTAACCTCACTTTAAGTAGCATCGAGTGTTTTTGCGATAAGACTGGCATGGGCGCCAGGTCTTAGCGGAATTGCAGGAAATTTTAAAGATTTTGAGCCAGCAAGAAAAGGCACCATAAAACCGCTATCGGTAGAATAGGAGCGCCTCAGTGCTACCGTGTACTCTTGTGTTCTACTACTAGATAGCTGGAGCTTGGCCAGCGCTGAGCTACCATCCGTATATGCGCTTTCGCAAAAGCCTTTTGATTCAAGATCGATCGCAAGAGATCTAGCGATCTGTTTGTCCTCAGCAAGGCTAACCTCTAATTAATTTTTTGGCTTTTAACAGGTCATTGCCCTATTGGCGACCACGCAGTAAGGTCCACACACAGTGGCGTAGCTACAACTTCGGGCGCCCGGGGCAAAGGATGTTCTGCCGCCCCCCTTTATCTACCTACCTACAAGTTTCATGAGGTGGTTCGAACAAAAGTGAATTTTTACAAAATAATTTCGATATTAAGTATATAAAATTTAGGAACTGGAGCCACGCAAATTCTGAAAATAAATTTACAAGACATCTTATTAAAAGCCATTGAAAAAACCCATTTTCGCCCTATATCTTGTACATTTTTGACACAATTTTCAGGAATTATTGCCTGAATTGGAGTTTTTAAATACCATTTTTGAAAATTTGGGAAAATAAAAGAATTTCTTCCAACTCTTTATCTTTTATAATAAATTTTATAAAAAAAAATTTGTTGAAGTATTTTTCTGAATATTAAAAAACAGCGAAGATCGTTTTGCCGCCTCCAAAACGTTGCGCCCGGAGCGACGGCCCCCTTCGTCCCCCCTAGCTACGCCACTGTCCATACAGTAAGGCTCCTACCAGACGCCATCTGCAGCAGCTGTATGAAAGAAGATCAGGTTCAAACCACTCAACACTTTCTTCATACACGTGTGTACCATGCCTACTTTACAAAAAAGTACTTGTTTGGTAGTGGTAATGATCCGATTTGATCTACAAACACTACTAATATTTCCATAATCCGACTAATATGCATAATAATGAACTAGTTCTGAACTAGTTAAGTTTTAGTTCAATTTGATTACTAATAATAAAAGAATCGTTCTCTAATTGCACTTTATTATTTCATCAAAAATTATGCCTCCTTTTCCATCGACTAAAATCACTTAACAAAAATTACCGACTTCTGCACTATTCATTTCCTATAACCAATAATATAAATGACTTGTATAATAAATTATATACTATAATACGCATTATTCTATTTCATTTCATTATAGCTAAGTGTTGGAAGCTTTCAACTCGTAAAATTAGTCTCTGCATCAATTCATAATTTAACTTAAAAAGTGCTCACACTTTTTATTGTTTTGTAATAAAAAGTTATTTAAAAAATGCTTTCAACTACAGGACAAAGTTCGTTTGCTTACGTCGCTTACGTTGCTAGTTCTTTGAGCACACAATTAGTGTTGACTCTATAGACACTTTATGTAACAAAATTACTTTTTAATTAACACGTGCGTTTATCCGTGAGTCTACGCTAGTTTGTAGGGCTGAGTTTGTTTAATTGCGCTGATCTTTTGATCCCGTCGTCAATCGATAAATTTCCAATAGAAATGCTAATTAACAATATGATTGGTTGATTAAAGGTAAGTTGCATGGCAGATTATGAAAATGTGAAAAATGAAATTACTAACAGTGCTTGTGTATGCGGCATTATTAGGTTGAGTATAAGTGTGTGCGGTAATATTATATTGATTTTTAGGAGAGATATTTGAAAGGGTTATTTGTCTAATATGCTTTTCAATTTTTATTTAAAATCTTTGTATTAGTTAGTGTACACTTACTTTTTATAAAGTTGTAAGTATATAAAAACCTTTAAGTCTTAAGGGGGAGCCTGCTTTAGAGGCGTCAAAAAAATATATATTTTCAAGGATTTTTTTGTAAAGGAAAGAAATGTTTGATTGAAATGAAACTTTTAGGATTTATTTGTATATACTTGAATAGTCTTTACAAATTTTTTTATTATTTTAAATGAGATATTCTTCATGTTTGACGACATTTACGGAGGCGCCTCGAGTGTGCAGTTTGTGTGTGGCGGGCAAGATGCAGGTCGCAATTTTTATCTGAAACAAAAAAAAAACAAAAGAAATTTTTAATAGTGTAATTTCTAGGTGAACCAAGAAAATTCAACAAAAAGTGGAAAATTCAGCAATTTTTCGCAGATTGAAAAAAAAATGCATTTTTAAACCAAAAAAAAATTGACTTTGAATCGTTTAAAAACCGGATTAATGTTAACTTTCTTGAGGTATTTTAGGTACACCTAGGAGAGAATTCAATTCCAACTTTTTTTTCTGTCCTGCCCGCCAATTAAGAAAAATCGTAAAAATGAAAAACCGAGAAATCGCGCGTCAAAGTTTTCGCTTTCTGCTCAATCGCTCAGATATCTGCTAGACGCTCGGTCACTATTTCCCTTCTAGCTTCGAAAATATTTCGAATTCCACTTTAAAAATTTGGAAGCATATTCTTAGATTATTTCTAAAGAGATTTAAGCAAAAAAAAAAATATCGATTGAAGCTTCTAAAGCAGACTCCCCCCTTAATAAAATTATCTTTATAAGACATTTTCTTAATAACCTCAAAAAACACCGAGCATTTACAAAAAGGCGTAGTTTAAAAAAAAGTTGAATTTTTGTATTATACATATTTTTGTTTACCTAACGGTTGTTCGTATCATCTCAAAATAATCGAGTTAGATATACCATAGTTTTATTTACATATAAATGATCAGGATGACGAGACGAGTTGTAACATATTTAGTTACTGCTCTGCCTTATGTTATTATAAATCTCCTTCTTCCTTATTGACGTAGACAGCGCTTATGCGGTCATAGCCGAGTCAACAACAGCGCGACAATCGTTACTTCCTTTAGCAATTTGGCGCCAATTCGATATTCCATGTGTAGCCAGATCCTACTCCACCTGGTCTTTCCAACGGAGTGGAGGTCTTCTTCTTCCTACGCTTCCCCCGGGGGTGACTTATAGTGTGTGATCTTTGTTCGTTGCGAAAGTACCTCACTTCTCTGTCGCCTACTCAGCCTCAAGTATCAACTGTTCTCAATAGTGATTCTGCGTTGAATTTCAAAGCTGATATTGTTGTTGGTGTTGATACTGGTTCACAGATAAACGAAGTTATCTACAACTTCAAAGTTATGACTGTCAATAGTGACGTGGGTGCCAAATCGCGAATATGACTGTATGTTTGATGACAGGTGATATTTCGTCTTGCCCTCGTTCACTATCAGACCCATTTGTATCGCTACTTTATCCCGTCTATAGAAAACAGAACTAACGGCGCCAATGATATCTATGTCATCAGTGGTCGCCAGCAGTTGTACAATGCTGCAGAAGATTGTACCTCCTCAATTCAGCTCTGCATCTTGAATTATTTTCTCCCCAGTAGATTGTAGAGGTCGCACAATAGGAAGTTGCCTTCTCCGAAACCTCGTTTGGGCAAAAGCTTTGAAAGAGTAGTCTACCATTAACAACCTTCAACATAATTTGTAATAAAAGCACAAGTTATGGATTCTGGCAGAGCTCAAATGAAAGCTTCGTCGAATTGCCAGAACTTTCCTCATATACTTACTTATGGCAGGGGAAGTACATAATTGGATGGAAGTAAACTATTGCAGACAATAACCCCAACTATAGTAATTTCATAAGCAATGTTTGGGAGGACCTTTAGCTCCTTCAGCGAATTTTGTTTTATTTCTTTGGACGATTGAAAACGGGGTTCCACAGACCGGCAATTTGGGTATAAGGGGGAAAAATCTCACGGAGCCAAATTTGGGGAACACGGTGTTGATTGATGCTATTCATTGCTTTTTTCCCCCGACGAGTCGAGCAAGAACGCGTTTTAGACAAAAAATATCCACCAAAATCAATCGAATGGACCCGCGAAAGCGCGAAAGATGTCGCACTCTTTGCCATCTCTCTTGCCTGATGATTTTCAAGTACCATATCCTTCACTTTTTTAAAATTTTCATCAGCTGAAGAGGTCGAATTTCGTTTAGAACGAGGCATGTTTTCAACGATCTCTCGACTGTCTTTGAAAGCTTTGTACCACTCGTAGGCTTGTGTTTTTAATAAGACTGCAATACCGCACACCTTTTCCAACATTCGCAATAAATGAATGAATGAAGTTTGGTTAGAAATACAAAATTTAAGAAAAATTCGTTGTTCGATATTTTTATCCATTGTAAAAATCGCAACACAACTATTGAGGTGTACCGACTTAAGCAGCCGCTGTATACAAACTTGTTGACAGATCGCGCTCATATTTGACACAGTAATTAAGAACAGTGCTGCCAGCTTGATCCAATACATTTTTTTGATTTATATCCATCTCCGTCGCAAATTAACTTCTCAGTGTTTGAGCAATCGATCTGAAAATTTGCACACGTCCTATTCAAGTCAGAAAACTGGATTCGACAGCTGTAGCATATAGCTGCCATACAAACTGATCAATTAAAGCCAAGGTGAATTATTTTTATTTGATTTTATTCTATATGAAATGTACCTTTGAAGGGTATTATAGCTTAGATGCTGACGAAGTTACTTTTTCTATTTTTTTTTTTTACAATTTTTTTTGCCTTTAAAAAGTTCAGCTTTCCGAATATGTTTCAGGCAAATTGTTGGAATATGTTGGAATATGAAAAGTAGGTTAGTTTTGATGAGTTACGGATAGACCAGTTTTGGTAATTTTTGATACCATATAGAGTTCCGTTGCTAGATCCATTAGAAATAGTCATCATTTAGCATACCTGCGATTGACGCAAATTTCAACAGACTCTGTGGCCTCACTCAACTTCTCCAGTGTATTATAACGTGGGTAACATAGATGCTTACAGCATAGTTTTGGCAAAGCGGTACAAGAGATACTTCATTGTTTCCCTGGTGCTTTGCTAAATACATTTCTCGCAGTCTTCTCCATCTGTCAGCCCCATTCTGCGTGCGTGTGTCGCAACCATACAGTGACCACTAGGCTGATTCAAAAAAAAAAAAAAAATTTCTTTTTTTTTCGATTGGTATTCGGAAAAATAGGTTCCTAGACACCTCTAAGAAAGCCTCTCCAAATATGAGTTTTTAATTGTAATGGGAAGGTCCTCCTACATACAGTTTTCTATTTTTTCTTTTTATCAGATAGAAAAATTTATATCTCGCTACCAACTACTTGAAAAAATATCTTGTTCCTTAAATTTTTTAGGAAATTGAATGCTCTACAAAAAAGGTTTCGAAGATTTTTTTGTAAACCTAACCGTTTAAAATATATTAACGGTTGAAGTTTGATTATTCTTGGGAACATTTTTTATTTCTTTTGAGTTTCATAACTCAATGAAAAAAATTATTATAAATGATGAAACTCATAGATTTTTGGAGAGACTTTCTTAGAGATGCCTAGGAACCTATTTTTCAGAGTACCTAACGAAAAAAAAAAATTTTTTTTTTGATCCACCTTAATATGCATTGATGTTTGACGATGAATATCTCGTAATCTCATTTAATCAAAAAATTATGGTAGACCATTTTTATAGAGCAGTAAATTTCCTACAAAACTATGAGTTTCATCATTCAAAATAATTTTTCTTCATTGAGTTATAAAATTAATAAGAAATAAAAAATTTTCCCAAAAATAATCAAAATTTAACTATTATTATCTTTTAAACGGTTGGGTTTACGAAAACATCATAGGAGACCTTTTTTTAGGGCATTCAATTTCCAAACAAAATCTAATGAACAAGTTATTTTTTCAAGTAGTTGGAAGCGAGATATAAATTTTTTTTATCTGACAATAAGAAAAAATAGAAAACTGTATGTAGGAGGACCTTACCGTTACTATTAAAAAATCATATTTGGAGAGACTTTCTTAGAGGTGTCTAGGAACCTATTTTTCCGAGTACCAATCGAAAAAAAAATTTTTTTTGAATCACCCAGTATTCTCAACATGTTGCTACAGTCTCTTCTATCAAGTGCCATTTGGAATTTCGTGTATTTCTGATATGTGAACAAGCTAAATATCAAAATTATATATTTATTATATATGTGATGGTAAGTATGAGATTGCTGCAGGTGCTTTGGCTTCAATTTAAATATATCTAATAGTTATTTGTAGCGGAAACTCAGCAATATTCAATGACTTGTGTATTGTAAATCTTTCATTTTAAACTGAATGCATTTTTTATATCTCTCCTACACTTTTGTGCCACAAAATTCTATTCTCATCTAGAATCAGAACGAATTCCTGCCACTTGTTGCATTAAAATGTAAAATTATTGCTTCCAATTATAATTAAATGGCACCAAATTGCCGCCACACAACCCAACATTTCTTGCAATTAAGAGTAGCGAATGCACTAATACATGCGCGTAACTATACATGAGTGTAAAAATATTATATATATGTATATAAATGGCGTTAATAGACTCACCACTAAAGCTGAGATAATTCTTTCGTTGCGTGCACTTTCTATATATAATAATTTTATTGATTTCGAACTTTGCACCGGGTCACTAATACGCCTTGGGGTTCCGCATAGCGCGACACACGCGAATACATACATACATACATACATGTATGTATATAGACACATATGGGTGCTTGCATGTTGATATCCACTAACAATAAGAACAGCGCTTCTTTAAGCGGAAACTTGCATATTTTACAGGTGAACTAAAAACTCACCACAGCGAAGAGGCCGAGCGCGTGAGTGAGTGCTTTCATACAAGTTTTTAATGAGTACAAAAGGCACTCACTCCAAAAGCAAAAGTTTACTGACTGCGACAAGGCGTTTGTTGCCTTTGTTCGTTGTACAAATCGCAAAGTCCAACTCGTTGCAGAAAGCGCTCAACGGTTTGAGAAGTATTTGGCGCTCAAACGTTAATGGCAAACTCAGCGCTCAAAATTATTATTATGATAGCAAAGTGCAAAGCGGAATTTTTTCTAACAAATTGTATATTTTTTATTATTTAATATTATGTTTGCCTATCTTTTTAATGCAAGTAAATAAACAAAGGGAATATGCTTGCGCAATCTAGAAAAGTTTAATTACATCGTATGAAAGCATAAACATTTTTTAAGCACTTTATATCCACTTTCAGCGATTTTTTATGTTGTTCAGGCGCGTTTGACCAGCGTCTGGTGCAAAGTCTGCGCCGACAAGCATAGGCTACAACAACTAAAACACACTGAGTCGCAATGCTGGTCGCTGGCGCTGTTTGAGTTGGAGAACGACGCGCGTTGCTTTGAGTTAAAGTCACTTCATTAAGTGGGCTCAAAGTATTTCGCTTGTTGTTAGCCACTGTTGAGCTTATGGAAATTAGCTGGCTTACGTTTCAGTACGATTTGGACGGTTAAGCGTAACGCAAGTGCAGCTGTGATAACGCCGTTGACGTCGGAATAGTGAAGAATTGGTGTTTTTGAGTTGTGTATTCGAGTGCGTTTGAAAAATATATAATATTCATACAAATACATATATATGTAATTTGCATAATAAATAAAAGTGACAATTTTTTAGTAAAAAATCTTTAAGTTTTTTTTTAAGTAAACATTGAAGTTTATAAAACTAATGAAAAAAGAAAAACTAATGAAGAGAAGAGATTAAAAAAATGTATGCAAATAACTTTGTTTAATTGAATATATTACTTGCGCCCTTTGCTGAAAAAATTTATTACTTAATTTGAAAAAATTAATTATTATTTTTTGCATTTTTTTTACTATATATTGGTGTTATACAAAATGAAAAAATATTTTTAAAAACATTTTTTATAATTTTTTTTGTATATATTGAAGTTTAAAAATAATAAAAAAATTTTGAAATAATAAAAATATTTTCCAAACTTTCTTGTTAATTATTTGTCGAAATGTTTACAAGTTTGAGAACAATAGAACAATAACTCTGGTGAACACAAAAAAAAAAAAAGGAAATTTTCTTTAACGTACCGAAAATAGCAAAAATAGTGAAACATTTGCTAAAAAAATTTATATTTGGTTAAAATTTTTTTTTTTTAAATACTTTGGTATTATGTTTGTTATAAGAATATACGTTGAAATAAAAAAAAATATTGTTTTATTGTTTTTGTTTTTAAAAAATAGTTCAAAAATTCATTGAAATAAAAAAATTAAAGTCGAATTTAAAAGCAATTTTAAAATCAAAAGTTCTGGTGAACACACAAAAACCATAAAATCGATTTTTGTTTTAAATATTTTGAACACCAAAGAACAATGAAATTTTTGCTGGAAAAAATTAATATTTAGTTGAAAATGAATTTTTTATATTTTCCCAACTTTTTTTTTGTTATTTTTGTAGTTAAATAATTTATATTAAACTTAAAATAATAATTTAAAAAATTTTCAAAACTTTTTTTTAATAATTTTTTCGAAATCAAAAACTGTGTTGGACAAAAATAATTAATTCCCGCACACCTGAAAACAGTGAAACGTGTGCAGTCAAATAAGTTTGTCAAATTCGCTTGTTTGGTATTTCCACCTTTTTCTGAAAATTTTGCATTCATTTAAGTATTTAAAAAGCAAATAAAAATCGATTACAAAAGCGCCGCGTGCTAGTGTTACCAAGCCCCAAACCCAGAAGAAACAAGTTTGTGTCCAAAATCTCTTGTTTTTGTGAACTCTGCGATTCTTATTGCTTTGTTACCGAGCAATAAATATACGCAGAGCATTGTGCAACAAAAAAAAAAAAAAAAACAAAAAAACCAAAAACAAAAAAACGCTGAGTAAAACTACGAAAAAAATCAGATATATATGCATACTCAAATTTCGGTAAATTTTTCGTTTAGTTTCTCGTGCGAACAAACAAAAACAATAAAATAAGCCTTGACAACAAAGCGGCAGCTTTGAACGAAACAGCAACAATAGTGACAGCAGCAGCGCAGCACAACAGGTGATAGAGCAGTGAAAAAAAAACGTGTTGTCAGTTACTCATAGAGAACTAACCACAACAACAAAAATAATCGCTGTAGCAAAAGTAAAGTAAAACGTAAGTGCTAATTTATGAAATTCATTCTTGAAATTGGCGTCCAAAATTTAGCGAAAAAAACGAAAATTTTGCTGTAAATCAAGAGAGGAGTAAATGCTGTTCTAAAAATAGAGAACAAAAAAATTGTAATACCACTTAAGTGCTTTAGAAGAAGGGGATTTTTCGTTAACGAAACGAATTTGGAGCGAATTCGGCAAAAATGTAAACAAAAATTTTCCATATCGGAGCTGAGGTAGAATACAGTCGGCTTTAATGACTGTGCAAATAGGCTTTTTATTTTATTTTTAGATCGATTTCAATTCAATTACGCATTTCTTCTTCCTTTTCTTTTTCTTTGTAGAAGAAGTGGTCTATTTTTGTATAAGTGGTTCATAATTTGAAAATTTTTGGCGGCATGATTTTGTGAAATACCATGTTAGTAATAAGGAAGTAGTTTTTTTTAAAGTCAAATTCTTGCAGTATTTATTTTTAATTATGAATAAGCGTAATTTATTTTTAGTGATCAGCTTACTTTTGTGGCCCTTTTCTCAGGCGGTCTCCAAATTTTTTTTTAATATGAAAAGCCTTTTCTTATTTTAATAATTAAAAAATATTATTTATTTTTCAAAATCTACAAATATAAACATATTAAATCATTATATGATTACTTATATTATATTACGTTTATGTATATTCGCTAATTAATATTTGTGTATTTTTTAAACTTTTACTTATTTTTAATATTTAATATTTAATTTTTGTTTTTTTTTTTTTTAAATTTTCACAAAAATATAATTAATAAAAGTCAATGAATTATAAATTTAAAAATTTAGAAGTTTCTTTCATTATTTATTTTTCTTATAACTTTTTTTTTAATTTTTTATTACTTTTGTTTTTGTTTTTGTCTTTATTGTTCACAAAATTATAAATATGAAAATTTGTGCAAAATTTTTTTTAATTTTAAATTATTTTTTGTTATATATTTTTCACAAAATTATAATTACAAAAAGTTAGCAATTTTTCACATATTGTTTAATTATTATTTTTTTTTATATTTTTTTTAATTTCTAATTATTATTATTTTCTTTTTTTCACAAAATTATAAATATAAAAATTTGGGCAATATTTTTCACACATTTTTTAATTTTAAATTATTGTTTCTTATATATTTTTTTTTATTTTTCACAAAGTTATAATTATAAAAAGTTTTCTATTATTTTTTTTTTTTTGATTTCTATATATTTTAAAATTTTTGCAAACTTTGCAAAGCTGATTTCTACATATTTTAAGCAGTTATAACTTAATAGTGTTCATTTAGCGTGGTTGTCTACCCAAAAATTGTTACCAAAGTTCGCAACCCCCTTTTTTATTACCTCCATCGCTTTTGTTTTTCTTCGGCACATTTCAGGCTAAATTATAATAATTTATGACCCAAACATAGTCGCATGTTATATTTTTTAGCAAGCTGTCAGAAATATTTTGGAACAAGACTTACATTACTGTGGCCGCTATTTATCCACTAATAGAACCAAACTGATTTTTTGTTTTTGTTTTTGTTGGATACATAAATATTCGAATTGTGCCCAGAAATTAGCTTTGAAAGCGTTAGCTGATCGAGGAAGTCGTTTTTCCATTTCTCTATCTTCAGCGACTTTCCTAGCTGAACTTTTTTAAAAAGTTGAGGAAGTCATATGCAAATAAAATAATAGCCAAAAATAAAGAAATGTGCCAGATTAGTTGTCATTCTCTGCAAAAATCCAGATTTACTGTGAAACTGGCCACATTACCACACAAGTGAAGTTTTTTGTTTCCAAAAAATAGTGTCTATGCAAAAAAAATTTTCCGTGTTTACATATTTGAAGTCACTGATCACTGATTTTACAACATATAATTTAAAGGAGCATTACTCACAATCTCCTCAATTATGCAACCATTTTCTAAGAAACAAAAGCAAAAATGATATAATTTTCATATGAATTGTTGAGTGCACTTCACTTTTGCTTTTAGTTTTCTTTCCTTTCATTTCAACCACCTTATTCGTACGCAATATCCTGTTTGCGAAATTAACATATCAAAAACGCTTGAAGAGCGCGTTGCGCGCCATCAATAAACGCATAAAAATATTTAATTATTTTTATTTATTTATATTTATATGCATATGTATATATGTACATATATACTATACTATATGGTGTGGCCTATGCATAAAGAATAATAGCGCTGGCGAACGACAGCTATTGTCTGCTCTGCGCTTGTCAGCATATAAATGACCACATTTCCAATGTTTGACGATACAACAACAACACACATGCTATATGTAATAGATACGAATATTACTGATTGCAAATAGGTAAAAATGAATTATTAAAATAAATATAAGGAAAATATACTGCTAATATGTGTGAGTGTGTGTGTGTGTAAGCAAATAAATATTAAAATGATGTTTGAAGGCTTATAAGTATTTATTAAGTGTAAGTACACTGTACATATAAAAGCTGTGTCGTTGCGATCCATTTTTGTATGCACATATACATATATACTTACGTCATATGTTTATATGCACAGTTTGTATGTCAAAATGTTTACAAATCTTGCTAAATTTTCTGAAAAGGCATATTTTCGTGCACGCCAGGCGCCATTTTTGCAATATTTTGTATATTTTTGAAATGCTTCAACGTTAGTTTCTCTAAATAATACACATACACATTCATATATACTCACATACATACATATTGCATTCACATTTTAATATTTTTCTTGTAGCAACACTTTTCCGTGTGCTTGCCTTTTTCCATGCTTATAACTGTTGCTCTGTCGTTTGATTTTGAAGTCAGGCGACATTTGCACTTTGCACACAGCAAATTTTGCCGCAAATTACCACTTACAGTTCTATTAAATTGATTGCTTTGCGGTTGAATGAGCAGTGAGCTGGCAATTTTCAGCGACTGTTATTAGCGCGACGCTATTCCTTGGGGTTGCAAGTGTGTGTATGCATATATATTTGTAATTAATTATTTTTTTACTCTATTGTTGTTGTTGTTACACTTTCTTGTCGATTCATTAGCGGCAATTATTAATTTCTTAAAAAAAAAGTGGTAAAAAGCACTTGAATTTGCATTGGCATTTGGCCTTAAGGACATTGTATCTATAAACATATACATAACCATACATATATACTATACATAAAAAGACATACAGAGATATATAGAAGGCACTTTATACTCAACACTCCATTAGCGCCAGCCAATCATAATTTTACATTGAAAAAAAAAAACAAATAAATTTATTGAAAAGTTTTATGCACTTGGGTAGCCACTGGTTAATTGCCGGTTCATTAATGCATGTTTAAATGCCACGGGTGCTGTAAGCATTTAATTAAATAGTATATTAGTAAGCATTGTTCGCTTTAACAAACAATTAAAAAACTGTAAAGCATTGTAAAATACCTCACCAGTCACCTGCTTCTATTTTCTGTCGCAAACCTTCAGTGCCTTCCGCGATAATTAGAGCGCTCCACTTAGTGCAACCGAACAATTGTTAATTTATGTGCACTTTAAGTAATTGCAAAATAATTAATTATAATTGCTAGTAAATAACTTAAGAAATTAGTAAATTTAATAAAAACGGCAGAAAAATAATTTTATTAAAACAAAACTACATTTTTGGTATAAATTCTTAGTACTAAACTAGTGTACTAAATTTTTACATAAATTTTTAGGAGCTAAAACTTTGACAAAATATTTTAAATAAAATGTAAAATTTTAGTACATATTTTTAGTACAAATTGTTAGTACTAAACTAATGTACTAAATTTTATATAAATTTTTAGGAGCTAAAACTTAGACAAAATATTTCGAATAAAATGTAAAATTTTAGTACATATTTTTAGTACAAATTGTTAGTACTAAACTAGTGTACTAAATTTTGATATACATTTTTAGGAGCTAAAACTTAGACGAAATATTTCAAATAAAATGTAAAATTTTAGTACATATTTTTATTAAAAATTTTTAATACTAAAATAGTGTACTAAATTTTTATATACATTTTTAGGAGCCAAAACTTAGACAAAATATTTCAAATAAAATGTAAAATTTTAGTACATATTTTTAGTACAAATTGTTAGTACTAAAATAGTGTACTAAATTTTGATATACATTTTTAGGAGCTAAAACTTTGACAAAATATTTCAAATGAAATGTTAAATTTTAGTACATACTTTTAGTACAAATTGTTAGTACTAAACTAGTGTACTAAATTTTGATATTTATTTTTAGGAGCTAAAACTTACATAAAAATCTAAAAATAAGCTAAAATTTTAGTACAAATTTTTAGTACTGCATTAGTATATTATACGATATAAATTTATAAGAGCTACTTTATAACACAATATTTCAAATATCTAATAATTTTAAAGATATTAATTTAGTACTAAATTTTAGAAAGGAGTTTTGTAAAATTATTAATTTATCTAATTTACTACGAATTTGGAAAACTATAATTTAGCATTAAATTTCATAGATACATTTTGTCAAATATTTACTAGTTTAGTACAAATTTTGAAAGCAATAATTTGGTACTAAAGGTTTGAAAACGCTTTTGTAAAATATCTACTAACTTGTTAAAAATTTAGAAAACAATAATTTAGAACTAAATTTTAGAATGAATTTATTGAAATTTTTACATATTTAGTACAAATTTCGGCAACATCAGTTAGCACTAAATTAAAAAAAAAAACATTTTCGTACAATGTCTGCTAATTTAGTACACATTTTTAAAGCAAATATTTTGTACTAAAAGCTTCCTTCTGGTTGTTAAAAACTTCTTGGTGAACTTAATATACTCTGTTCTAGAACCTGTACCTATTAAAGTTTCAAATAGTGGTAAAATTTCGAAATAATTTTTGCAAGTATTTTCGCACCACAAAATCCTTCAATTTACCGTTATTTAAATTTTATAATGACACATTTTTTTATAACCCATTTACTTTTAATTTGTGTGCATCAAACATACGCATTGCGTAGATAAAACTGTTATCAGCCTATGCTCAGCTAGGCCGCCACTGCAGCGGATTGTGTGACAGTGCGTATACGTGATGTTATCTCACTGCAATCAGCAATGCTCGAGAGTGCACAAATAACGCTGTTAGACCTCTAAATATCTACGTACAATGTTACATTTGTTTACATTTTGTACGCCCTTCATTCTGACGATGTTGTGATTGCACAAAGCTACACAAGCGTGGAGCCTAAATAAATTTGCGCGCTTTTGAGCAAAATGTAAGTGTATTTAGCAAAAAATGCTAAGGAAACAGTAGAAAAAATGAGTGTCTGAAAAGAATGAAAATCGAAAGCAAATGTATTTGTAAATTCAATTAGCAAATATTACGCTTTCCAACAAATTGCGCCCGCCTCTATGTCACAATAGGCATGTACGCTTGTGGGGGCACTTAAGAATTTACAAGTGTTTACGCCGATTTTCGATTTGTTTTGTGACATCAGCGTTAATTAGAAGTTGTGTAAATGCGTTTAGTGGCGGGAATACTGATGTGTGTGTAATAACATGAATAACTGCATATTTTTAATATACACAAATATTATAAAAATTCAAGTTACTTGATAGTCAACATGACTTTAAGCATTTTAGTAATCTATTGAATTATTAAATATATTTTTCCGAAATAATTTCTCTAAAAAAATGCAGAAATGCATTTGATCTACTAATTTAAAGCAGCTGGCAACTCTTTTCTGGAACTTTTTATGTAAAAATAACTTCAATGTTCACTTTCTATTCTTAAAAAAAACAATGTAATTTATTTCAGTAAATTGTTCATGAATTTAATAATTCCAAACAGCTGGCAACATTCTTAAGTTATTTTTCATACAGAATGCTTTTATAAGCGTACACAGTTTTATTCCTATATGGAAATATACCATTTATTATAAAAATTTTGGGGATTAAAAATAAAAAGGTGGCAACTATTTAAATTTTTTACAACCTCAAATTGTTCTTAACTTTTTTACTTTCAACCTTAAATTTCAAAACTAATATATAGTATAATATTTATTGTATTATAATTTGAATTTTTAGTGGTTTAAAAATAAAATAGTGGCAACTCTTTAAATTTTTTACAACATCAAATTGTTCTCAACTTTTTTACTTTTTACTTTCAACTTTAAATTTCAATATTAATATATATTATCATATTTACTGCATTCTAATTTTAAAAGAAAGCCGGCATCTCTCTTAGACAAGATGGCAACTCTTTAATTTTTATTTCCAAATTTATATTATTCTTAATCTACTTAGTTCAAACTGTAAACTTCAATATTTAATCTACTTTATCACCTTTATTAAAACTAATTTTTAAAAAGCTGGCATCTCTGCTCAAACATATTTTCAACTGTGTGAAAACTTTTTTTTAATATTTTTAATTCCAAACCCATTTTGCAATAAATTTATTTTTTTTCAATTTTAAAGTTTTTCAAAATTGAAGAGATGGTAACACGCATCTAAAAATATATTAAATTTTCAGTTGTTTTCAAATATCTTGAGTTTATTTGAAATTTTTTAAATACTTATTTTAATTTTTTATATTTTCTATTTTTTTTTAATTTTTTTATATTAATTTTTTTTTATTTTGAATTATATGGCAACATTCTACATTTTTTTTTTGATTATTATATAGATACCTTACGAAAACTTTATACAAATATTTATTTTGTTTTTGCAATTTTATAGTATTTGTGAAGTAAAAATTATAAATAAATAAAGTAAGTGGCAACACTTGTAAAAAAGTATTTTAAATTTTTAACCGTCTCAAGCAACTTTATTTGTCCATTGCATTTTGCAACATTTCTTTTTTTTTTGTTTTTTTTTTTTAACATATGGCAACCCTCCAACTTCTTTTAATTCAAAGTAATTGATTATTGCATACATATCGCAAACAACTTTATTTGTCCATTGCATTTTGCAACATTTCTTTTTTTTTTTGTTTTTTTTTTTTTTTTGAAACATATGGCAACCCTCCAACTTATTTTAATTCAAAGTAATTGATTATTGCATAAATATCTTAAAAAATTTTATAAATATTTATTTCTTCAAGTTATTTTTACAATTTTATAGTATTTAAAAATATAAACAGGTGGCAGCACACTTAAAAAATATTAAATTTTGAGTGCGGGCATCGAGTTCCTGCAGTTTCTTACACTTATTTTAAAGTTTTTAATTTTTTTTTTTGATTTCGAAACATATGGCAACCTTCCAACATTTGTTTCTTTGAAGAAACTGTTGATTATAAAGATGCCTTTCAAAACCGAATAAAAAAGATTGTTATTAAAATAGTTTTATCTTACTTTAACTAACCTATAATATCAACGACAACTCTTGGCTAACACTATTTTAATCAGCAGATTAAGCTAAGAAGAAAAAAAAACGTAAATGCCAACGAACAGCAAGTATTAACTTACTAAACTCGCTAAAATTTAAGTTTTAGTTTATTTATAGTACAAAACCGGTTGGACGAGCGTTTGCCTGCCTTGTAAGTGGACAGTGAGATAGCCACATGTGCCTAACATACACACACGCGCACACCAACTTACTCGAATATTACGGCATTTATTTAACGCTTTAGAAGCAAACATGTGAATTTCATGCGAACACAAAGCTTTTATGTGTGTACGAAACAAAGTTTCGTCACAAACTTTGGCTCTGCAAAAATGCTACTGGCACCGCGACCCACGCACGTGGCGACCTCTTTGACTTAACCAGTTATTAATTAACCTTTTGTAATGCTCCGGGTTTTGATGAGTGTGATGGGCTTTTAGATAGTTAGTGCAGACATTTTGGAGAGTAGATACTTTTTAGGAAATTTGTGTTGATTCTTAATTAATTTTGTTGTATTTTTTTGGGTTATTTTAGGTTATCTACATAAGTTAAAAAGTAGTGTTGCGTTTTTCAAAGAAAAGAAAGCTGGCTTTTTATGTGCCAAAAAATCAGCTGGAAGCACAATATCCTCCAGATTATTCGTGTAGAGCTGGCTGAAGAATTTCTTTATAAGAATTTGTTAATCATAGAGTATATATAACCTCAAAATTATAAAAAAATACTATTTTGTGGCTTTACGTTTTGAGATAATCCACAGTGAAATAGTTTCCTTAACGCTAGAATGTTAGTGAAATTTCTGAAGAATGAATATCGTTAAGGCTGAAAAATATTGCAAAGCAATGTTTCTGTCTTCTTCACACAGCACGTTTAGTGTCAATTACCTATACTAAATTATAGGTACTATCAGCACTGATGCATGATATGAGGCGAATATTGAATATGAGCTCTTCGTATGGTATATGTATAGAGTAAATAATCTTCAGAAGGAATTCAGACGCTGATAAATTCCACTTTTAAAATATTCATCGGCATATGAGCTGCGTACCTAGAGATGAGTTTGAACTTCTTTGAAATGAGATACGAGGGCTGCTATATATATTTCTGGCCTAATAATGAAAATAGGCATATTTATCAACGAAAGTTTTTTTTTTTTTTTTTTTCGTTGGATTTGGCTCGTCTTGGAAGACCCACACGGTCGATTGCTGTTTTGTTTCGGGCTCATACGCATAGATCCATGATTCGTCACCTGTGACGATCTTATAAACGTCTTTTGAAGCACCGCGATCGTATTTTTTCAGCATTTCTTTACACCAATCCACACGAGCCTTTTTTTGAGCCTCTATCTGAAGGTATGTTACATGACGGTCTTACATTATCAGTTCACGTATGGCATCGATGTTTTCTGGCACAACGCCTGTTTTTGGACGACCTTCACGGGATTCGTCTTTGAGCGAGCGTCGGCCACGATTGAATTCGTTGTAACAGTTTTTGACAGTGCTATAGGATGGTGCTTCATAGCCATACAAAGATTTTAGTTAATCAATGCACTCTTGTCGTGATAATCCACGTGGAAAGTTGTGAAAAATGATCGCACGAAAATGTTCACGAGTTAATTCCATTTTTTGGCCGAAATGAATTTTTTAATTCCTGTAAATAAAATAATTCACGATTAAATGACAAAACGTTCTGAGTGATGTTATGCTAAAAATGTCAAACTTTCCAATGGAAATGTCAGATTTCACCTGGCAACACTTAGTGTTGCCTAGTCCAGAAATATATATAGCAACCTATGTATCATCTCTAAACCCGAAACTAATATTTAAGGTTTTTTTAACTGTGATAAGTATCCTTCACTAATAATTTTCTATTGTAAAAAGTTATTACTACATTTAGAAACTCTTAGCAATCATAACATAAATTTTAAAAATCATATGAAAAGCTTCACATACAATACTAAACTGTCAGATAAAAAAGTCCGCCAACAAAAATGACGTGACGTTTAAATATGCTATTATTAATTATATTATATTAAATGTGCTGTTTTTTATAGATATCAGATATACTTTCATATCGATATCACATCTAAAACTCTATTAACCAATTGTTTTTATTATGCTTTGGGGCTTTGAGGTTTTGTCAAAACGTTGCATACCTTGAAGCATCAATCATATAGGATTTTCCGCTGAAAAAGATCAAGCGTAATCTGATTGGAAACGGAATTCGTCAGTGTAACAATTATAAAATAAGCTAAAATTCT